>VZTB01013357.1:860875-924065 GCA_013397245.1 Thryothorus ludovicianus | reverse complement strand
GGACCCACCCGCGTGGCCGCCGGGCTCCCCGCGGGGAGGCGGCCCCGCCGGCCCGCCCTGCCCGGGGTCCGAGCGGCCGCCCGGGGAGGGGCCGCGCAGGGGAAGGGCGATGCTCCGTGTTCCCCAGAAGTTTCTCAAAGTAGAGATTTTTCTTGGAGTTTGAGTAATCTGCGGAGATTACGGATTATGTCTTCAGCCGTCACCTCTTCAGCCACTGTGCAGAAGCGGCGAGCTGCAGGAATAGCGTCTTGGTCATGAGGAAGTGTCTGATTTGTTTGTAATGTTTTGTTAGCTGTGGTGTTTCAAGTTATTTGAAAATTCATTCAAATAAGATTCTTAAAGATAATGCGAGTAGCGCAGCACTCTGTCCCGGCAAGAGCTCAGTTCCTCGTTTATGAGCACTGTGAGGATAACTTGGAGTTTAACACCATTTTATGTGATGCTGTTAGGCAGGAATCCTCAGTAAAGTGCCTATCGATATACTATGAAAATATTGTTCTGTTCTTCTCTATGAGCTTTGGAGTTAGGAATTTAAATTCGAGGGATTTTTACTGATTCAGTGGCTAAAGGGATTGTTGAGGCGTTGTAATGGTCATGGCCTGCATGCAGAGTAGGTAACTTGCTAGAGACTGGTTAAAGGGAACTCTGATACCAGCGCGATCATCTTTGCCGGTGCCGGTGGAGATGTTTTAGGAGAGATCAATCCCAGCTGCATGTGCGCACTCTCATCTCATCTGATTTTTCACGGGGGGTACTTAGCTATGAGCATGATGTCTGTTCTATTGATACTCAGCTTTTCCATTGTCAATACATCTAGCCAAGAAATGGAGCTTGCCTAGGCATACCTCTCATCTGCTCCTAGTAGTAAGCATTCAGTGTCTAGCAGGATGTGGGCCGGAAGAGTGCATGAAATACAATACAGAAGTAATTTATTCAAGGATGACAAATATAGTGCTCGTCGGGGAAATGTGTGCTTTGTTAATACTTTACGAGAAGAGAATGTGCCTTAATTAGGTAGCGGCGGAGTGCCTTATAATGTTGAAAGGGGCTAAGGCGCCTTGTCAGTCAGACATTTTCTCTCTGCCTGTTAGAAAGACACAGCATCTTTCTGAACCCCTGGTAGGTGTATTGTTTGTAAACAACTTGGAAAAAATGCTTCTGTGCATTAAAGTTCTGACACTGTCTCTAGGGACTGATCGTCTTACATTTTCATCCGATTTTAATTTATGAAAAGGAGGTATTTTCCTTAACTCTGGAACTCTTTCTGTTTTTGACATCTTGGATAGAGAGAGGAGAGGTGTTCGACTTTAATGGCAACCTGTAGGCTGTCTGGAAAACCAACATCTTCAGCTGATGCCGTGGCTTTGGTATGCTAAACTGTGTGCACAACTGAGTAAACCACTTCTAATTCAGCAAGCAGTGAAATAATTAATGCAAAACATAACTTTTTTCAGGCCACTGAGACCTTGTGCTGTGTTTTACACTGTCCATAATGTAAACACATTTGCAGTCGGAATACTTTGTTGCGTGGCTCTAGTATGCAGGTGACTGGAGATGAACTTTATTAGAATGTTGAGATATGTGTCATTCACATGTAAACGTCGTAGGAGTAGAAGATTTTCTGATTGTCTGCACTGCGATTCTAAACCTTTGTCAATTTGCTCCTCAGTGTTAGTGTGCTGATAGACGGGCTCTGTGTATGTTTCCTGTTGTGGGCATTGTAATGACACAAATCAGCTTTGATTTCTATCAAGTGTTGAGGACAAGCTGTGAAGCACAAATGGAACTGACAGGTAGCCAAAATAGCAGGTGAATGACTAAACCTGTGTGCTGTAGGTGAAGGTGACTCCTCGAACCACACAGCTCTTCATCTGCAAACCTTTCACTGATCCTGTTGTTGGAGCTTTTTTGTGCAAGGCCAAAGAGACTCTGCTTTCTGCAGCTCCCACCACTGTCTGTAATGATTTTGAATATTTTCCCTTTAAAGTTTGCCACTTAAAAGGTGCTGGTCTTCCTCCTTTCTCTTGTGTCTGTGCTGGTGTAAGTGTTAATACGACATCTCTTGGTGTTTGCAGTATTGTTGGTGTCAGCGTGGATGTAGTTTAGGAATTACCTAAATTGCTTGCCACATAGGATCTTATTAGTTCTATTTGTAGTTAACCCTTTTGTCATGGGGTTGAAAATAAAGTGTTAATTAAGCGTAGGAGACCTACATTAAATAGTTGCACTTGGGAAACTGACTGAGAAAAAGTGTTGGCTTGGCAGGCTTGTGTGCTCACTAACTTCGTATGTGCTCTCATCTAAAACATGTGAAAACAAATGCTGCTTTCAAGCTGAAATTGGTAAAGCCAGCTTGGACTAAGCGTACGCCCAAAAATATGTGCGAGCTGTACTCCTTCCAGTAGCCTGAAATGCAAATGAAGGTATGCTGCTGCTCATGTGCAAGACTGTGAAAGTAAGTAAATATACGTGATAACTTTATCTCACCTGCTATTATTGGTAACAAACGGTGAGAGAGGGAGCAAAGCTGGGGATATTTCAAGTGTTCTCTGGCAGTGTGAGGGCATTACATCAGAAGATGCAGTTTCAGATCAGATATTAAGAAGAAATGACTAAGATCACTCGAGCCATTTGGAGAGGGCTCATTTATATGTATTTAGCAATCTCAATTGTATGATCTCATGGTGTATTTCTGAAAGGTCTTTTTTAGGAAATGGAGCGGCTGGTGCCTAGGTTGGGAAAAAACAGGCGCCTGAAGATCTGAGATGCTGTGTGTTTGAGATGAGAAGTAGTGAGTTCTGCTTTGCCAGAAGTGGATTTCCTGTGTGAATTTCCATTTGGTTTTTTGGTGAAAAAGATCTGCCAAGGAGAGATCATATTTAATGGGCTAAGGCTGGGACAGCACAACTTCTCTAAATAAGAATACCTTCAAACCTGGGTAGTGGGATGACTGCTTTTCTAAAGAATGAATGGCTGAATGTAACAAAATCTGAAATACTTCAGTTGGGTGTAGGTATATCTTGGTCTGGAAGTTTCTTTTGAAGTTGTTAGAATTTGGATTTTTAGCTCCTTTTTTTCTGCTCTTCGGTTTTTAATGTAACCAAGCCATCCTATTTCAGTGGAAGCCATGTAACTTTTAACTGATACTGGAAGCATTTTTGTTTTCTGTGTTATTGTTTTGACCTGACAGGCCTCATATGAACAGAATGCTTCTAAGAACAAAGAAGAGTTTTAGTCCCTGGCTGCTACATACTTTCTCTAGGATGTTAGATCTGCTAATTTAACTTAGGTAAATTAGCCTACTATGGTCAGACATCTCTCTGGAGTTAGAAAATTAAAATATAATAAGCCTTATTCTGTTACTTAGTTTTTTAACTGAGGTGAAGACGGAGTATTTGAGAATCATTAATTCTCAAATTATGTTCCCACTCCAGAATGCTTGATGTAGCAGTTTTAATGCATTTTAACATTTTACAAGAACATCTGTCTTTAATTTTCCCTGATTTTGCTTTGTAGGGACAAGAATCGTGCTAGAAATCCCGATTTGTGGTGCTGTGTGGATCCCCAACAGGATCATCAATTCAGATGAGCCAGTCTGATCCGAAGTGCTGATGGCATCTGCTGGCTTTTGTGAGCTTGCCATGAGTTATCACTGTCTGGTAGTGCCTGCTTGCAGTGCTTGCTGCCAGGGAACGCTGGGACATGGGACTGCTGCAGGTTGTGAGTGGCAGTATTTTACTGTGAGGCTTCTGCTACCTTTGTTTCTGGAGCTAAACCTGCCCTCTGCACCTTGGCTCCCAGCTTAACTCTTCTCATTCCCTGAGTGCTGGCAGAGGGCCGTTGCATTTCCTGGCTTTTCAGCCTCCTCTGTGATTCTGCAGAGCTGTGTGAACAGCCCCCACCTGTTGGGAGGAACAATAGAGAAAAAAGCCTTACTCAGCTCCTATTTCCTCACCCCCTACTTAAATCCTGAACAAAGTCGTTGCTTTCAATAACAGCCATCTCCTGAAAGCAAACAGGCGTTCTGGGGCTTGCAGGTCAGAAAAGTCCTGTGTGCTGTTGTGACCTGTTACAGTTTTCCCAATAACAACCAGATTTGGATGCTGAAAAGAATTACAATCTTTCATTTTTTGCAGATTATATTTACAATATTATAATTACAGTTTTGCAGAGGGATTTGTGTGTGTGCATGAGATCTGCTATTGTGAGTCTTCATGGAAAATGTCAGCCTAGACAGATAGTTTGGGGAACTGAATGGGTGTGCTGTATTGGCAAAAATCTCCTGAAAATAATGTTTTTTTCTTTTCTGGAGTTTGCACCAGAATTTCAGGCAGAACACCTGTTTCTGTACAGGATGTGTCTATTAATAGTAGAAGAAAAAGAGCAGGATAGTCTATCTGAAATAGGAACCTTTAAAAGGTGCTGATAAGGACATGGGGATGAGTAAAAGGAATCAATTAGCAGCAGAGAGAGGTAAAAGCAAACCAAGAAGGCAAAACTGTTAGTATCTTATAAAATGTATCTCTGAATCTGTTATTTACTCTTGATTTTAAAGTCGGTCTTGCTTGTGTGAAAAATCCTTTCAGTTCTGTGATGTCTTTTGTAGGTGTAAGAAACCTGCCTGGAGCTTTTGTATCCTGCTGTGTCATTTATGAGTCCAATTTGTAGCTGGACTAAGCTGAAAGTAGCTCAAAAATAATTTATTTTATAACTGCTTTTCTTACCTGCTTTTTAGAGTAAAGACAAAATTGTTGCTAAGATTAGCAAACTCATGCACCGTGAAAGTCCATTTGAAATTTTTCAGCCACGTTTTTTCCAAAAGCAGGCATGTAGGAAATTTCTTGTGTTTCAGTTTTACATTCCCCTCAGATTCTCAAGAAGTTTCTGTTCATTTTCTACAGATGTCTGTCAAGGAAAAAGGAAGTTTAGTAATTCTCTTTGGTGTTAGCTGCCTTGGCCCTTAGGGTAGCATGGTCAGAGTTGTGCTGCTTTTGCTGCATGGCTGGTGAGCCCGTAGTAGGAAGGTGTAGTAGCATCTGCTTCCCTTTGGGAGTTACACACAGCCACTGGCATATCCAATTCCCAGGGAAAAACATTGTCCATGTGCCATTAACAGAATGTCACTGGGGTGTGTTGTAGGCTCTCCTGAATGCTGTTTAAAATACAAACAAAAACCAGAGAAAAAGTCAATGTTTCTGAACTTAATTCAAATATTAATCAACAGGAATTGATTGCTTGTACTTTCAAGGAGTTTGAGGCTTCAGAGGTCTACTTAATCATCTGCTTTAATTTTTGTTCCACGGTTTTGTGAGTTGTTCCCACACTGAACCTTGAAATTTGTCTTTGGGAAGGGTATCCAGTTTTAATTTAAGACTTTTGAAGCTGAAGAATCACTGTGCTTGGGAAAGCTTTGGTGTCCTGTCTCCTGTTCTTCCCATCAATTTCATCAAGGCTGAGCTGTTGATTCCTGCTGTGCCTTTTGGCTGGGTTAATGAGTATTCTGGATCCTCTGCTCGCTCCTCGTGAAGATACAGGCAGTAACAGGCAACTTTAGTTTACACTGACAAATTAGACTAACCTCTCAGACTCTGAGATGCTGGAAATCTAGAGTGTTCAATTAATATGATGCACTGGTCTAGTCTAAACATTCTGTCCTGCTTCAAATTTGCACAAATGTTTCTGATAGCATAATTTGGAACTTTATTTTACTTTTTTTTTCATCCAGTGTGGTCAGTTGTCTTTAATGAGCTTGCTGCTGTGTGCTTTGGCTAATTTGGCAGAAATACTCTTGCACACCTGTGCCTCGTTCAGGTCTGATTTGTGCTGCTGGGTTGTCCAGTGGCACTTGATTGGATGCAGAGAATTAATTAATTGTGCAGGGAATGTTTTAAACAACATCCTGCTTAGTACACGTTGGTGAAATGAAGTTTCCCACTGATGAGTATTTTTGAGGTCAGTAAGCCACTTTGGAAATCCTAATGTATACTTTATTTTATAACCCTTTTAAAATAATGTTTGGCATGTATTACTAAATCAAAAACTAGTATGTGTGCCTTATACACACCCTACCTTTGTGGTTATCTTTATTACAAATAGTCCTTGGCTGAAAGATGAATCTTTGCTTATTTGCCACAACTTGTTCTCTATAAAACCATGCTGAATGACCTGTTTAATGTTTCTGTCCTTTATACAGTAAATTAATTTGTTTGCAGTATTGCCATTGGGTTGATACCAAACTCTGATAACCACCTAGTTTTGCTTGTGTTTAAATATTATACAACAACTATACTTTTTTTATCAGTTACTTTATGTGATGTTCCCATATTTAATAATGGTGGAATGTCTTCAGTCAGTAGGCATACTGGTATATTGCTCTGAATTTCTTTGGGGATGAAAGTGAAATAAGGACTGAAACTGTAGAGTACATATGTGAATTTTTAATCAGTCAAAGTTCTTGGTATTTCTGTGGGCTTGCTATTCTGCATAGAAAGTAATTTTGCTTCTTAAGAGAACTTTCTCATTGAGGTTGTATCTTGAATTCTGTGTCAGAACTGGTTTGTAATCAGCTTTTATTTTAAGAATGCTATTTATTGTCAGGTTTGAACATTTACTGAGACTAAGGACCATTCTTTCTTGGTGTATCTCCATTGATGTAAAAGCATTTTGAAGGAGAGGTTGCTTTGGTTTTTACTGCATTTTACTCCTAACAACAGGTTTGCTCTCAGTTGAAGAAAAAATAGTCATATATGCTCCTGCTGGATATCTTTGAGACATTTTTAACCTTCTTTTTAGTTACTTGCCCGAGAGTTTTGCATTATTCATATCAGCTGATTTAGTAATCAGTACTGAGGTTTTTAGAGCTTCCAGTGCTGTTGCTGATCCCAGTATTAGAAAGCTAGTATAGACAAGATTTTAGAGTAGCTTTCAAATCCTGGTAGTTCTGTCCTTCATTTTTGTTGTGGTTTTGACTTTAATAGACTTTGAATTGTAATACTGATTTCAAAGAATGAAAGAAAATTATTTCACTTTATTAAACTCTTTCCAGGGTAGGTACGTGGTCATCTGTGGCTTTCTTGCACTTGTTAATTCTGTTTACTTGTTCTCATTGCTTATTTCCTCCTTCTGCTGATACTGACTTTAGTGTTGAAGCTGTTATTTTCCAAGTTTTTGGTTTTAAGTTAGTATACATGGGATGTATTTTCAGCTGCAGACTCTAAGTGCTAAAGCTCCTTGTAATTGAGCAGATAATAGTGATCTGTGGTGAGCAAGCTGATGCATCTGCTGGAGACTTGACAAAAGGTTTTCTTTCCACTACACCTCTTACAGCGTGCTTGGGTGGGATTCCAGGTGGGGACTGGAAGCGTTGGAAGCCATTGAAACGGTGACTCTGTGGCAGCTTGCAAGCAAGAGGATCAGGCAGCTGGATTTGTGGGTTGCTGCAGGAGAATGGAATGCCAGTGTCTCACAAACAGACCTTGAAATGTGATTGAAGTGAAAAAATGAGACAGTGCTGTCCTTCACAGGAATGAAAATTGTCAGCAGTAGACATGGGATGTATCTCAGCATAGCCTTGTAAAACCAGTGAGAGAAACAGTTGCTTTGCTGCTCTTTTTTGGAGCCAGGGAGGGGTGGGATGGGGACTGTGTATGTAGGAGGAAGTTCCTGAATTTAGCAGGAGAGCAAAAGGTGAATCCTTTCTGTCTTCCTCTTAAAGAAAAGAAAAAAACAAAAAACTAACACAAAATGAAGGAGGAGAATAGGGACAAAATGTACAAATTGAATTATGCACAGAATTTGAGATTCAAACAGCATGAACAGAAAAGAGACAAAGACATACTCTAGAAGAGAGGCAAAAGAATATAATACAAAGCTAGCTCCCCTGGATGTGTAACAGAAAATATTCTTGTGATGTTTTACTTCCAACACAGCAGCCTGGGGATGTCCAGAAGGGAACATGTCAAGTTCCTCTCCTCCAGTCATGTTCTTCAGTCTGACTGAAGATGTGTCTTGACCTTTAATTAGGTAGTCTGTTTGTGTCCCATTTCAATGTATGGGATGGAGAACAAAGTAAAAATGACGACAAGGCAGTTGAGGTGAAGTATTCCACAGTAAAAATGTGTCTTAAGTAGGGAACTCTGAATTACAGACGTGCAGGTTTCACATCTCTTTCTGTGGGGTGCAAAGGTTACTTGATGAAAGCTGAAGCAATTTTTACAGAAATATTGAAGCAGTTTCTAATCCTGGCACTTGAGTTGTAATTATTTCAACTATTCAGTTAAAATACAGGCACTGTAGGCTAATTGATGCCTGTGGGGACGATCCTTTCAGCTCCTGAGAGTCCTCTATCCCTTCATTCATTCCCTTACAGCAGTCTTTTTCCTGAAAAGAAGGTATTTCCTCAGCTCAGCTGATAGTCTAACTGATGGAGAAACTCTTCAGATAAGGTTTCTCTTCCTCTCTCGACTCTGACTTTTACTTGGTTTGAAATTTCTAATATTACATGCAATCTGGTCTCAGTTTGGGGAGGGCTTAGTGAGGTGGATGAGCATCTGTTCAGCCCTGCTGTAGATGGAAACAGCCTAGCAGTGTTTCAGCTGTAAGTAAAGTTTCCTCAGATACTTCAATTCTTTAAACTGACTAAAATGTGATGTTTCTGCTTACTGTTTACTATAAAGCTAAGGCCTTTTTAGTTCCCTTGGTGGTGGTGGTGGTGCTAATCATGCTTAAAACTCCTACCATATATATAAATAATTCCCACAATGATATGCTTCAGTCCTGAGTGAAAGTATTAATGTTTCTTAACAAGTCAGACATGATAAAACCCAGCAGTATTTAGCATGTCACAGTATGAACTTACGCTTCTTTCTGGGCCTTACAGTGGAATTTCTACTTTCACCAGTTGGTGGGATTTCCACTTTGTTTTGCTTCATTTTCAAATAAACAGCGAAAGCCGCTATTATGAAATTTACAAAATGTAGGATTTTAACCACCACTTTTGCAAGAACTTTAAAGGGTATGTGTTTTTCACATCTGTTAAATGAACAGTAGACATTTTGTCGTGGCTAGCGTTGCCAGGAATTAACAGGGAAAACCTCTGTCTTCACAGGCCCTGAAACCCTGGTTGGGTCAAGAAGAGGGACACTCTCAGGGTCTCTTTCAGAGAGTAAATTTAATTTAACCTGAAATCTAGATCTGCAAAAAAAATCCCTTTTCTCTGAATATTAATACATGTAGCTGGAATGCCCTTACTCTGTGAATGGAAAGGTGGATAGGCATTTTCTAAGACTTTCTCTGTGTTACACCTACTTCTCCAGTTCTATATGGGATGCATATTCAAGGATGATTGCATTCCCCCACATCCTGTAAATTTCTGTTTGTAGAGGCCAGAGGCAGAGGATACAAAGGCAAAGGATGTATTTTTTCATATTCCTCATCATATTTACATGCACTACATTGATAAACTTGTTTCTTGCCTTGAGAGCCTGGAAAGAGATGGCTTTTGGATTTGGAATACTGTGATAGGTACTGTAAGATATCCAAACTGCAGAGAAGGTAAAAAAGCCCCCAAAAACTACTCTGACTCCTAGGAGGGGTAAGTAGAAACATTTATTTTTCTGTAATGGAGCTCAAGATAATGTGCCTTAACAGCAAGTTGGACAGTGTTGTGTTAACTTTGTGAGTATGTTAGTTTGGTTTAGGAAAAGGTATGATTGTAATTAATAGCAAGTTTCATCTCCAGCTCTTGTTAAACATTGTGAAAGTGTTTCTCTGGAAAGTCAGTGTGTATAAGAGGAAACTGGGGGAGATTTTAACCCTCTTAAGAGATTATTTGTGTTGAGGACACCTTGCTACTGCAGGGAAAAACTTTGCTGTCCCTAATGATTACCTAAGCTGTATTTAAATTCATCATATAAAAATTAACAAACAAAACCCCATCAACAATCCCATTTCCTGCCTCTCCACCACCAAATAAAAAGGGTTTAAGGGTTTTAAAGGAAATTAAGAAATTACATGGTGAGCATCTACAGTTTGAAACCCCCATAAATGGATCTGTTGTCTGGTGGTCTTTTTCCCTAGTTTTAAAAAACTTGAAGGAGGACAGGTTGATTGGTGTGGGTATACCAGAGATTAAACACGCTTGAAAGAAGGTTCTACAAGTGCTGAAAGCTGCTTTTACCTAGAAGGGAAGGATGATGACTCCACAGGCAGTTGATGCTCAGGACCCAGTCGAAGTGAGAAAATTTGCAGTTTTCTGCCTGGGAACAGGGACAACTGCTGCTAATACCTGTGCAGTGCTGGTGGCACTGCATGGCACATGCAAAAACTGGGTATAACAGAATTACACTTCAGCTCTTATTATGTACTCCAGTGAAGAAAAACATGTTTTTCATATTTACATGCTTGCAACGGGTTGCCTGAAGTAGTATTTTTGTGAAGGTTATTTGGGGGCAGTGACTGTTAAATCTCTGTTCACTGCTTTCATTTGTGCCCTTTTGCCTTTGAGTAGAGAAACACTTGTGGCTGCAGAGCTACTTGAAACAGGAGTTTGCTGTGGTTGTATTTTGAGCTGAAGTTTGTTATTTTAGAACATAACAGTTAGCACCCACATACCTCTGAAGAGAAGCTGGGTGTTAAATTAGTCACCTAATAGTCTACTTTTCTGTTAAATTTTTTGCTGAAATTTTGGGAGTGTGTAGTTTTGAGTTTCCTAATTGGTCAGTCCAGCAAAGTGAACTAGTTAATGTGTGGTTACATTGAAGATAAGCGTTGATTTATCAGTGGGCAGAAAATAGACTAAAAAAAAAAAAACAAATGTTAATTTAAGAAGCACTTATGCATTAGACATCTGATATCAGAATAACTTGTACTGGGGTGCTACATTCCTTGTAGGTTCTAGTACTAATGGTGATGTTGCTGAGATTTAAGTTGTTATTAGTTTCTAAGTAGTATTAGAACCAGATTTCATTAAATTTGAGTATTGTAGATGCAGGTCAAACAAACCACAGCATTTTAAAAAGGATGCTTATTCCAATGGTCACACAGGCAGTGGAAAATTATTAACACACACTACCTCTGAGAAAACAGTATGTGCTACAAGGTTAGCTATGAGCAATATGGTCTTTTTTCTATCTTTCACATTGACAAGTCTGTGCATTTGAAAATTCAGACAAACTGAATATAAAGCTACAAATTTTGTTATGTGTACATGTGCATCTTTGTGATGTTCTTCAGCATTTTTTATATTGAGGCTGAGCAAAAGCAAAATCTGTTCCATGTGCTTCTGTTTTCCATTTGTTTTACACTTAGCTAGAAGACTATTTCCAGTACAAAAAATCCAGCAGTAAAACAGCAGTGCAACTAGGAGTCAAAAAGTAAAGCAAAAATTTATTTCTAGTAGTCAGCAGTGAAGGAATATTTGGTTCAGAGTTTGATGGGACAGTGTAGCTGTATTTTCCATATTGGCTGTCTTTGTCAATGTAAGTCTTCAGCTGGGTACAAACTAGCAAAGATGAGGAAGTCCTTGGTAAGGCATGTCATCTTCTGGGGGAGATGTGTTGCTGAAGCTCTGTGCTGGGCATGGTGCCTTGCCTGTGCTGGGCTGGTGGGGAATTGTCTCACAGGGCCCCATTCTTGGTGCCTTCCTGGCTGTGTTTGCATGTGTAGTCATCACAGCCCTTCTGAGGAACATTTAATGTACTTTTTAAAGCATATTTGCTTGTATGCAGTGAACGTGAGGACTTGGGGGCAGTGGGTTTGTTGGTGCTTCTATACATTATGCTTTACACATGCACTGGATGGCAGTGCTGCTGAAAGTGCAGCAAGTGTAGGAAATGTGTGGTGCCTGTGCAGCCGTGGGACAGAGGAAGGGCCTCATGAAACAGAGCCTTTTGGAAAGGTCTGCAGGTTAGATTTAATTTTCCTGCTGGGTCATTCCTGCCTTGGCCTATGACTTCTCTTGGCTCAGGTTACAGCTCTCGTGTGCTGGAAGCAGAGACTCTGGCCCTGATAACAGTCTGGGAGCTTGTTCTACATGATGATGTTTAAGTGAATGAAAAATAAGAGCTATAAAGCATGTGTCTAATGAATAGTCAGATTCTTAAGGTTGCCATGTTGAGTGTTCAGAGCACTTAGGAAGTGTTTGACGTGTGCCTGTACAGCCCTGCCACTTTTTCCTTTATGGTGCTTTATTACCATATAATCTTTAGTTACATTAGGACTTGCATAGCAATACATGGTCATGGTTAAACTGCTCAGTTAAAGTTATTGATGCATTTTTCTAGACCCTGTCTTGACATTTTGTCAGTCACAGAAAATGTGGCTTTTCACATGCTGCATTTTTATTAACTACTTAATGCCAGTATTTTTGATATAAGAAAAAAACCTTGAAGGGAGTATACAATATTTTTTTCTGTTTTGAAGAAGCTGTTTAAATTATTTTTTAATTATGTAAGTTAATTCAGGAATTGGTTGTATTAATTATGAAATTCATATGGCTTGTTAGACTTCATCTGTGATTAGCCAAATCAAATGAGCTTGTTTTCGTAACTTGCTTATTTCATTTTTACCACTTGTGTGTTTCAGTTGTGCAGGACTTTCAGTCAACATCAAAAAAAAAAAAGAAAGAAGTATGTACAATGGGATTGCCTACCATTGAACAATTCACTTCATTGCTGATGCTAAGAGATTATTTAACATGAAAGAATACCAGTGACTTCTGTGTTTAGGAAACTGGTCAGTTCTGAGGGCTTTTCTCAAATGCTCTTCCCAAACCACAAGATTTTATGCACCTGAGTTTTTGACAGTGGGTCCAGCAAGGCTGCATGAGCGATGCTGAGCTGAAAACATTTGACTGTGGTTAAAACTGACTTGGGTGAAAAATGTATTTCTTGTGTTGTTTGAGTCAGCTCATTTCTCTAGTCAGTCTGCATCCCTTGTGGGTTTGTGTGGCCATATGTTGGATCACTTGGTAGGCATTGAGGGGAAAACTTGCTGTGCCTGGTGCTGGCAGCAGGAGTGCTGTGACAGAGGCATTTTGATATGTCTGGCCAAAGCCTAATTGACCTTTTAAAAAGGAGGGGGCGGGGGATGAAGGAGGACAGAGAATTTCCAACTATAAATGGAAATTAAAAGGAAATTGTATTTTAATGCTTTAAATAGTACCTTATCATAAAGTTATTCCTTTATTTTTACAGTAATAAATTGTGTTGTTATTATTATAATAAAAAACAGATATATTTTTTGTCTCCTCTTGCAACAGAATTCATCTGCTGAATAGCTGTAATATAATAGGACTTGTGCTTTGAATCAGTGGCTTTAATGTTACACAATAGGTAATGTTTAGAAGAGTTCAAGTTCTCAGGATAAGTTTCAATAATAAATTTTTTCTTCCTTAATGTATGTGGAAAATAACTTTTGGTAAGCCTTCAAGTTTGTGATTTTTCTGGGAGAGGTGGAGGATGGTGTCTGCTTGTTTGTTTGTTTTTAGAAGCCAATCAACCAAAAAATGCTTTCCTCCTACACTGCCAGGTCTGTGTTTAAAAAAAAAAAAAAAATCAGCCCAACAGCTTAGGGTCCTTAAGGAACCATTCAAAGGTATTAGTGCTTGTTTGGGACTTCTAGGAGATAATGTATGCCCAAAGATAAAAATGCATGGCTCTCTTACTCCTGGAAACTTATCTTAAAGAAGGGAAAAGAAAAATAAACAAAAAGGTACTTTTATGTCAGAACAGAGGAAATTACCCTGGGGGTTTGTCATAGATGAGACAGGAAATCACACTACAAATTGACCCCAGAACTTGGATTCCAGCTCACCACTTCAACCACAGGAGCATTCACTCTTTTCTCTCAGACAGGCCACCCAGCTGAAAGAAATACCTTTCCTTGGGTGAGGGGAAAGCTGTGCCCACATCATTGCTGGGACTTGGGTGGGAATTCCTTGTCCTTCAGCCCTTAGAGCCAGGAATGTGCTGCTGGGCAGTTGCTGCTGTTGACAGTAGTGGGAGTTCTCTGAGTTGCTGTTGATTGCTTTTCTTGTGGTGGTTCATGTTTCTCTTTGTCTGTAAGGCACATTGAATGCACTCTGGTCGTTTCAGATGCAGCTGGAAGGTTTCTAGGAAAAAAAGAGTTGCACTGTAAAAGTTTCTCCTGTAAGGGAACAGTATCAGTGTAACATGTGCAGCGACTGAGATCATCTCTTCCCGAAGCTGTCCCAACCCTTCAGTCTATATTCAGTAGCAAAGATTGAGTTTCTTGTGTCAGATTAAACTGCTCTTCAGCTCCATCTACAGGGTTACATTGTCCACAGGGCCCTGTCAGCAGGAGCTGCACCAGGAAAAGCTGGATGAAAGGTAAAGAGGTCATGGTGGCTCTTGGTGTAAAGATTAAAGACCTTCAAGGGTGGATTAGATTGAAACAGTGCTTGGTAGGCTGTTTCCAACAAGATCCCCTGAAATCTTGTGTCACCTCTACCCTGGATGCTGCTGGTGTGCTTGGCATCTGCCTTGCAGGTGGTCAAGAGTAGGTGCCTGGAGCAGTTTGTGAAATGTTTACTACTGAAACTGTCTGAAATGACACCTAACACTAAAATGAAAGAGCATGTTCACATCAGGTCATTGGTAATGTGCTGATACTGACTACAGGGTAGGTATTAGTTGGATTGCTGAACTTGCTGGCTGTGCAGCATCAGGAAGGCTTGTGAGGCTTTTAGCAGAGTTGGATTGGGGGGAAAGGATTTTTTAAAGTTTCTTTTGTTAAAGTTTATTTTTTTATGTGACTGTTTAGGCTGATGCCTCATCAGAAGTACTAGATTTTGCTGCCTCATATAATACAGTGCTTCTGGAGCCCTGTGGTCAGTGTTTGGTGCAGTGATACAGGAAAAGAGCATCCCACCAGAAACAGAAACTGCTGCATGTGCTAGAACCAAGAGAGCAAAGGGAAATTCAGCAGTGTGAATCTGATCTGCTAAAGGTGTAGTCACACAAAGAACTGAGAGAAGGAAAAGATTCTAATGGCAAACCTTTCAGTTTATCATAGTATATGCAGCATGTGGAAAAAGAACGTTAATGCAGCCTACTTCCTAATATGATACTTGGTTACTATGTAAAGTTTAGGAAAATATGTTTCTTAGTGCTTTTAAAATTACTTGGAATTTAAGCTCACAAGGACAGATTTTTACAGCTCTTAATGCATCAGCTCTACTAGTGATCGGAATTTCACAAGCTTCTACAATAGAATTTTTCTTCTTCCTCAAAAATATAAGAGGTTTTTTGTGGTTTATATGCATGACGTGTTTTTTATCTCCCTCTTTATTGTTGATTTCCTGTGAGGTAACGTGATAGCCCTTGCACTTATGGTCTTGACCACAATAAAGAGATTTTCTTTAGTGGATGCATCTATGGAATGCTCCAGGTTAACTGTGCTTGGAGTTTTGAGACGTGGGAGACAGGTGGATATGTCTTTTTTTATGCAGAAAATCTTTGGCGAAAGTAGACTTCTTGTTTCAGGTTTCCAGAAATTGACTGGTTAGGTGTTATCATTTTGTATCACTCAGTGCCTTAGCAATTTATTTTGTAATATGGTATATACAGAACAGAGTAAATAGCTGTTAGTATTTTTATATGTCGAGTGTGATATGGGTAATAGAAGAAAACCAAAAACTCTATACCCTTGTGGAAGACCTAGTGTTTCTGATTTTTTGTATTGTTTCTCTTTTTTTTGCTGATGATATCAAGCCTCTTCAAATACAGATTCTTAATAAAAAGACAGGTTATCCCTTTGGAGAAACAGTGTATTGACATCTAGAAAAATCAGTTTGATTATTGGCTAAACGAGTAACAGATTTCAATATTTTAGGCACTATTAAGGTAAAAATGAACTGTCCTATTACTTGAGATAATGTAAATATCACCAACTAATGAGTAACAAGATAAAGGGCAAGTTTCGGTATGAAATTAGAAGAAATACAGTAATGAATGATGTGCTTTGTACCTAGTCTAAATAACTGATGTTTTTTAGCTAAAGTGTTTGTGTTGAAACCCAACCCTTGGGTAATTAATGGACATAATGTGCTGTGTGGATGTCTGGGGTTCACAGCTGGTGTGTAGATGTGTGAGGCTGCTGCTGCTCAGCTGAGGAATGCATTCTCTGTGTAAGGGAGGCAGATTTGTTCCTGCCCCCTTTCCCCTGAGGCACCTGTGTGCAGGCTGGGCTCCTGCCCGCTGTGGGCACAGGGGTTGTTGGTTTTGTTGTTTTTGTTGTTGTTGCAGGGCAGTTCTTGGACAGGTACGGGCTGCCACTGTCCTGCGCTGCTGTGGCACAGCAAGGAAAGGAAAACGGGAGGAGGAAGGGAAAGGCTTCATTTCTGGGTGTCTCCTCAGCCCGTGCTGGCCTACTGCCCGGCCTCATGAGCTCCCATGTGGGCACAGAGCAGGGGCATTGGCCAGGACAGGGAGCTTGGCAGCCTGCGCTCCTGCTGGCCTGAGTGCCATCGGTAATGTGACACCAGGATCTGGCACACAGTGTTGTGCAGGCCCGCTGCTATAATAATGTGATTTTAGAGCTTTTGACTGGTGCAAAGCGTGAGCAGAGCAAATCTGTGCAAGTTACAGATGAATAGAAATCAAAGCAGAAACACCCTCATTCTTTGTTTTCCAGAACCAAGTGCTTTCTAATTTTTAGGTAAGTTTGGTCTGTGTTACTGTCTTCTGTTGTCTGAACCATTGAAAAACAGACCCAAGTAGAAATCCTATGTAGTGAAGGCAGTGGAGGAGTTGATTTTGGAACAGTATGCATGAATTTTAATGATTTGAGGACAATGAGCCCTTGCAGTTTGACTTGTTTACTCTGTTCTGGAATGTCTCTGAAGACATAAGATGGTTAGTAGCTCTAAGTAAAGCCACGTTTAGAAGCTGATAGATGATGTTATTCAGATCAGTTAGATTACAGAGTTTAAATCCTTTGAGATGTGAGCTGACCATGTAACGTTTCTTCAGACTTCTTGGACAATTCTATTTTCTTGATGTGTCAGGTAATAATACCAGTACTGAACATGCAGGAGTAGCTGTTCTCTGCTATGGAGATGCAATATGTTAGAGAGGAGATGTTGTGCACGACCTAAGCTACTAAGCCAGCAAACTCTGCCTGATCTGTTTTTTTCTTTTCTCTCTGTTTTTTTCAGCTGGGGTTTGTTCCAGCTCTAGTGGTGACAGGAAGAGGGGTAGCAGATAGAGAGTAGGAAAGGGCCGTGAAAAGAAAGCAGTAGAGATGGGAGAAGGCACAAGAGGGCAGAGACAAAGATGTGAAGAGAAGGACTTGATGGAAGGAGGACTCAACTGAGAAGTTTCCAAACCACTGCTTTAGGTTTTAGGATATTGGTGTTACCATGAGGAAAATTTGTAATTGTCCTAGTGTTTCACCAAATTGAAAGACAGTTATGTTCTTTAATTAACTTTTCTCCTAGACGTTGGAGAAGGTGTCTAAGTAATTGGCTCTTGGACCACTAGGGAATGTATCATTCCAGTTAACACTGACATAATGAAATCTTTCAAGTATTTTCCAGTGTACAGGAGGTATAAAGAGATTGTTATTTTGGGCAGAAGATTATGGAAGATAAGCTTTCAGTAATGTGTCTGTTTCAGTTCTTAAATTTTTCCTCTCTCTAAGTTTGATGAAATAAAGCTCACAGAATGTTTGCATAAGCTATAAGCTGGTGTAGTTTTATTAGAATCAGGGCCAGTCATATGTATGTGCAGTTGAAGTCCTGGATTTTATTGCAGGGAATGAAACCACTCCTAACACCATCTTGCCTTGTTGGTTAAATGCAGTGTTTTTGTCATTCAGTTGTTCTAGGCTTTGGACTGTGGTATTAAGAGTTGGCTCTACCAATCTGTAGCTGTGATCATTCATTTGCCCATATGAAATGCCCTTCATGGTCTTTCAGAGCAGGCTTTCAAAAGATCACTTTTATGTTCCATTTATCAGCTTTGTGCTTAAAAAACACACAAACATCTGAACTGTAGGGAATGCAAGAGAGCAATGTCCCAGGCTGGCTTTCTTTGGAGCAGTGCAGGGTGCTAGCAGTATGCTGAAACAGAAATTGTCCCCTCTAGTAATTCTGCATGGGGAGAATTCCCAGAGTAGTCTGGAGCTCTCCAATGGCATTTCTGTGAGTTGCTGTTGTGTGTAGTGGAGCAGCAGTTGGGAGGAGGAGTACCATACCTGTTTTCCTGGTGGTGGGGTAGGAATTCCTGTGAGAGGAGCCGTGCTACCTGCAGCTCTGCATATTGGGGTGAAAGGAGAGGAGCATTGTTTGGCTCCTGGAAAGCAGAGCTCGGTATAAGGGACCAGAAAAGGAGGCACAGTGGTGCATGCTGCAGTCTGAGCTGTGCTTCAGCTCATAATGGAGAACATTTAGACAGGAGTTCCTTTTCAGGCAGAGAAAAGGTAAAAATAGGTGTCTGAATCTGTAAGGCTTTTACAAAGTTTGTAAGATTGGGGAGTTTGTGCATTTGGTTGTGAGGAGGCCACTTTAAAGCACCAGTGCAATTTCTCAGGTTAAAAGGTTGGAAACAAAAAATGAAAAAAGGTGCTGTAATATTATAAAAGGGTTTGGTAACAGCACTTAGGTCCAGCCTCCAGGATGGTAGGCATTTAAAGAGGAATGGAATAATTGCAGCTTTTTTGAAAGGAAACTTGCTACCTTTTTTCTCAAAACTCTGTCTTTATTTCACAGCAAGCACGGGCAGAGCAAGAAGAAGAATTCATCAGTAATACTCTATTTAAGAAGATTCAAGCTCTGCAGAAAGAAAAAGAAACACTTGCAGTAAACTATGAAAAAGAAGAGGAATTTCTCACTAATGAGCTCTCAAGAAAACTAATGCAGGTAATTGGTGCCTTTACTTATGTTTCTCCCAGGAGCCTCAGGACTGACTGGTGACTGAACTTTTGTGTTTGTGTGACTGCACTCTGAGGGAAGTGGTCAGGTTGGAAAGCTGACACTTGATAAAAGCAGAGTACAATAAGTGTGAGTGACCTTTTTTTTTAACATGTTGCTTTAAAGTCTGCATCTGCAGACTCAGCTTTGAGAACCTGAACGTTTGTATACTGATGCAAAAAATGAGTGTAGCTTGCAGTAAATGTCAGCTGTCTTCCAGACAAGAGTTACTGATTAATTTAAAATGTTCATGAAACATTCTTTTCTGGAGTATTTGATTTTTACACATCTGGAAATACTGAACTTAATATACAATAACGTGCAGCGATCGTCGAAGTAAACTTTTTCTGTAGGTTTGTCCATACTTGTAAGAAAACTATTGCTTCTGTTGAATTAAAACACATCAGTTTGATGGTAAAAGTAAAAAAATGAAGATGCTGGGACAAATTGTGGCAGAGAAACTTCTTTCCATTACTCAAGTGCTAATTTTTAGTAAGTGGTTAAGTATTTGTGGATAGTGTTCTACACAGTTGCTCTGTTCTCACAGCCTTGCCTAAATACCTGCTTTTGACCTCTGCAGGAGACAGGATACTAAGTTAGAGGAGTGTTTAATGTGATCTGCCTGAGCTTTTTTCATGCCATTAATTCTGAGCTTTGTCATGAAAAACTAGGCAGTTTAAAAGAAGCTAATTTGTATGTTGTAAGCATTGCTGTGTTCTGCAGCTGGAGACTGAAGGCATGTTTTGCCCTGCAGTTAGGAAATAAAGTGTTTGGAAACACCACTAGAGCTAATCCCATCTGGTGCTTTTGTTACTGAAAACTGGGCCTTCTCTCACTTTGTCTCTTTGGTGCCTGTTATCACACAGGAAGCTTGGTAGCAAGATAAAATATCCCTTACTTGGTATTACTATTTCCCCTTGCTGTTCTTGAGGACTGACAAGAATGTTTCTGAGTAAGAGACATGTTTGGTTTCTAAGCCATACATTTTCATTAAAAACAGAGAAGCAGATGGCAGTAAAATAGGGGTATCAACTGTTCTTTTCCAATTGAAGTAAGATGTGGATATCTCTAGAGAAAAAGCTTTCCACTGAAGTCTCTCACAGTAAAGGGAGAAGTGGTACATTGAACAATGTTGTTTAATTGAAAGGGAGTTTTAGAAATCTGTTACAGAACCAGGTTATGTGGGACTGTACTATACACTATGAAGAGGAAAATAAAACTTACTTTAAAAGTAAAAGCGTGGATTACACCTGATTTGTTTGAAAAGTTTTGAAGTCATATAATGACCTTGCACACAAATTTGTGCCACAAAGTTCTGCAGAGAGTAAATTGCTGTATCAAGTAATTGCTTCAAACATGCTTAGCCTGGAATTCATGAGATTTTTTTTAACAGGATTTTTTTTAGCACTCTCCAGCATTCTTAAGTTGCTAAAATTATGCAAAACAGGTTCACACATTGCAAAGAGAAATATTAACTTCTTGACAACCTAAAAGTACAATTATTTTTATTCTTTTTTGCTATGGACTTCCAGAAGCTATCCTTTGACTGTTGCCCCAAATTCAAGAAAATGGTAACGCTCTACTGTTCTCAAAATGGCCCAGGGGGTGCTTTGCTCTTTTTTTGTGTGCAACAGTGGAAGGGTGTTGTGCCATTTGTCTGTTGGAAGCCCTTGACAGGTGCAACTTCATTCTCATTGGTGAGAGAAAGATGCAGAGAAGCATCTGAAACAGAATGCAGAGATAAATCTGGAGTTATTCTCACCTTTTGCACAGCATCTGGAGAAAATCCTTAGATGTGGATTCAACATCATCCCATAAATATTACCCAGCTTTCTGCAGGCAAGCTGCAGGCTTCTGCTGAAAGAAGAAGCTGTATAAGCATAACTACACAAGTATGGAGGTAAAGTTCTGACCACCACCTGCAGCCTTAGATCTTGTTCCATGTGGCCCTGCTGTAAGCCTCATTTAGCCTTTGATAAACACGGTTATGTCAGCCAGAAGATTTTAAAATACAGCAATTCATAAATGCACCTGTGTTCCTAATTGTTTGTCTGGAAGGTTTGTGGTTTCTCTCAGCACCGTTAGGTAGCAATTTTTTTAGTAAATTGTGATTTTGTCCTTTCTGAACAATAACCCAGGTAACTTGCAAAAGAGAACAGCTGTCAATATCCTGGTGGTTTGCCTGTGAATGATGTGGAATTTCTTGTTTAGAGGTTCACCTGAAAACTTCAGTGCACAGAGGAGATAAGGGTTATATCAATGCTACTCCACAAGGCCAGAGCTGAAATTTTCCTGGCTTGTGCATAGGCACTGGTTTCTGTTTATGGCACATGCTACAAATAGTATTAACCCTTCCCTTACACTGGTCAGCAGGTTCTGTTTTCCATACTTCTGGATGACTTTCCATACCTTTACAGTGGCTCAAGACTTGCAGTACAGATGGAGCACTTGTTTTAAAGCAAACAATTTAATATTAAAACTATTTTTCTGTTTGTGTGTATGCTGAATGCAGATCTTATTTCATGGCTTGATAATGTCTTTGATGTGATAAAATTGCTGTGAAATACAAAACCAGAATAATGATATATTCTCCTAAACATCAGTAATGTGGTTGGCTGCTTATAAATTATACAGAAGAAATGGTCGCTCCCACTAAAGAGCTTACCTGTAGAATTAGGGAATATTTCAATATTACCATGTTTCCATTAAAGTAATTCTTCATCTCTTCAGAGATAATGGATTTAATTGACATTAGAATATTGATGAGTTGCAGGCAATTTTTTTTAAGCAGCAAAGAACTGAAAATGATACCTGATGTTTTTTGTTTTCTGAAAATTTATCTGTTGCCTCAAGGTTTTGATTCTTCAGTGATGAATCGTGGAAATTATGCGCATGTAGACCAACAGATTAAAGATTGGAGAAGAGAAACTCCTGATATTGCAAACAAACTATTTTTTTTGGAAAAGGGGGCATTATTGGCACACATCAGATGGTCAATTGGATAGTCTTCCCATTATACAGACATAGGGCTACATTCCTGGCTAATGTTTTTTAGACTAGGAAGGTAAGATAATTATAATTTCCTTTCTTCTAGATTTCCTGAGATTTGTGAGTGCCAATACCTACCATTACTCACTAGAGTGTAGCAATTCTGTCTTTATTAGGAGAATAATGAACTCATAAATGCCCGCTTCCATTTTTGGCATCTTTGGTCTGCAGGGAATTCTAGCTAAATTAGATGCAGACTTTGGATAATGACTTAACCAGGAGTACAGTAGTCTGCAGTTGGTTGCTTCACTGTTCTTTGGGATTAACTCTTCATCTCTGGGTTTGCCAGGCAATGTTGGTCTGACCTGGAACTAGACTTACAGCATTCATGCTGTCAGACGTTGTACATCAAATGGCTTCCTGCCTTTTGGATGAGTAAGGGAAAAAAATTGCATATGAATCTGTTGTTTTGTCTAAAACTTTGCATTTTGGAACTGAGGAGAGTACTTCTGCTAAACTGCATATGATTTGCACTGTATCAATTTTTCAAGTATTTACAGCTCTGTGCCTGTTTCAAAATTACTGCCATGTTCCTCTATTGAAAGGCACCTAGCAGAGGAGAGGGACTTTTTTCACAATGCCTGTGTGTTTGTTGCTTTGTCAGACCTTTGTTTGTCACAATGGTAGAGGCTTATGCCTCTCATTCAGCCTGGCCTCTGGAATGAGCTCCCAGAATGTTAAAACATTTCAAATATGTGGGAGCTGCCTGCCAGAGCTGCAGCGCTGCTCCTGGCAGCCAGCAAGAATCCCCCAGTTCAGCACCATGTGCATTACTGTTAGAAAACACAGGCTGACATCAGGTCTGCAATAGCAGAAGAAATTAATTTTGAAACCTTTTATTATATGCCAAACTGAGTCTAAACAGACGTGGTAGCACATAAAAGAAAGTGTTTCCACTGGAATAACACTGTCCTTCTGGTGCCATGCCATTGCTTAATAATATCTTTTTATAACTGTATCTTTCAGTGCCTCTACAAGCCAAATGAATGAATGTACAATTCTGTTTGATTTCCTTTGTTTCACATAATTATTAATTTTCTATGTTGAGTGTTGCAGGAATGAAGGAGCACATGCATCTCAACAGAGATCTTAGAGTAAATAAAAGGTTTTATTACATGCAGCCCTGATAAAGTTCTTACAAGCGTTATGTACATTTCCTATATTTTCCTGTGTACTTCATGTAATTATATTTTTATCTGAGGAAGTCCCTGGAAAGCTTGGAAAAAATTGTTTTATAGCATCCTCAATCCTTAGTCATTATAGAATGGTAGCAGTATTTTGCAGAATATCATGAGAAGTGTTTTGATGCAGGCTCTATTCTTGCAGCACTGAACATGGATGCATTGAGTTACTGTTTAGAAACTGAAAGTAGTAAATCTTGAAAATTTACCATTTGTGAAATAAGGCTGCTCCAAAGAAGAGTTTATTTTTAATACTGTTTAATCTTACAGAGTCACTTACTTTAAATTGTGCATCAGTCGTTTTCAAAATCAAATTCAGATTTTTTTCAACACCCTTTTATTTTTGGAAGTGCAAATTGGTCCAAGTAGCTGTCCTTGAAAGTAAGATGTTACAACATACCAAGATAATAGCATATGTAGTCAGGCAAGTTAAGTAATTGGATGCCTGTACAGAAATGTTTCTTATCTAAGTCTGATTCTTGACAGTTCTTTAAAAAATTATAAGTCTGTAAAGATAAGCTATTACCCTTCCTGCTTTCAAAAATACCATGTGTCAGCTCAAGGGTGCTAATGGGATTGTGCAGAATAAACAGAGCCAGCTCATCTCTCAGTTATTTGATGAACATCTGGACATAAAGGAGGCAAACTGCTGATACAAAATTGTTCAACTTTCAGGATGCAGCAAAGGAAGAAGTTTTTAAGGGCCTGGAATACCTAAAAACAGACTGTACAAGGTCATAGTCTGGGGGATAAATGAGGGTTTGTTTTCTAAGGGTGAACTCATTCATTGGCTCCCTCCCTTCATAAAAACACTTCCACTATCCCAGAAGTAAGCCAGTAGAGTAAGGAAGGAAAGTAAACATGGTTCTGCATTCCATTGCTGCATACATTCCATTGCAGGAGGACACTTGTTTCTGCAGAGGGCATGGTTGTAGTTGTTTAGAACTCAGGTGGGCTGAGGGGCACTCTCCTGCTGCTGAGC
The DNA here is from genome assembly GCA_013397245.1 of Thryothorus ludovicianus. NCBI lineage: Eukaryota > Metazoa > Chordata > Aves > Passeriformes > Certhiidae > Thryothorus > Thryothorus ludovicianus. Next base: position 899,923 of record VZTB01013357.1, on the reverse strand, counting down.
TTTGTGTTTGATAGCCCCATTCTCACTTCACACTACTCACTGTCTCTCTTGCACCAAACCCATCTCTAATGCTACAGAGCTGAAAATTCTCCTTCAGTTTTCATATGCAATTCAAAGTCTATAAGACACTGGCATCGAGGTGACACTTCCCAACCCATTTTTCCTTCTCTTTAGCTGGCAGGTGTATCTGTAGACCATTGTTACTATAATTACATATAATTAAAAAGTTGGAAAAAACTCTTTACTAAGTAAAATAAACACTCTCTACCTGCGTTGTACCAGGGGATATTTTCTCATTGTTAGCAATTCTATTCTTCACCATTAAGGTTTGTTTTTGTGATCAAAGGAAATAAAAGTGAAAAATTATTTTACCCTATAGGAGTGACAGACACCACTCATGGGTCTGTCAAAATTGGGGTGTTAGTAATATTTTTCTCCTTCTTTGGAAAATGAAGCCAATGTTTTCTATTCTAGGAGTTTGCTATTCTGGTATTTATTTTAAATTGTGAAAAATCAAATCTCAACATTGACAAGGCCTGAAAACACAAACCCCAAACTTTTCCCATATGTATATTGCCAAGTAGTTGCTGCCTGCCTGGTACTCTTCCTCTGTGAGCAAATTAACAAATGAGCAATTTTAGTTTGTTTCAGAATCAAAGTCTGTTCCTTCACTGTGGCTATCCACCAACCTTGATTTGTGTCCATGACTGTGAGGTGTCTCCCTATTTCCTCAGGTTTTCCTCACACATTTAAATGCTGTGATTTTACAGATTGTTGTGTGCTAGCCAGAAAAACTGGCATAGAAGAAATAAGCAGGTGGAGAAAGGTGCTTGCAATTTCCAGTGGATGGTCAGAACACAATTTAATTACACCATTGTCTGTTGGTGATACTTGCTTTTCCCTGAGTCAGGTTCCTGTGTTTGTACCATGCTGCCAGTCACACTGTTTTATTCAGTTTTACTGAAAAACTTAGATCTCTGTCTCAGAGGGACTCTACTCCAAGCCATACTTTATGTTAAAATAACAGTTTTTTTATTTCCATCTGCTTGAGAGCTTTGACAGTTAAATTTTTCTTCTCCATTGGATATATTAAATGCAAGGAGATCCCTTCAGTATTACGAAAATATGTAACATTGATTTGAAATAGCCAGTATTTTTATGTCATCGGGGCAGTTTGATTTTGATAGCATAGGAATATAAATTAGGAATTTTTTTTGTTGTTTGTAAACTCGCTGCACAGCAATTTTATTAGTGTGACTTCAGTCACAATTTTCAGCTTTCAGCTGCCTGGAGAAGGAAGTGCTAAGACCTGCATTTTGTGCTTTGGGTCCTCTTGAGATGATGTATTTAGATTAAAATTAATGCTTTTGTGAAGGTTATAATAGATTTTTACTTTAGAAATGTCTATAATGCATTATGTATAGTATATAAAATAACCTGTTTTGATTTGATTGAATTCAATAGTTGGAAATGTACTTTTCTCTGCTTTGTAAATACGCAGCACAGTTTAAAAGGCTCCTTTTTGAAGGGCTGTCGGGTGGATTGTGCATTTGGAAGTTTTTTGGGAAGCATCAGTAGAGAATTTAACATGCAAGCAGAATAAATGTGTAAATAAATGTATAAAAGGTACCTAAGTTCATGCTTTTGTTTGTTTAAAATATTTACATGTCTCCTAAATTTTTAGCTGCAACATGAGAAAGCTGAACTGGAGCAGCATTTAGAACAGGAACAGGAATTTCAAGTGAACAAACTGATGAAGAAGATTAAAAAACTGGAAAATGATACAATTTCAAAGCAGCTCACCCTGGAGCAGGTAACTCTTTCATTTCACCGTTATATGACTGAGAAAAAAAAGTCCTTCTTTTGTCTTAGATTTGAATTATTGTTTTGAACATGTAGGAAACTGGGCAGTGTTGAGAATATAGAAAACTCAGTTCAACTTTCAAAGCAATAAAAAAGTAACATAATTTATCATGAGAAACTTGAATTAGTTTTTTCCTAATGGCCAGTGTATCTATTAGTAGCCTTTCTGTGGGGCTTCATGTCTGCTGGACAGCTGTGACTTTTGCAAATGCAGCTTTTTTGTAAATAATAATGCTTGTTGCTGTTTGTCAGCTTCCACTCATGCTGCTGGTGAGAATGTCACTTCTAACTGTGTTAAGCTCAGCAGTAAATGATCTGTTTGTGGTCTGGTTCTGCTCTAGGTCACCTTTTGGTGGCAGCTTAGATAGCACAGCCCTGGAACTGTGAGTTGTCAGCTGTGTGCATTCTTCAGAAGTCTTCAACTACATCCAACTCCCTTTGTCCTTAGACACTCATGAAGATGGCAGAGATAAAACACCAATTGTTTGGCTGTGTTTCAATGTTTAGACATTGGGGTGCTCTTATGTCTGATTTTAGGTATCTGCATCAAAGCATCTCAGTGGTGTCAATTGGAGACTTGAAGGCAAACTGATGAAGCCTGTAGGCTTGTTAAAGGAGTCCAGATTTTCTGGTGTGTGCAGGTCCAGTAATTCGGGTGGTGTAAATATAGTGTGTTATCTCTGTAATTTCTTCTGCTGTGGAACTTTTTCATTGCTGCTAATCTGAGTTGTTACCAGTTTTGTATGATCCTCCTTTTTTCTGTTGACGTGGATAAATTAGATCATGTCTATCTAAATGATCAAGGGAGTTCTCTTGATTCTCATGGTAACGTTCTGTATGGAGAAACCTATGGAACAAACTGAAAAATTAAAAGGTAGGAATATGTAGTTACCAACAAATCCTTACCCAGCATGGAAATTAGCATGAGGTTGAAATAACTCTCTTAGCCACAAGGTGGTGGTGGCTGCCACTTAATCAAAATGCAAAGTAAGCATAACATACTAAGCTGTTACCTTGAAATGTTAGAATGAGCCATGAGGCTGAAATCTTCATGGTGTTATTTTTGTCTAGTTGTTCTGTTTATCTGTCTGTTTGACAGAATTACTTGTGAAATCATAAAATTTGAAACTTGTTGCTACATCTAAATGTCAATGATACACTGTTCAAAAAGCAAAGATGCACAAAGGTATTTAGTATCTGGCTTTGAAAACTTTGTGAAGAAATTAAAATTTGGCTGTCAGTCTTGCTTGGAAATTCCATATGAATTTTTTGTGTAGTTCACTGTATGGCTTTGTTTTGTCTCTCAGTAAGGGAGAGTAAATGTCAGGTTACTTAGGGTGTCAGCACTTTCTTTCCTCACACAAATGAAAAGTGCAGATTGTGCTAATGAACCAGCTGAAGCAGCAGCCTTGGGGCATGTGCTGTACCTAGCAAGAAGCAGCCCAGAGTTCTGAGGAGAGTCATGTTGCCTTTGTTGCACACAGAGGGAATTAAGGAGGAGGGATTGCCACAATCTGCAACACAACCTTGAGAACACCTGTTAAACAGGGCTTGGAAGGAAAACTCCAGCAATGCTTTGAGCTGGACTTCACTGAGATCTGTCACTAATCAGTGAGCAAATAATTACAGCATATGTTCACTAAAATGTTGTTTTAAAAATAGAGAACATGAATTATCTATGCTTTGTGTTCTTTCTTTCTCCTTTGCTTTTTTTTCATCTGAACTGCTTATACCACAGGTGATCAGTAGGTAGCTGATTTGTGGTTACATAAAATATTATTTTTTAGTAAAAATTAGATTGGATCTTGGGGTTCAAATGTGACCTGAAATAATTTCTTAAGTCAGCTTGAAGTCAGCAGAGCATTCTTCTCTAAAGGCAAATGGTGAAGAAATTTACATCATGTGACTATTTCATTAACTGAATGGCTCAGTTAAAACGAGCAATAATGTTCTGTGTTACAGTTCAGTGGTTTGATAGGAAATAAATAGCTGTCAGAATTGCCCTACAGAGGCCAAGTGTGTGTAGTCTTGCTGTTACTAATTTTAATTGCTTTTCTATTTCATACAGTGTAGTGAGAAACTAGAATTGATGCAGTTAGGAAATGAGAAATAACAACTAAACTGCTAATAGTCATCTCCTATGTCTCCTTTGAAAGGAGAAGAATATGAGGTGGTAAAATCTTTGGGAAACATTTTCTTGGAAAGCAGCAGAGAATTAAAGTTACAAAGGGCAAGGTGGAGATGAGAAGCAGAGAAGTAAAATTTGGGATAGTGAGTATAGGCAGAGATGAGAATATTCAACTTTGATTTGGAAGACATTAATTTCAAGAAGGAACAGTTGGGCTTGTTAATAAGTTGACAAAGCAATAATACAGGAATACACACAATAGATATTGTCACTGCATTTTGAAGTAAAGTAAGTGCATGTGTGAGAGAGAGGAGAATAAGAAGAAACACAAGTGCATGGTGAGGAAGGTTAAAGGGAATTTCACTCTTCATCTGAAGGGCAGGTGGAGGTCTGAAAAGCAAGCAATGCTTACTTATTTCCTTGTTTTCATGGTCAGAATTAAGTGATGTTTGATTGGTATGTTCTGAGCTCCTGTAGAGTGACACTAGTATTGACAGAGCTGCTGACTTGGTCCTGAGCATAATCCCATCCTGCTTATTTTATTTCAGAATATTACCACATTTCTGAAAAAATCATTGATTGGAGTACATTTCAAAGTACACCTTCATCTATTGAGTACAAAGCCAAAGACACCAATTCTTTAAATTCACAGCTCTGAACAGGATGCTGCAGTTGTGTCTGCTGTAGGTGCCATTCAAAGTGTTCTTCCTCCAACCTTTAAAAACCTGACAATGGGAGAAACTGGCACAATGCTCATGACCAGGAAAGGAAGATCTTTGTTTCCAGTATGTTTTCATATTGCTGGAAATGTGGAGTTCTAAATCTGTTTCACCTGGTTTCTTTGATGTTTTGTCAGAACAGCTTCAGGGCACAACACGAGGCTTATTTATCTTCTGTTGCTGATGGTTTGACTTTGCCATTGTGCACACTCACCTACAAGCAGATTTATAATTAATGGACTCCACTGCCTTGGTGATGGTTGCTATAATACTAAATGTAATCCTAGATTTTTCAAACCGAGGCTTATAAATAATTTACTCTGTCTTTAAATTCCAATTTGCTCTTCTTCCTGCCATTAGAAGATATGGATTTCTTTTCACCTGTATGTTCTTGTGGGTTTATTAGTTGCTAGATCAAAACATAGTTGCAAAAAGACTAAGAGTAGGTGAGTCTAAGCCATGCTGCATTGAAATAATGCAAAAACCATTGCTGCAGAGGTCATACCTGCATTCAAACTTCTTTCATCCTGTGATTATCTAGGTAGCTGTGCAGTGTAGTAGAGATCTGGGTTTGGCTGAAGCAGAAGCACAATGTGCAGATTCCCAAGACATTTTCAGTAGTTTCTTCCCTCTGTGTGTTCCCAGCCCCAGGCCAGAGTGGCTGAGGAGCCCTGAGACAGTGCCCTGTGCTCCTGGGGCTGAGCCCTTTGCTTTCCTGCCACTCCACCTCCAGTGTATGGGACCAAAGTGTTGGTCAGCATCCAAATTCTCATCTTCCTGGGGGGCTGAAGTGTGTTGCTTCTGACTTCTCTTTTATTGAGATGTAGGTTCCCATAGCTGTTAATGTACATCTGGAAAGTCAAACATGGAAAGATATGCTAGACAATGTTTTTCTTTTGAAGTTCCCTATTACTCATCAACATATGTCTGCTTCTGCTCACAGTAACTAACTCCTCTGACCTTTAGGGAAAAAATTGTACATTCATTGCACTGGTACCTGAAGTGTGTAAGTTTATATCTTGTTTGGGTTTCTCAGTATTAGTTTAGTGGTTAGCACTAGTAGTTTACAGATTTAGATGCTGCAATAGCCTTTCAGCCAGTGATGTAATAAATGGAAATCACTTAATTCTGTTTTCAGTCTTTCCATTTTCTAATGAAAATTCTAATGAGATTATTTGCCCAGCAGAAGGGTGGTGTTAACTAAGGCTTGGCTTGGAAAAATTCTTCCAATGCTCTTTTCCACCTGTAAAGGTGTTGATCTGTTCCCAAATATTTCATTATTGACAACTTCTTGAGTTCAGCTATATTGCTAGAGTAAGATCAGCTGTGCCTCTTAATATTCTCCTGTCTTAACAGTTGCATTATATTTCTACTTAAACACTAATAACAGATTTCTTCATGTGTGGGTCTACTTTATATCTTATTATTGTTTATTATATATTAACTTCAGAGTAGAAGGCTCTACATTGTATCTTTAATTAACTTGTAGTAGAATCAAGAATGCATGTTCATACAGTAATATAACATGATTAATGTCAAGTTAAGTTTTTTAATTTTATAAAGCCTTTGCTAAAATAGAATTGCATTTGTTTTGCTAGTAAGGATTGATACAGTAACACTTAAGGCAGTTCACATAACTTTTTCTTTACTGTTTTTGTTATGTGCTTTATCTAACACTCAACACACAAGGCAAACATGACTTTTCATCCTTTTCTGGATTACTTAACTGTGATTCTTTCACTAAAAACATCTAAAACTTTTCAAAAGAATAAACAGTGCTGTAGTGAACAGTAAATTCGGTTTGAATTTCATAGATTCCTGGAATAGGAGATGTCTTTAAAAAGGTTTGTCATTTCATCAGTGCCTGCATGTGCAGGGTTCATGCTCCTGCTTATTGGCCAGAGACAATTCTCTGAGAAGAACTTCTGTTAAGGAGATAACAACTGTGCAACTACTGAATCTCTTGATCTTTCCAATGCATTGTACCTGAACTGAGTCTCTTCTTCCCCTTCTCCTTGCTCCTGTAAAGCATTATGTAAAATAGTGTTGTTGGAGCTTTTCTAATGACAGTTCCTTGCAAAAAATACATGCCCATCATTTTCACTGATTGTTTTTCCTCTCCAGCTAAGACGTGAGAAGATTGATCTTGAGAATACTTTGGAGCAGGAGCAAGAAGCACTAGTGAATCGTCTCTGGAAGAGGATGGATAAGCTTGAAGCAGAAAAACGGTTTGTCTTGTCACAGTGCACTCCTTACTCTGGGAGAGGTTTCTAATGCTACATGTTCTGGATTAAATATGCTCGTTTCTGTCCCACAAGAGTCTAATCTGTCTGAAAACCTGGAAGATGAAGCAGTTGTAAAGTTCCTTGTTTGCAGGATGCCACATCCTTGATTGCTTAAAGTAGATAAAACTAACCAGTATAAGAAGTTACCTGGGAAAGCTTGAAGGAATTTATTGAATTTTTTTAACTGCTGATAGCCTCTGGTTTATGGTCAACTTTAAATTCATGGTATTTTACTGTGTTTGTCATATGAGAAGCTCTTGTTTTTTCCCTGTCTGATAAAGAAAACTGTAGCTTTTTCTCAGTGGTGTGCACGCATGTCATTGATACTTCCCAGTGCTTCTTTAGAAGAAAAGACAGTGAATCCTTATATTATTGAAACAGCTAAAATTAAAAAATATGTATGAAAGTAACCATCTCTCAAATGTTATAATAACAAGAACTCAGTTTGGAGAGGAGGTAGGAAAGAATAATGATTCATGATTATTAATACCTTATTTTTTTATGTCTTTATTGTTACCCTCTGAATCTTGGCTGGAGCCTCAGAAAACACCTGAGCCTGAATGAGCACTGCAGGTTTTGTAGTTTTATTTTACAGAGCCCTGCTGTGTGGAAGGTGCTCTGAAGAGTTGCATGTGATATTCAGCAGTGGTAAATCAATAGCAGGATGAGCCTTTGGTAGGATGTTTGTATATCTCAGGTTTAAAGCCTTTCTTAAGGCAAACAATTTCTGGTTTGATTTCTCTCAAACTGTGCCCCTCCCTGCAAGGAGCTGTGCTGGAGTCAGACCCTGCTTTAGTACATGAATACCACACCATGCAAAAATCATGCTTGCATACCTCCAAAAATCATCATTTAGCACCTTTAATATCTACCATGTGCTTATTTCATAGCAGAAGTTCATTACTCCTGAATTTACCATCAGTTGTTTGAAGTGTTGGAAACCTTGATTATATGGAACACCTTAATACTTTTCTGTTTGGAAATTTATTAAAAAAAAAAAGGGGGGAGTCTATTTTACTGTCCTTCAGAAAATGTCTGTGAAATTCTTTTGATGGTGGTGAAATGCAGAAAAGCCTGTGTTTCAAGATAGACATATTTTATTCATCATTAGTCTTCACTGTGTGTCCTTTCTCCAAGAGCATAAATGTAATAACTTGTAAGGGATTAAATGAACTTTCTTAGCGAAAATGTTGTGTAATAAGTAGCATTTGAGGAAAAACTGAGGTAACTATAGTCTAAAATTTCTTTTTTCTGAACTATATGTTGCAATATTTTGGAATGTCAATGTCTGAACATGTTAGAAAATTCTTCTAGGACAACAATTTTTACCTTTTTTATTTTGAGTTAAAAACTAAACATTCTAACTCCTCCCCAGTTTGTCTCCCCTCAAACAGTCATTAAAATTAACCCTACATACCTGTCAGAATCCTTGCAATGGCTTTCTGGGGGATGCAAGAGGTTTTAATTAGAATGGAAGGTAAAGTTTGAATTATTTTTCATACAGAATTTTGCAGGAGAAATTAGACCAGCCGGTATCTGCCCCACCATCACCCAGAGACATATCAATGGAGATAGACTCTCCAGAAAATATGATGAGACATATCAGGTTTTTAAAGAATGAAGTGGAGAGGTTAAAGAAACAACTGAGAGCTGCACAGTTACAGCGTGAGTAAATGACTTGTTTCCAATCTTGTGAAGTTTTTGCATTGTAAGATATTTGTATGTACATTCTTGACTTTGAATTTAAGGTAGAAATGGAAAAAATGGGGCAGGTTTGGATTGCAGCATATACATAATTGCAGTGTTGTTTCTTCTAGATATATTTATGCTGTAGTTCAGGGGGTTCTTTAGCTTTACTGAAAGGGTGTTTAGAAGAATCAAAAAGTAATCCTTGACTATTTTGTGCCAGAAGAAATTATCTATCTTTTTATTCAGAAGCTTGGTGCCATAGTCTACTTGAGGTGTTAGAGCATGGGTTGGACTCGATCTTGGAGGTCTCTTCCAACCTAGTGATTCTGTGTATTTCAACATACAAATTTTTCAAAACATATTTATGGCCTACTTCATAGATGTCGTGTTGCAAATTAAGAATTACTCAGAAGAATTAACAGCCAGCGAAATAAAGGTCAGCTGTATCTGAGAATTTCACTTGTTAATGATTGTGGCAACCTGAGGCAGCTGTTGCACAGTATAGCAGCATTAATTTCCTGTGTCCTTCCCCGTGCAAGATGGCTGTGAAGCATAAAGAGCTGTGTGGAAGCCATCACATTCCAGCTGTGCAGGGCTGGGGCCCCCTGCCCAGCAGTGGCACCTGCATTTTGCCTGCCTTCCCAGGAAGGGGCTGTGCACTGAGCACACAGCCTTGGCTGCCAGGACCTGCTGGCCCCTTCCCTTGGACTTTGCAGTGCCAGTCCTTCCTGCTGAATCTGGAATTCCTGTTTGACAGTCAGCAGTTCTGCCTGGTTCTGAGTCAGTAGCCTTGCACTGCAGTTGGTGAGCAGGTACCTCACCACATGGCCAGAAAAATTTGGGCAAGTGCAGGACGGTCAGTGTCAGCCCCTCTGGCCAGCCAGGCTGACTGGAATATTTCAACCTCCATTTAGAGAAGGATCTTGCTAGAGGCTGCAGCCTTCCTTCAAGACAGAGATGATGGATCAGGAGTGCTCTTTCGCAGAGACCTTGTGCACAAGTTTGTGGCATTAATAATTTGTGGCTGTTAAAAGAAGATAAGGAAAGCTAATCTTTGTACTTGCAAATTCTGCTCTGCAGCCTTCACTTACTCAAGTTCAGAACAAGAGCAAGGCCTTAGATTAAAAGTACTCTTTGTGCAAATCCAACTTAATTAATTTCATGTCAAGTATCCTCTATTTTAAGTGGTTTCTTTTTGAACTGCTGTGATTTAGAGTGAAAAATTGAAAGCATTAATGTCAAATTCACATTGAAAATAAGAGCTGGGTTTAAAAGGGCTCTCTCCCTTTGTGAACAGGTTAAACAGAACTGCAGTACAAATAGCAGAGCTGGTAGGAGTGGTGGATGTGCCAGCCTGCAAGCAGAAGATGAAACTGAAATACAGTTTTCAGATTGGTGTTTGTAATTCATGGTCATTAGAGAACCTCTAGTATTCTTCTTACGTACTTAATGAAATCTGTGTGTGAAATTCTGATACTTGTGTTACATTTCTTATTTCTGAAACACTTCTAGGAACTGGTTTGGTATGAAAATAGTGTACAAGAAGTGACACTGTTACATTTAAAAGTGATATTTCCATAGAAGAGAAATAAATCACATGTTGTCAATAGTTTGGGAACAGATTTCTAAAACAGGAATATTCTTTACCTTGAACGTTGCTGCATAAAGGAGTGATGACAAAGCATGATGAATTGTTTTGGGTTTCCTTAATGTCAGGGATTTAACTGTCAGCTTGCTCAAACATTACAAAATCTCACAAAATACACTATGTGTCTCATTAAGTCTTCATTATATATTCCATTTTATTTAAATAATGTGTCACAAAGCTTCATAATTTTTCATAATTTGACTTTTATCACTTTAAATAATCTGTGATACCAGACCATTTAAGTGATGTTTGCTGAACTTGTTTAGAACTGACAAGTAAAATTGCCCTTTGATGTAAAGAGTAAACCTCTTGTTGGCTTTTAACATTAAAATGGAATGAAATTTTAATATTAGTATTTTAATATTGGTGCATATTCTGTTGGACAGTTTCTGTGATAAGATGTGTAATTGGAAGAGTGCTATAGAATATATATAAGGTAACAATTTTAGTACAAGTTTGAGTTTGGAATTTCAGAATTTGTGTTGTGCTTCCTCCTTCAAAATGAAAATATACCTTTAAAATAATTTCTTCAATGTGTGGCAGGAAAATCTTTGTAAATGTAGAATAGTATTATTTTTTAATGGAGCAGGAATCAGTATTTTTTCTTAATGGTTTTAGTAATGTTTTCTTCATAAAATTTTTCTTTCTTTTTGAATTCATTTTAATAAGTACTTTTGGTTTGTGGTGGTATTTTTTGTTCGTTTTTCTTATATTTCATTTTCAAACTTGCTGTCAAGCCATAGTTTATTTTTAGTAGCTTCTGTTCTGAATTAGGTTTTGAACTATTGACTTAAAGGTGAAAATTTTCAGTGATCTGTCCTGGGCATTTTCTACACTTTTATCTTGAAATGTTGGCGTGAAATTAAGCACAACATACTTGACTGCCTGAGAAATTGAATTTTAACCAACCTTTAACAAAACAATGAATTTCAGATTCAGAGAAGATGGCACAATACTTGGAAGAGGAGCGACATATGAGAGAAGAAAACTTGAGACTTCAAAGAAAATTGCAGAGGGAAATGGAACGTAGGGAAGCTCTCTGCAGACAACTGTCAGAAAGTGAATCCAGCTTAGAAATGGACGATGAAAGGTTTGTATTTTTTTGGCCATCCAGATGTGTTGAGCTTATTTATCAGTATTTACACTACTTTTTGAATATTATAGAATAATTTTAGAAGTTGTATGTGAGTTTAATATGCATATCAAATTTCAACGTAGTCTAGGAATTGTATCAGTGTTGTACAGAAATTGCAATAGTTTTACCAGTGAGGAAGAAAATATTGATATCTGAAGATTGTTTAGGGGTTTAATAATATATATTGAAATAAATACAGTTATGGAGTTGAGAATCAGGATAATTTGATCACAACACCTTTGTTTTGCCCCTAACTTGGTAATTGCAAGTAATTCTGTGAGATGGGGACACCATCTTTACTTGGGCCTGATTTGTAAAAAAGAAAGTAAATATGTTCAGCCAAATACGAAGGGATACTGTGTAAAACGTGAGAGAGGAAGCATTTCCAGAACTGTTGGGTCGTTCTTAATGTCCAAACCATAACATCCCTGATTTTTTTTCTCTATTGCAAGCTGCTTTGCTTGCCCTGATCTTACAGATAGTCTTGAGTTTCTCATGGTTTATATCATACCTTTTAGTGTTTTCTCACATCATAGAAATATGACAGTGTTATATCTTGAAAGAGGATTTTAAGTACATTTTGAATAAAACATTATTATTTCTTATGAAATACTCATTATTTGGTTGTATTGTTGTATGTTATTCTGGATTTATGGTAGTCCTTTAGAATAAATAAAAAAGTTACTCAGTGCTGTGTATTTTTCCTGATAATGAGAGATTTCTATTTCCCCATGGGTCCTTAATATATTTGTTATAAGATGTAATTTACCAGAAACAAAATACCAGATATTTTGTGGTAAGGAGTAGCCTTAAGCCCAAAGTAGTATGTTCATCCTAATGAAACACCAAGGCAACTTGACCTATATTGCATTAGCATCTGGTACTAAGATGTAGCAAATGCTATATAAATTAAATTGTTAGAAATAGGAGATTCTGTGGTTGGATTTTTTTCTTATTAGGCATATCTTTTCTTCCACTATTTACAGTGTAATGAAAGTACAGTCAAAATCTAAAGCTATGAGAATTACCAATATTAATCCAAAATTGTAGAGTATCTTAATAATTTTTTTATTGCCCACTTGTAAGTAGTGGTAACCTGGAAAATGCAGAAAAGTGTGATTAACTATTCTGTGCTATTAAGAAATTAAGAAATTACCATGTTTGATTTTTTTGATACTACAAAGGCCTGACAGAATGACTCCAAATCAAATATTTGCAGCATAAGTAATCAAAAGCAAAGTGAAGGACAAAGCAGGCGTTAGTAGTTAGCCTGGGAAGACAAAATACTTATGGAACTATGTGCAGTCATGATTTTTAAATGTCAATTTTTGTCAGCTTGCATCTTCCTTAAAAATGATGGTGGTGATGGATCAGCTGTCTATTTCTTTCAGTTGCATTCTGTTAGCTGATGATAATTATTGCTTATAGCTGAGGGTAGATGAAGATGCTTTCCTAAATGTAAAGACACAGCTCTCCCAAGCCTCTTTCTCCAGAACAGCAATTGCTTTGTCCTAATTCTCCATCCTGTTCTTTGGAGTAGCAGGGTAATAGCTGTTAATGGGATGCTGCTGTTCCACATCACCTGAGCCAGTGACTCAGTGGGATGACTTAGAGGAAACTCTGTTTGTGTAGAATACAAGGGGATTAAATCAGGGGTGCTGCCTTGCTGGAACACACACACTGGTCTGCATTGGAACTTACTGTGTGTTGAGAGGTAGCTTAGTTCAGTTTCACTAACCTTGCCACTGGTAGCTCTTTTAAAACTTATATATTTAATTAAATCCTAATTTATTAGTTTGTTAGTTTTTTGTTGTTCTCTATTGCAGCTACTTTTGTTATCTGGACTGTCCAAATTCAAACCAACTTTGGTATCACTACAATGTACTGCCTGTGCTAGGGCATGTGGCTTGTTAACTCTGAATATCCTGGTTAAAAACCAGCGAGATGCAATATCAAAATATATTTCAAATAGTGTAAGGACAGACCTCAAGGTAGTCATTGTGAGTTCCATCAAATAGGAGTAATTTTAATGCTGTTCCACATTACTAGTTTTTTTTATTATGATGGGGAAATAAATGCAGCTACTAAGAATTCCTGAGGAACACTCTGAGGAGACAAATGAGTCAAAAGGCTGTTTAGTTAGCAAATTTGGCCTGCTGCTCAGCTGTGGCCAGTAAAGAAACACAGCTGAATCTAATAATATAAACCCAGGTGCACTGATTTGCAACCACGTGGAGAAGGTGAGCAGGGGGCCATCTGATCTTTAGTGACTGAGAAATCTAAGTGGAGAGTGCCTAAGCAGCTCAACCTGAGACTGGCAGCCTAGTGCTGTGGGAAAAGAACCCCATAAAATATCTTGGGACAAAAACAGTAAGTGGCAAGGAGGAGCAATTTGTATTATTTTTATCCTTTTATATAGTACTTGATATCTGTGAAGAAGCTTCACTGTAGTCAGTGAATGAAGGACAAATAAATCACTAAAATTATATCAGGTCGGGGGGAAAATGCCTTGCCTCAGGTTCTGATCTGTTCCAGTTTATCATAGTGAAGTGTGGGAGGTGTCTTGCAACACAGCCTGGAAGTACCTTTAGAGAGATGGTCCTGGGTTAAAAGTGTCTCTCTCTTCCAGTGGCAGAAGACAGGGTGAGCAAATGGGACCAGAGGGATTCAAGTAGGAGACAGGACATGTTTTTAATGCTATGACTGATCAGCTGTTGGAACAAATTATTAGTACTTTAATGATTTCTTCACCCTTTTTCATGGTTTCAGATTAGTGCTGAATGCCTTTCTGGAAGATACACTCCAACCAACCAAGCTTTTGAATTCAATGTAGAAATGATGTGTGAAGTGCAAGAATGTAGAATGGGTCAGATTGGATGACATGGTTTACATCTCTGACCTTAATATAAACTATTTAATAATATGCAACTCCTACGGTTTTAACTGTAAATGCCTAAGATAAGTCCAGCTGTTTCCATGGAAAGTTAAGCCAGTGTCAACAATGACAAAGAGTTCCTATCATGACTTCCTAATGTGATTCTTATGGAAATTGAAAAAATCACAGTGAAACATTTAAAACATGGCACATTTTGAAAGGTTTGATCTAATTATTCTTTGCCTTTTTTTGTTAGATATTTTAATGAGATGTCTGCACAAGGATTAAGACCTCGCACTGTGTCCAGTCCTATCCCTTATACACCCTCACCAAGTTCTAGCAGACCTATATCACCTGGTAAATATTTAACCCAGTTTCTAAAATTATTGTATGCATCACATAGTAACGTGCCCTATTAATCTATTTAGGTCAGTAGTAGCCTTTCAAAGCTAGTTTGGAGAAAAAATCCTGCATCATAAATGCAAGAATAGTTTTGCCTTAGGCGTCTTCTAGTGCAGCATGTTTTTGGATGGTGACCAGATATTCTATATTTCAGATCTGTGGACAGATATTGAAGATCAGTTAAGTAGCTGTCACTTTAACTTTTTCTTTTTTGCTCTTTTTTTCTCTCTTGCTGTCTTTTTTTTCTCCTTCCCCACAAGTTGCACAAGACACATAATTCAAGTGGATTTCTAGAGTCTGATGAAGAACTAGTAATGAGACTGATATTGTGCTCTGAATCAAAACTTCTTAGAGAAGTTTAATCTTGAACATGTTGGAAAAAAAGTCAATTTTCATTTCTCTTCAGTAGAGAAATGGCTTTTGTACTTCTGCTATTTTCTATTATTAAGCAATAACTATAAAAGTAATAATTCCTGTCTCACATTCTTTGTATAACAGAGGCAAAACCTCTTCTGAGTTTCTAGTTACTGAAAAGATTTTAAATCAAATGAAATGCATTTATGTTACTAACACATTAATTGACTGAAATTTAAAATCCCTTAAAATTGCACTTGGGCATTCATTACAGGTTGTTGGCAGTGGGTGTTACATGGTGCTCACAAACACCTTGTACATAAAGAGGTGAATTGTGCGTGCCTGGCTTTCCCACATTCACCTCTGGAACCTGCCAGGCAGATGAGATGTGCTCTGTGTTGACACGAGGTGGGAATTAGACATTTTACTGCACAGGTCTGCTAGAACATATCAAATGTCTTTAGATCCTTTAATTTCAAGGCTGACTATGGTTTCTCAAAGCACTATAAGTAGTTTTCATCCAGGTGTTGCATGTGTGAAACCCAGCTATGGCCGTAAGCCGTTGTGGTGTTAGAGATGAGCAGTGTGACTGGGAGTTTTCAGAAGGATTTTGCATTTCTGAAGTGAGCCAAATGACTTGGCTTTCAGTGTTTTGCAAGGTGTGCTACCAAGTAAATGATACACCTTTTTTTATCCCTTTCCTGTAATTGGGTGTACAGAATTGTAGTTGTGTGGAGTATCAGCTTGGCGTTGGTGTTTCTCTGGGTGCAGCCTTTCTAACAGTGCAGTATCCAACTGCAGCTTGGATCTGCGGTCACACAGGGGCTATAACTGCAGCTCTGTGTGGGACAGATGACTTGCTAACTGCAGGCTTGCATCTTACATTACTGAGCAATGCACCCTGTTTAGGTGCTGATCTGTCAGTGCAGGAGAGCTGTCACTTTATTCCTACACTGAGACTGAAGTGCATTCCTTGTTCTCTGTGGACTTGACTTCCCATCAGTAGCTTATACAAGAGTAAGAATTTTATCCCACAGACAGGGAATGCTGGAGCACACTCTGAAGCACAGCTGAAATGATAGTTTCTAACAGAGTATGAAAATTTTGGTATGGTAAATGTTTCAGGCTAGCATGTCTACACAGGCAGCTGCATTAATCTGCTTTTCATTTGATAAATTATTATCAGCAGTTGGGAAGTTTCAGACTTCAGAAAAATAGGAGCAGCAGTTTCTTAGAGAACTAATGAGATCAATAGGGAATTTTGTAGAGCTGTCTGGGATAAATGAGTGCAGTAATGGATGAAAACAGTTTCTGAGAGTATTTTGTATCTAAAGTAGTACAGTAAGATGTCAAAAGTATCAGCACAGAATAATAAAACAGCTGTATGTTACATCAAGCATTTGTATGACTTTGCATATTTAATTTGGGAAATGACGTGCCTTGAATATGTGAAAGCAGAATTTGTAACCAGTTAGAAATGCTATAATTTCAAGTGGATAGCTGGTTTAATGGATCAGATGCTGGCTTCTGAATCCCAGAGTCCTTTGTGCCTGCATGGCTTGAGATGCTACTTTTGAGTACTCTTTGAAGCTGAGATATGCCGAAGTTTCTAGCACAGTGATCTGTGCTAGAAATCTTCTAGAACTTTGAAGATAGTGTAATTAATGTAACTCCTAGGCAGCTGGGGGTTAGTTGCTCTAATTTCTAATTACCAGTTAGTCTTCAGTGTAGATGATCTGTGCTTTGCCACTAGGCTAGATAGATGTTTGGGGCTGCAGAGATGAGCTGTCCTGAATGTATGTGCATTGCTCTGGTTTTGCTTCTTTGGCTGCCATGTAGACTTATATTTTTGAAGCTTGTTATTCCAAAGCAGTTCAAAATTGGTTTTGCCCATTCTTTCTAGGCTCTTATCTCTGACTGGCTGCCTTGTCACCTTCCTGAGCATTAACTCATTTCTATCCTTGTGCTTACAAAAGCACTTGAACATAACATGTGTGCTCTACAGATAATTAGGCTGTGTTGTCAAAAGGCAGATTAATTTTGTTGTTACTCTGTAGTGGCAAGGATTCCATTGGAGTAAGTTGTAATTTGCACCAGAGGAACATTGATGATGTAACAGAATCAAGCAGAATTGAAGGAAGCAAAGGGAGTCTATTTATATGACTTCATTAGTGATCTGAGGCTTGTTCTGTTTTCTCCTCTAGATCTTGTCCCATCTCTTGTAGACAGAAACACAGGTGCATGCAGACAGGGATGATGCCAGGGACGTTGTTCTGTATTGGTTTAGTGTTGAAGTGTGAAAACTATTGAATCCAGTGTGGTGTTATAAAGGTTTAATAGGCCTTCAGAAATGTTTTTCAGTTGTTATTCTCCAAAGCAGTTGCTTGAGTCTAATTGTAAACAGCTGAGAAAAGTCCTGTCACTTTCCTTATATTTTTGTCAGAAAGCAGAAAGGAGCAGAAGGTTTTGGAAAATGTGCTCTTTTGAGAAACTCAAACTGTTCAGAACACTTTAAGGTGTGAACTTGAAGCATTTGGCACTTGCTGTTTCTGTTTTCCTTGGTTAAATAAAGCTATACAGGAACTCCTCATTTTTATAATTGAGTTCTTACAGAAGGAAAATACTTAGATAAAAGAATTAGATATTTGCAGTTTTTAATACTGGACTTTCCTTAATGTAGGTAAAACAAGCTGTAATTTTAAATGCTAGTTGCTAGCCTAGTCCAGCTGGTAACATTTCCCAGCATGTTTTAATTCCCCAGCCCCAAAGGTCGTTAAAACGCTGAGGCAAAAGAGGAGGAGGCCTTGGTGCAGATCTGATGTGCCTTGGAGGAGCCACCTACACCTGTTTTTTTATGGAACCTCATTGTGACCCAGCAGTAGATGACTTCTCCAGGCACAACCTCTCTGCTTCTTCAGACTGTGTGTAGCTCAGGGAGCCATTTCTCCATGGAGAAATGGAATGCTGAATGGAAATGCTTACAGACTAGAACTAAGCTACTATGGGAGTCTTACACCATTTATCATAAGTGAAATATTGTGTTTAACATTGTGTAATGTATATTTGAAACATATGGTAGTATGCTACAGGAAAAGAAAATAAATTTACATCACACTTTTCAGTACAATTAATATTTTCTAGATGTGTAGTCTCCAGCACTTACTAGTTGTTAGACTATCATTGATTCAGAACCAAAAAATCTAAAAAGCTCCTCACACTTTAGTTTTTCATATCAAATAAGAATGTTGATGTTACCTTGTTTTAACAATTTTAGGTCTGTCATATGCAAGTCACACAGTTGGTTTCACACCACCAACTTCACTGACTAGAGCTGGAATGTCTTACTACAATTCCCCAGGCCTTCATGTGCAACATATGGGACCATCCCATGGTATTACAGTAAGTATTTGAAATAGTAAATACTTGTTACCAATATAGTTTGGTTTTTGGAAGCTACGATTGGTTGTCCTTAAGCTTTTTTACAAAACATTTTTATAAATGTTTGTTTTTGTCTCCTTACTCCAAGACATCTATTGCTGCTTTCTTCAACCCTGATTTTCCTCTTCACCCCTCAGAAACTGATTCTTTTTGGAGAACCTTGTTTTCTGCAAAAGAATAGGATGTATTGTCATCTTAAGGACAATAATAGGTATCATCTTATGGATCAGCAGGCAGGGTGTGAAAAGTGATGTTCTAAGCTACTAAGCCTATCCCAGGAAGTAAAAACATTGCTTTCATTTTTCTCCTAGTCTCCACCATCTGACGGATGAGTCATCTGAGGTTGCTCCAAGCTCAGGTTTTCTTCAGGATGACACACAATGCTACCATCATGTCACTGTAACAGGCAGTTAACTCTTATTTTCTATTGTCTTGGCAAAGAAGAAAGTTCATATAAACATTTGTTAGGGCGATTTTTCATATCTTTCAACTGAATTTATTTCCTTTTTACCTGCAATGTTGGATGCATTTCCACGTCATTGTTTTGTCTAAATATTTGTGGAGTTTAATGAGCAAACAAAGCCTAAACATTAACCATATGGCTAAATACCTTATGGTTGTATCAAGATCATTTTGATTTTTCTCAGCAGGTATGGTAGTATGTAAATATTCATCAAGGTTTTTGCTTATACTTGTCATTCTCAGATGTAGAAACGTATTTTAGTAAAATTTTTAGTACAATGCTAAAATATGGCTGTTTCTGGTTTAGGTGGCTGTGCAAAGGTAATTGTTACAATTTCTCTGAGCTAAGGTGGGTGGGAGCACTACAATGGTAGGTAGAACAGAGGAAGCTGCAGTTGAGCAGGAAAGTAGAATTCTGGTTGGGGTTTGGTGACACACCAGCTGTGTGTCACATGAGTTAGTCACAGGAAGATCTTAATGCTTCTGGAAAACATGGAAACTCATTTTATAAATGAATTTGTCAAGGAACTTGATCTGTTCAGTCTCTGTGAAATACAACTCTTTCTGAAACTATAAATGAGTTGAGTTGCTGTGAAAAAGATCATCTTGAGGACAAAACACTGTTCAGAGAAAGGTGTTGACAAGCAGCTCATGGCTTTGTCTCAATACTGGTACCAGGTCCCCTTACATTACGTGTATGCAAATGCAATAAATGATATGAAGTGTTTCAGAGGCATCAGTCAGTCTTCAAGAATCTCTTGGGTTTCATATATGACTTTAATCTATTGTACACAGTTGTGCAGAAAAATAGATACAATATATTTGATTTGACTAAACTGCAGTTTCATTCTTGACTCTTCATTTTTGGTCTCCATTACAGAATAAATTTGACTTTACCTGTAGTACATTTGGTATAGAACTGTAATCATGCTTCTCCCCAGAGCTGACCAACTGTGGTTCTTTAGTAATTATGGGTAGGTGGTTTTGTCATGCCATGAGGTTGTTGATTAATGCTAACCAGATTGGTAAGTAATGAGTATTTTTATTTCAAAAGTGCAGAAGTTAGTATTGTGGAGTGTAATTTATATTTTTGTATTGCTAGCATTAAATATCATCCTTCTCCTCCTGCCCCTCAGTTTGTAAAGATAAAGTGGGGTTTAAATCTTTCTTGTTTCAATGTACCAGTTGTTGAAAATCTGTGGTTTCTGTTGAGGGGGTCTCTGTAACAAGTGGTTAACTCCTGCAGGTAAAAGGGTTATAATGTTTTTTTGTTCTCCAAAGATCCACTTATATTATGCTTTGGTTTTGCTCCATTATGTGGGCTAAGAGTCTTTAAGAGATCTAGAGATTCTGGGCAGACTCTGATACTCAGAACCTTCCCACCCACGCTCAGGTGCTGCATACTTGTACCTTGTGCTAGCAGCATGAAGTTACAACAGCACCTGCTGGTCGGGCAGGCACAGCTGGGAGGTGCAGTGCCTGCAGCAGCTCATTTCTTTTTAGGTTGCTGATCATCATGGGTAAATATATCTGCAGGACATGTCTTGTGTTCATTTCCTGCAAGCTGCCAGGAAGGAATGCATGTTCTCTTTGATGTCAAGAGTTCTTCCCCTTTCCTTTGCTACTCCGTTTCAGAGGAACATTTGTTTTATGTAAAAGTTGTATTGTGACTCCTGCAATGTTTTGAAATTTGTTCTTCCCGCATAATTGTTCAGACTTCTTGTGTGATTTTTTTTTTTCTTTTGCCAAGATTAGAGGACTTGCACCTAACGTTGTTCAGGAGTGTGTTAAACATAATTTCAATATTTGTTCTGCAGAGGCCTTCACCACGAAGAAGTAACAGCCCCGACAAATTTAAACGTCCCACTCCTCCTCCTTCTCCAAACACACAGACCCCAGTGCAGCCACCTCCGCCACCACCTCCACCACCTGTGCAACCTCCGGGCCAACCCGCAGCATCGCAGGCAGCCAATTTTCAACATTCAGTGCATCCCTCCTCTCAGCCTTAGTGCATGTGCTCAGCAGTCTCTATGTCAGAAGTGGACTCATAACACGGAGCAGTTTACTAAAGCCAAAGGCTTACTTGGCGTATTTCGATTTGACTTATTTGCACTGAGGTTATATAGGCTTCACTGTTAATTGTGTTGTAAACGTTTGTATAAAATGCAGCCAGTGTTGTGGGTCTACAACACTAACTTAACAAAGTTTTCCATCAGTGTTTACTTGAACTACATGTATGTCCATTCTCTGGCTGGAACATTTGCTACTCTGTTTGGTAATACGGCATTATGTCGTTTTGCTTGGCTCCAAAGCTTCATTTTCCTGGCTTTTAGGTTTGTAAAATTAAAGGGATACCTTTTTATATTTTTTCATGACAATTTGCAGAAAATGAAAGGCATGATGGGCTACATGATAAATTCTGAAATATTACAGTGTTTACCAAGCTTATGGAAGATCAGCACTATGTTTCAGTCATTTGAAGTATCAGCTTCTAGTGCAAAAGTGAGTCAGACACCCCAATCAGTGCCCGAGACAAACTCTCTGGTGTTACATAGCAAATAAGCTTAATTCACAGAGGACACATCCATACTTCTCCTGTTTAAAAGCACCTCAAACGTATGGTACAGTCAGAACTTTACACTGAGGGAACTGGCTTGTTGGAGTCTGTGGAATGTACAATTTGTGGACCTTAAGATTTGATGATGTCACTTGACATTTCTGTTAACCTGTAAGCTGCCCATACCGTGTGCCCTGTCACAGTGACTGTCGGGAAGTGTGGTCCTGCCCACAGGTTACTGAGAGCTGATTCAAGTGTGTGCTCTTGGATTTTTTTGCTGCAGAAGGCGATGTGATTGTAGAGAACAACTGATGATAATTTCTTTCTTGTTAAAATATATTCATTGTGATTCCCCTGAAGCAAAGTTTGAACAGGTATTTTAAATGTTCAAAAGTCTGTTAGAAAATGAGACGAGCATAGAGGAATATATTGGCATAACAGCCAAAACTTTGTATTGCTTGGTAGAAACAGAGTACAAGAAAGTAGCACAACATGGCACTAATGAATGCTTATTTAGCAGCCTAAGCCGGTACAATGTATAGAGAAATGTATTCTGAATACATTCTTTCCATTCATTTAGCACAAATAAATTGGTTTCACTTTGCAGTGGAACACAGTGTCACTTCTTGATATTGACATCCTACTCGGTTACATTTTTCCTGAGGTTCCTATTGAGTACTGGGGTTTATATATTATTGATAATTTTAAATGGTTTACCTCATATATATGGATATGTGGGCCATGGAAAATGACAAGAGAATGTTTATTTTATGAGACTATGTATCTGGCTATAATCAGAGCAGAACATAAGTAATTTATCTTTTGTTTACAAAAGTTTGTTTGACATGCCTAATGCTTTATTAAGGACATTTTCAAGAAGGAAGTACAGCATTCTGATAGTATACTAACACTTGTACATATATTGTCATGTTTGCCGCTCACCTGTTCAGTCAGAATTGCAAACTGAAAATCTTTATGAAAATAGTGCTCTAAATCAAAGTCATAAGTTAAAATAATGTTGTAAAATATTCCGCTTAAGGCAAAATTAGAATTTCTTCACTGTAGCTATATAGTTTCAGCTCTGAGAGAATTTAGAGAAATGCATATATAGTCTATTACACTTCTTAAACCAATATGGGATCAAGTGCATTATCAAATTACATTACATTAATTATGGTAGTGACTCTCCAGTCAAGTGATTCTCAAGATTGTGACAGACCTAAAATTTGACCACTCCTTCCATCTGGAAATAATTGACCATAGAAGATGCTTAGCTTTCCATAGAGGAAACTCAGCTCTGAGCATTATAATTAAATGGAGCTCCTGAATCAGTGACAGGATTGCATGGGAGAAAGTGACAGATAGTCCAAGGTGGGACTGAGGTCAAGACAGGATCAGCTTAGTTTGATGCTTGTCCTTTTGTAAACATAAGACAAAGAAAAAAAAATAAATTCTTTATTAAGTAGGATTCCAGCTCAAGTATCCCAGAATTTGAAATGGTGCCCTCCTTTCTGAAGTGCTTTGAGATCCTTGGATGTACGGCTCTGCGGAGGGCGATCTCATGGTGGTGGTAGCACAAGTGTGGGTGGAAAGAGAAGAGCCTTTGATGGTGTTTTAAGATCTCAAAATGGAAAATCGCCTAGAATAATTTATATTTGAAGCATATTTCAAAACTGAATTTGTGTAACTCAAGTTCAGCTGCTGTTATGAAGTGTCTTAGAGAACTCTCCTTACTGTTCCAGTGGGACTGTTACCTGAAGAAAGTAAAGAACTGACAAATGTATACTAAACCTTGAAAGTGTAAAAAGGCGCTAAATTGGCCTTATCGAACTAAGAACATTGAACAAACATTTGCTTGCAATCAGAAGTGTTAAACTCTATTTGTAGACTTTTTGAATAAGATGAGAAATTGTGCACAACCATCTCCTAATAAATGTAAATGGATTTTCAGTTTTCCTTGTGAATTATAGTCATGCATTATGATTCTGCAGCTGTGATTTTATCAGATCTCTAGACTGGAGAAACTCACTTGACAGTGAGGTCCAGCTCACTATGAGGGCTTAGGTGCTGTGTTTCTCTCAGAAGCACCTGGGTGGTTTTCTGACATCCTTTTCATCACTGATGCCTCTCAGTTGCACACTGCATTGTTCACAAGTCGTGTAAGGCCACAGAAGCAATTCTTAGCTGTGTGGAGCATTTTGTGAGCATACCTCCTTTACAGCTAAAGTTTAAAAGAAAATAAAATCTACTTTTCAGCTGTTTCAGCAGTACTTTCCTCTCTGACAATCAAGCAGCTTTCTTTTTGTATTTTTTTCTCAAGGGATCTGGCTTGGACACTGGAATGCAGCTGATACTCTGTAGAGCATTAAGAGTTAATTTTATCCACGATTTGTTCCACAGAAGTTCTTTGGAAGAAGAGGTGAGACTGTTTGGAGGTAGTCTTCCAGCTAAAAGCCAGATAAGACTGTTTTAATTACATGTACTCTTCTGAGAGCCTATTCCCAAGGGCAGAGAGTACATCAGAGTTTCCCCAAAAAGTATTAGTGCTTTTCTATTGGCAGTTGTTTTACTGGAGCTGAGCAGAACAGGATTCCTTTCCTATTAAAATGTTTTCATTTAGGAATCCAGCTGCCTGAGTGGAATCCCTGTGCATTTCAGCTGAATGAAAAACGCAGTCTTGGAAGCAGTGAAAATGAGAAAGCTTCCTGGGATCTGTGCAAGTTGCACCACTGACAGGAGAGTATATGGACTCTGTATATCCTGTTAAATAAATGGAAACTGATCATGGAGACAGATAAAAGAGCCTTAAGTAGTTTGTCAGTCAAAGAAACACCATCTCTCATCTTCAATATGGATTATTGCTTGCTAAGAGCATGCAGCCAGAGACCTTGATTGAGTTTTGCAGTGTTTTTTCTGATCCTGATTCTTAGTTTTACAAGCGGTACGAGTTCTAATACTGTTCAACTCTTTCTGATGTTTCCTTTTTTTCAGTCATGGCAGTCTATTTCTTTTTGATCCTTGGGAGTCTACAGAGCATGGACTATGCAGAGCATATTTCTCCAGTTCAAGCCATCTCATAAGAATTCAGAAGGTTTATGAGTGTAAGCTATAACATTAAAATACATGCATATGTAACAACAACCTCCTTGAGAGGAAAGGTCTCTCCTCTTGAAGAGAGAGCAAACATACCCCCTAGTACCAAATGGACTGTGTGCATAGAGACAAGTCACTTTCCTCAGTTCCCTGTGGAGCTGAGTTCCTCTCCCAGGAATCTCCTCTCTTTTTATTTTTTTTTTTAATTTGGATCAAGGTTCTTTAAATTTTCAGTTATTTTAAATTCCACGTCTCACTATAATAAGTACTCAGGATATCTTCATGTTAATTTTGGGTAACAACCATGAGTCCCCCTACAAGCAGAGTTTGAGTCAATGCCATTGTGCAGACAGGAGGAAGTCACTGAATATGCCAGACCGTGGCCTTTACGATGCAGTCAAAGTGGGAATGTGTGCTCATATAATGATTTATTTTTCTAAGCAGCTGGTTTTGGATTTTAGGTGTGTTCTGAAGAGGAGGTAAATTGTGGAGTTTGGCACTGCGTTACACACAGCTGCTGCTACTTTAGGGAGAAGAGTGCTTGTGCCTGTTCCACTAGTTGGGCTCCAAAGAAAATTACTACCTCATCTTTCAGTTGGGATGATGTGGCCGCAGGGTCAGCAGAAATGTCTTAGCTTGTGTTAGGTTTTGTTCTGCATGTATTACCTGGATGGGAGTCTTTCCTCAGTGGAATGGGGCTCCAGAGGTTATAAAGCTTTTGTAGAGGAGGAATGGAGAATCAGGACAGATGGTTGAGGGTGGAGTTTGTGAAAATTGTGTCTCTGTAGTAAATTGCTGCTCAGAGTGCTCTTTGTCTAGGCCTGGGGATTGCCTGTATTAAAACTTTTTTTTGGGGGGGCGGGGACTTTTTTTTGTAATTTCCTTTGAAAAAATGCTATGTTGCAGTTCTTTAAGTTTATGGCATTGATATCTTATTGAAAACCAACAACAACAAAAAAATCACAAAAAGCAATTTTCCTTTCCACAGAAATATTGGAAGTAGTCTTCTGTGTGCAAAGGTGGGTTTTCTCATGATAAAACTTAATGCTGTATCTATCAACTGAGATGTTTTATTCTAGTGGTAAAACCTAAGCTGTCCAAGGCACTTTAGTTTGTGATTGCTGACTTTTGTTTTGGCAGGTGTTTCAGATGAAATCTAAGCCTCCTGTGGAGGAAGAAAAAATCACCTGAGAGCTGTAAACTGTTCCTTTCCTGCAGAAATACAGCAATTTCCTCAAATGCAAGTGGAACAAGCATCCTTGAGCTTTTCTGAAGCTTATATTTAATTTCAGTACCTTGGTGATTGCTCTTGTATATTTAGAGAATCAATGAAGCCTCGTTATAGGTTGGTTGGGTGTCTAGCTGGTTGTTCCTATGTTTTTCTGATCCTAGTGAAGGAAGCCTGTTCAAGTTTGGATCAAACAATGGCCAAAGTGCAGATTTGTTGAGCATGAATCCAAGTGGTGACTTTAAGAACATTACACTGTGTTGGTGTGGATCAGAGCTTATTGTAAGAACCTCAGAAGTTTGGTTTTTTTAGCAGGTTACATTTTATTCCTGTACTAGCTGTATTATTGCTTTTTTGTATATCTCAAGGTGTTTACATATACTTGTAATTGTTATGATGTGTCTGTAATCAAGCTCATCTGTGCCTTCATGCAGACTTCCAATAAACTCTTGATTTTTTTGTATTTACTTGTATGGAAGACTACTGGGTGGATGTATATTTCCTTCTCTGTCAGCCTGTCATCACTGGGAAAAAGAGGAAGTAAAATGAGAACTAGGGCTTAGAGAGATACGTGTTTGTCTTTGGCTTTGCTGTCTTTGATTCTAACTGGGCCATTCCTTGTGTTAAATGTCTGAGTGTGTAACCTGTTCACATAATAAAGTTTGCTGAAGCTCCTCACTTTGCATTAGGATATTCAAAGTACAGTGCATGCTTGATTTCATCAGTTTTGCTTCTGTGTCGGAAGAATGTAGCTATATTTCTTGAGTTATTATTGTGCTGAAATTCCAGAGTACCTATCTGAATTAAATATGTCTAACTTTTCACAGCTGCCTTCCATGGGAGTGCAGGCCTTTTTTTGCCACAGCAAAAGCTGCAGGATTTTTGGTCTTAGTTGTCCTCCTTACCTTGAGGATACTTCTCCTTGGAAGGGTGAGGTGGAATAGGAAGATAATAGAATTTCAGTTTTTTACCATTTTTTCTTAGTTCATAGTAACAGAGATGTATATTTGTACAAAGTTACAGAAAAACATCCTACATGTTCTGAGTCAAAGCTGTGCATGGCAGATCAGCTCTTTCTCTAACCTGATATCAACTGTGAAAAGGAGAGAAGGCAAAAATGTTTCCTTGCCTATGCTAAGGGGTTTGCTGTATATTCTGTAGCTCAGAAAAGAGTGCTTTTGCTATTGCTTTGTACTAGTGAAGGTCATGGTATCAGGTGCTCTCTTCCAGCTTTTCTTGATTGTCTTGTAATGACACCTGATTGTTCAATTAAGTCATTCTGTGATTGATGGATTCAGTTATTTTCTAATGGAAATCTGTCTTAAAAATCCACCATAGTTTTTGCTGTATTAACGCATTTTCTTACTAAACCCTAAATCAGTTGTTACACTTAATGATGTTAGAGCATGAGCCAGCTGTAAACTTTAGATTGTATTGGTGTAAACTCTGTGAGTACTTTGTTGTGCCATCCCTTTTGATGTTTCTGATTTTATCACTTTTTTATTGTGTGCATTCATTTGTCAGCTTAGCACAGAGGTCACCTGTGGCGTATTCAGTCACTTGTCTAAGTATTGCTTGCTGTGTCTGGCTGTTTTGCAAAGATTCTGCATTTGGATCTGAAAGTCTCAGAGGTACTTAAACTTGTCTTTATCCTGTATTCATTGTCTTGAGTATTGCTAAACTTGTTGGTTGAATCCACTCGTGTCTGTCTTGTTCAGCTGCTGCTCTGGCCTCTCTGTGCCTGCTGCTCTGCTCGAGTCAGTGCAGGTTCCTGCCCGCAATGGGAAGTGTTCTTTTCCACTCTGACCAGTGAAATCCTTGTATTCTGATGGCTGCAAATTCCTGGGCGCCAGGCCATGGGTGTATTTCAGCGAGTGCTAGCCCAGCTGATCCATGTTACTCTGTTCTTGGAACACAGACAGTGTTTCTTAAAAGGCCTTTATTCTCCTCATGCCCCTGCGGCAAATGCTGAGCAAGCAGTTGTTCTGCCTGTCCCTGACTGCCGTGCCTGGTGGGTCTGTGCGCTGGGGGAATGAGCTGGTGCTCTCTTTGTGCATGTTCTGACATTTGTGTGAACAGATATGGGCCTCTTGAGCACTTTCTGAATAGCAGGAAAAAGGAATGATGATGTGTGTTGCAGGTTTAAGTTCAGGTTACCTCATCCTGGTGATCATCCCTTTAGATGGTTCTTTTTTATTTCTTCCAGGACTTGTACCCCTTTATAAAGGAAAGCAAGTTCCCAGCATTACAGGGGTTAACTTAGAAATCCTGGTAAACTGCTGAGACTGAGAGAAAGAATGATGTATTGCACAGCAAGCAATTTTATTAAGCCTAATCCTTCCTGAATGTAAAGGTGCTGGCTTGGGTATCAGTCTGTTTCACAGGCTTCTGAGACTATTCCATCCCTTTCAAAGTGCACAGCACAGCCATCCTGCAGAAGCAAGAAGAGGCTGAGGTCAGTCCTGCATTTCCCAGATGGAGACTGGAGGTATGTTTCAAGACTCTTAGTTCACTTGGATGCAGAGAGCAGTGAATACAATTGGAAGGCCTGAGATAGGAACCTTGAGGCGTTTGAGCCTCAGGGCTGTTGATGAGAGTTCCAAATTCCGCATCAGTGAAAATGCTCTGCACCATGTCCTGTACTTTTTTCCTCTTAAACCTTGAACATAGCCTGGCATGTCAATTAAATGAAACCAGAACAGTGATCTGTGGGAGTCTCAAGTATCTGTGGTGTGACCATCTGGCGTTTTTTGGGGCTGGACTTAAGAAGTATAAGCTGCTAGTCCTTTCTCCCTCAGTCTCTGCAGTCACACTGGCTTCCCTCCTGTCACTGAAGGCCCCCTCGATCTGGTGTGAAAAAGCAGTGTTGTGAGCTGGGCTCTTGCCATTCTGGATCTGAGTGCTTTTTGACAGTGCTGAATGAAACAGGGTGTACTTTTGTAGTGAATTTTAACACTATCTTGGCTGTCAACAGCAAATATCAAATGTAGAAGAGGTTAAAATTAAATGCTTCTATCTTTCTGCCTTGAGGTGGGAATTTTAGATCTGCCATGACTTTTTTTTCACACTTAAAAGTCAACCTGATTTTTCTGTACCTCTTCAACACTGCTACCTCCTTCTGCTTATTTTCTAGCAGGGGAAAGAATTAAGGCTAATAACATGAAGCGTTTTTGCAATTCAGCTGTGATTGGTACCTGACTTTCTTTGGAATATGCAGACTGCTCATCTGCATCACCAAATTTGGCAAGTTTTTATGGATCACTTGTATGTGAATTTTTGCAGTTGTTCTGATACAAAAAACATTGGATGGTTTTTGGAAAGATACAAAGCCATTGGAAGTGTCCAAAGGAGGCTGTGAGGGTGGAGAAGGGCCTCGAGGGGAAGCCCTGTGAGGAGTGGCTGAGGTCCCTTGGTCTGCTCAGCCTGGACAGGAGCAGACTGAGGGGAGAGCTCACTGCAGTCACAGCTTCCTCCTGAGGGGAAGAGGAGGGGCAGGCACTGAGCTCTGCTCTGTGCTCACAGTGACAGGGGCCGAGGGAATGGCCTGAAGCTGTGTCAGGGCAGCTTTAGGTTGGACATTAGAAGAAAGTTCTTTATCCAGAGGGTGTTGGGCACTGGAACAGGCTCCCCAGGGCAGTGGGCACAGCAGCAAGGCTGGCTGGGTTCAAGAAGCTTTTGGACAATGCGCCTGGGCACATGGAGTGACTCTTGGGGATGGTGCTGTGCAGGGCTGGGGTTTGGACTCCATGATCCTTATGGGTCCCTTCCAATTCAACTTATCCTATGATTCTAGTTTTTATTTTTTTTAACAACTGCCCTCTGGGTGTCCCCTTTCAGGGTACCTGCCTGCCCTGGTGTGGTGGCACCGTGCTCAGTCATCCTCAGGGTGGATGGGAAGCTCTGGGGTCTGTGGGGGGAGCCGTGGAACTGCACCTTCCTCCATCCACCCTTGCAGCTGAGTAGGGATAAGCTGGAAACTGGGGCAAACTTGGCAGTAGAGAAATTAAAGTTCCTAAGCATGATGAAACTCCCAGCTGCAGATATTTGCAAAATCTGTATTTCCACAGAAACTGTAGCTAGAAATGAGTTTCTGTGGATGAATGATTAAAGTGATTAAGGCTTTTAATGTACTTTGTCTTGCTTTTGGTCATCAGTATGTAGTTCTGTATAATTTTATAATTGTTCAGTCACTTTTCCTGCACACAGATTTTTATACAGCAGACTTAGAAACCGGTAAGAATCATAGGTTTTATTTCAATTATTTCCTTGGGTTTTCTGTCCAAAACAAGTGTCAGCTGTGGCAAAATACCATTGAATTAAACCTATTAAAAATCACTGCATTCCTCACACTATTAAGGAACCCTGGGATTAGTCTGGCTGTTGCCTTGAGTATTAATTAAATACATTTTTTATGCTGTTAGTTTCTGAAGGTAATTGAGCGATTTCAAGTTAACTCATACTTTGAAAAGACATTCAATTTCTTTTTAAAAAGTTTGTCTAGACTAAAGCATTATATGCATGTACTGACACTATGCAACTGAAATTAATGTCTGAATTAAGAGGGGGATGTATCTTTTCAGATTAAACATTGCAAGAACTTCCCAGAGATGCTCCCAGGAATGCTGTGCCCTTGTTCTAGCAGCCTTCCTGATTTAAGGGACAGTTTATTGCCAGAACAATTTGTGTGGATCAAGACTGCAGAATAAAGTTTTGACTTCTCTTTTATGGTGTATTTTAAGAATCCACCTAACTGAAATGGTGGCTCTTTGCATTAAAATTTATGCTAACTACAATTCCATCTCAAATCTTACCTAGATTCTTGGGAACACATGGTATCTTGACAGCAATAACCTTGCTAAGCTTGTCTGGAGGATAATCTTTCTTTTTTCTAGAGAATTTTTTTCTTCCTGTGGGGAGATCTCCGTGCATGTGCAAATGGGGTTAGAAATGCCATTAATGTCCTACCAGTTGATTCAAGTAATTAAAGGAATCATTGTGGCAGTACACGAAGACAGCTTGGGTACACTAGAGGGATAACAAAGGTGAAGAGGACACAAAGTGAGCAGTGTCTTTGTATGGCCTGGAGTGAGGGGGAAGTTCAGCTGTTTTCTAAGAGAAAGGGAGCCAGATTGCAGCATCTTTGCTGTGGTTGAAGAGCCTGGGTTTTCCAAATACTTTCATTTTACTCAGTTATTACAGAACTCTCATCCTGATTCTGAAACTATTCCTCAGTTTCATGCTTCTGTTTATCCTAAAAAGGTTTCTGTTTTCCCAGGTGACCTCTTGGAAGACAACTTTAAAGGAAGCCAGTTTCTTTCTTCCAAAGTACTAATGTTCAGTTGATTTGAATCAGGATACCTCATGGTAGTAAAAACGTTTGTTCAAGATTTGATAAAGATTTACAAGGTCAAGCCATCAAATTTTGAATAAACTACACTGTTAGAACTGATTGTGACTGAGTCTCTCAGGCTACGAAATTCACATCTTGAATAGTTTATACTGGCATGAAAATATGCTTAATCCTCTTGCCTTCATTATTTAATTTGGATGTTTCATTGGGGTGGTTAGGCTTTCTTTTTTTTTTTTTTGGTGGGTTTTTTGTTTAACATATTGCCAGTTTTATTTTCTTACTACTTGCTTCTCTTACAAATCTTGTTCTTTGGTCCATACTGCATTTTAACAATGTTGTAAAATCTTTCCTTTACCAGTGCAGAACTATATTTTACAATTTTAACTTTAATGGTACAAACATCCTGTAATTTTACAGATGATAATGAACTTGAGAAGGTTTTACTGTTATCTGCTGCTGACAGTACAACTTTCATACTCACACATGCTTTTCAGCTATTTCCTTTCTTCCAAATCCCTGGTTTAAAACCTGTTCAAAAAAAAAAAAAAGGCTTGTAATGTTTTTATTTTTTTCACAGCAGTGCAACTTGCACTTATGTATTGTCACCTGATCTTACTTAAAATTTATTATTGCAAAGAATCTGTTATGATGTGATTCAGTAAACATCAGTCACCCTTTGGTAAGTTTTCCAAAACACTTTCTTGATTTGTTGAGGGCTGAAATTGGCACTTACCTGGACATTGTGGGTCAGCTGTTGCTCCCACAGATGAAACATCTACAGTGAAGTAGTTTTGAAATTAGAAGGGCAGAAATGAGGACTGAGTTTGGTTGCAAATTCCAAATGGATGAGCTGTGAGTTTAGCTATGACATCTACACCTTTTTGAAAATGCCACGGTGTTTCCTAAAGTGAATGCTTCCTGCAAGCCTCAGATCTCAGAGTTCAACGAGAGGCACAGCAGCCCCATTCCCACAGGGGCAGAAGGAGCCAGGGAACTGTTCTCCTGGCCGTTATGCCCTCCTATTAAAGTTGCTCACGTGGTGCTCAGGCTGCACTTTCTTCTTCCACAACAAATCCCCAAAAATAGAACAGACACTGAAAGCCTGACACTTGCTTCAGCTTTCCAATCCAAGTTGGCCTAAGGCTGAGGTGGGGGAAGGCTCAACAAAGAGCAAGGATTCAGCAAAGACTTTTTTTTGTTTGTTTTTCCCCTCCCAAGTGCTCTGCTCAGAGGCAGGGTTCCTGGCTGCTCCTCTCCTGTTTCCAGAGCAGTTACATAATTACTGCATGACTTCAAAGATAGGTTAGCGGAAACCATTAAGGATGTTTTCCATCTCTGGACTGTAGAAACTTAAGGTGGTTTGTCAGCCTACCCTAAAGAAGAAAACTTCCTTTGGAGGAAAATAATTATCTTCTGCAAATGCTGCTTTAACTCACTGTTGACATATTCAAATTTGCAGTTCATCTTTTTAAATCTGTTTTATTTCAACTCTCTTGACTAGGGTGCATCTCCTCTAAGATTATTCTCCTTAGTGGTAGATATAAAAATATTTAAGAAATATTTATATTTATATATAAAAATATAAATATATATATGTGAAATAATATTTAAGAAAAAACATTTCTGCAACTTGAAGCAATGGCATTTCCTATGAAAACCATAACCTGGTGTTTAAGATGCCACGTTATTGAATATGAAGTCTGTGCCAATCAGATTCTTGGTCAAATTATAGTGACTTCCTTTAATGACCATATGAGGAGGTGAGGGACGAGAAAAGAGCAATAAGAAAATGGAAGAGGAAATTTGAGTGTCAGTTTGCACAAGTATTAACTGTACAGGAATGCTTTGTGTGTTAAAAATAAATTGCAAGCCTGTGTAGAGATATTTTAAAAAAACTTTCTCCAGTGTTTCAACTGTTTCTGAAATGCACAGGGAAGTATCATTGAGTAAGGAAGGTTCTGGTTTTTTTGGTCAAATGAACACTGTTTTCTTTGCCTCAAAGACTCTCAAATAGTTTTAATATCCTTGCAGAGCCTATGCCTCTTTTGAGGGACTTTCCATTACCTAAAAGTAATCCCCATGAGTCAGTGAGGGAATAACCTTTCTCTGAGGCAGGCTCATCCCTAAGAGAAGAATCTGAAAACCTCACTCCAAGCCTTGCCTTAACCCTCCAAAAATCACACCCCGTTGCTGAGGCTTGGCCTTCAGTCTCGTGTCGCTCTCTGACTTGAGCAATCCCACAGTTCAAGGCAGGACTGCTTCCTCTCAGGAAGCACCCTGGAGTCCTGCTGAAAGTGGTCAGTGTTTGTCTTTAATACATGAGTTAGCCTGGAGAAGAAACCAAACCAACCAGCTGTAGCAACAGTAGTCTCTTCAAAGCCTTGTGAATCCAAGGTAGAGGCGTTACTCTATATTAAATGTGGTAAGTGGGCTAATTGCTAACCAAAAAGCAAAAGCTTTTCAGGTTCAGCTGTTCTAAGGGGCAAGAGGATCAAAGCAACTCCTAGCCAGAAATTGTCCAAATGAGTTTAGACTGGACATGAACGTGCTCCAAGATTCCCAAGGCAGTGTCTGTGCCTACTAGAATGAGCCACCTGCAAGTTCTCCAGTGGCATTGTCTGATGCCATCTTAATCAGTCCCTTGGGGCTCTATTTATGTGTGTGAGAGCACTGGGTTTTCTAAGATTGAACTCGCTGGGCTGCTGCTTCAGCCTTCTCTTCTGCTTTTGCTGTCATGGGGGTTTTTTAGCTTGGAGAAAAGGAGGCTCAGGGAAGACCTCATTGCTCTGAACTTCCTGAAAGGAGGCTGTAGGTGGGGGTCAGACTCTTCTCCCAGGAAACCAGAGATAGGGTGAGAGGACATAGACTCAAACTATGCCAGGGCAAATCCAATTGGATATCAGGAGGAATTTCTATGCTGAAAGGATGGTTAAGCATTGGAACCCTGGGCTGCCCTGGGATGTGGGAGGGCTGCCATCTGTGGAAGTGCTCAGGAAATGACTGGATGTGGCACTTAGTGCTGCAGTTTAGTTGACATGGTGGTGTTTGGTCAAAGCTTGGACTCTGTCGTGGAAGTCTTTTCCAGCTGTAATGGTTTCGTGATTCCAAGGTGGGATTACATGGACTGAAACACGCTGGTGGGAATTTGCCATTTGGTGTCTTGCTCAGATGTGTGACTTTTTCATCTACTGAGTCCCAGAATTCTTTAGATTAAAGGAAATCAGTGCCCAATAGATGCACTTTGCAGGATAGGTGTGTTCTCCTTGCCTTATGTATCTTTTTGGCTTGTTTTTCCAAGAAGTCTTAGAAGCATCCCATGTGAAATAAGGATTACACCAACTGTCCAAGGCTCAAATGCTGTTAAGAAACTCTTTCTGCCTTATTCAAATGTTGAATTAATGTTTCTAAATATTGACAGCAGTTATGAGGAGCTGTTCATCCTAATGACCATGGTGTTCCTGCATGACTCTAGCTGCTGCTAGCAGGATGCATCTGATGCTCTGTAAGACTATTAAGATGCCATGGCCATGTTGTGTTAAGGAGTGTTATTTGTGACAAGTTCCTGGAGTCTTCCTTAAATAGGGGAAAAGCCACAGACAATGGCAATCAAAAGCAAATCCTGATGCTCACAAAATTGCAGAGCAGTTCTGTAGGGCCTTGTACATGACCTGCTGTGTAGATATGTGGCATTGGAAGTGTCATGTGAGAATAAGGAATCTTCCTTGTCCTGTTTTCAGATCAGGGATGTAACACACATTTACCTACTGAATGTTTGATTTTATAATTTTTCTAGTTGTTCCATTACTTGCTGCAATGGTTATTGGACAAGTTGGAATACTTCACTTTGAAGTAGATTGCAAGGGTTTTGAAGATAGATCTTGTTGCATAAGGCAGTTGATGAGTTGATGGAGGCTGCATGTCAGAGTTGAAAGCCCCTCTAGGTTCAGCAGTTACCCTGAGGTTTGGAACCATCCCAAATGGTGACCATGCACAACTCTGCCTCTGGATCAGCACAGGAGCACAGCATTGACACTTAGGCTGCAAATTGACTGTAATACAGAATTCTGAGCCTTTCTTCTGGCAGTCTTTGCTGCAACCTCTTTAAGTAGCAGAGCCCGAAATCCAAAGAAAGTTTGACACAGGTACAGTTAAATGACATGGTGTGGTCTACAGTAAAGTTACAGAGGAGTTCCCAAGTTGTTTCAGTGAAGACAGTTTTTTGTGTTTGTACTTTTTTGGTAAGGAAGCTCCAATAATCAGTAAACAGGCAA
Source organism: Thryothorus ludovicianus (assembly GCA_013397245.1). Lineage (NCBI taxonomy): Eukaryota > Metazoa > Chordata > Aves > Passeriformes > Certhiidae > Thryothorus > Thryothorus ludovicianus. Next base: position 864,426 of record VZTB01013357.1, on the reverse strand, counting down.
CGGTTTCCAGTTCTCTTCACAGTCACTAGGGAGATGATTCACATAAACTTGGAGAGAGTATCACATTGCAGTGGTAGGACACACTGGATATGTTTACATTGTAGTTGTCAGAGCAAGCAGGTTTCCAGCAAATTTATTGATGGTAAAGTTGTCCAAGCTCTTTGCAAATGCAGTGAGTTTCCCAGACCTTGAGACACAGGGTCCAGCACAGCACAATGTTTATGCTGCAGAATAAAAGGATTGACAACTCAGAGCAGAGCAAGCACTAACAAGGGAGGACAGGAATAAGCAGGAAAGCACAGTGTGAAAGCCAGGATTTCTGAGTGGCAGAACAATGCCCCACACCTGCCCAGCACAGGCTCTTTCCTGCATTGTCACATGTAAGCCACAGTGGAGGCTCAAGGAACGTGTCTGCACAGCCCCTCCTTGCCTGTCCTTTGCAAACCACGGTGAGTGAAAGAGCTGGACCTGAAAGCTGCAGCCCCTTGGTGAGCTTGCTTCTTATCTTGAGAGCTTAGATGGCAAAAGTGGATGCCAACAGCAGGAGATAAGCAGTTCTTGGTTAACACTTCTCTGTGGATGCAGAAATCCACTTAAAAACTATTTTTTCAGGAGTTGGTTATGATTGGGTGCTATTTGGGCCTGGGTGTAGATGCAAAGCTTGTCTGTCATTGCTGAGTAACTGCATGTGTCTGCACTAAATGCAGACTAAGGGTGTTTACAGTGGACAAATCTATATTTAGACAAGCCCTGGGTGTCAGCTTGACATAAGCTTAAAATAACCTTCTCCCATTGTTGAATCTTGCTTTCCCTTTGGTCTCTCCACTCACAAGTTTGTCTTGGCAGTGAAAATTAAAGGATGTGTGTTTTCTGGGGCTCTTTACAGACATTTGGAGTGATTAATTGTGAACTATTTTAGCACATGCTATGTTGCCAACAGATCAATGCATTAGCATAACCATAAAAATGGAGTGTAATTTGGGATTGTGGTCTCAGCCTGTGAGAACCCACACTGGGCTAAGGGCAGCGTTAGAAATGATGCTACAGCTGAAGTGGCAGGACTGCGTTATACAGAAAACACTGACAGCATTGGCATTGAAAGGAGACAGCAATGAGATAAGTTTAGGTTTCTGGCTATTTCATACTGCTACTATTATCCTCTCCATTTAATTGACAGAAAATAAGTGCCTTCCTTGATACTTTAATGGGGTTAAATAAGAGAGGGAAAAGCTAACTCAGGTCTATTAAATGAACTTAGTACTCAAGCAAGATGAAAAGAGCGTGTCTGTACTCTGCAGTCTCACAGGAATGCATTGTGCTGCTTCCTGCCCTGGTGAATGTGTGCCATTAAACTTCAGTACCCTCTGTTGGCAAGAAATAGATGAATTTTCCACAGGGAATAAGCAACCACTACTTCTGAGGAACCATCTCCAGGATTGATTCTCTGCCTGATGACCACCTCAACAGAAATACTTGCCTTTGATTTATTGAGATTGCAAATGTGGGCCAAACAGATGACTTCGGCTCCAGAGCAAAAAGATGTCAAAGTCTTTTTTGTATAGTCTTTACAAAGACTAAAAGCTACCCATGGGGGGAGAACTGAGGATGTCTGGAGCATCTGATTGTCACAGCAGTGAATGGTTTGAGTCCCTGGAGCATCAGCAGCCTGTGATGTTGCTAACAGCCCCCTCCTTGCCGTGGGCTCAACAGGGAGAAGCTGGAGGTAATTCTGTGTAAAACAAATGAGTTATTATTTTCTTATAGGATGTTCTTTAATGCCTTTCAGCCACCTCATCGTGCCCTCTGCCGCAGCTCTGATTCCTGCAGCCTTCACTGGAGCTTGGGATGTTCTGGGATTTGCCTTGTTCCTGATCACAATGCTTTTCAGTAGTAGTAAGGATCCAGTTCTCTGTTTTCTGTCCATCCACTGCGGAAAGTGAAAATATGTTTAACAATTTTGGATCATATTCTTCCATAAAGATGGTTATTCTAACTCATTAAAGCATAAAGCTGATACAAAATAGAACTCAGAAAAGAGATCTGATATTCTGGATTAAGGACAAAAAGGCAGAGATAGCATAAACCAGTCTGCCTCTCTCTAGTTAAACAAGCACTTTATGTGCCCTAAATGCAATTGCTCAGAAAGGGGTGTGTCAGGGGAAAAGGAAAAGATAACTTACGGAGTTATTTTCTGAAAAAGTGATTTATTTATGTGTTGTGAATTCTTTAACATGCTGGTATTTTTGTTGTTGTCCTCTAACGTAACCATACGTACTCGTATATACAAGATTTGCTGCTATATGAGACAGCTCTGACTCTTGCCTTTCTCTGTAAGGAATCTTCTGATCTCTAAAGATGGAATCTTTTCTCTAAAACAGTAAGTGCATTCTTGAGCTGTCCCAGTATGATACTGGGACATTATCCCTATCTTAAACGGGGAGGGGCATGTAACAGGGTCAGGAAAGGGAAGTTGAGGTTGAACAACAAAAAATTTGTATCTCAGCAAAAATAGCATTTGTGGTTTGTACTGGCATTGATCTTTGTGAATTTATGGCAAACCTGAAGGTCGTGAGGTCATGCTGTAATAAAAATATTCTGCTAGATATTTCCTGAAAGAAAATAGAACTGAAAAATCCCTTTGCTTAGAGATACAGGGCTAATTTTATTTTCATTTAACATTCTTAGCAGATGTGATTCATGCTGTTAGAGCTTACTTGTCATTATGTGGTGCACTTTTGTATTTTAGTTTAAGTGGATGTAATTTTTAAAATAGCATTAAAATAATGTGATTTTCCCTGATGTTCTAAATAAGGAAAATTTCATTATTTGCCAAACCCAAATAGTTCCTTTATCAGTTTAGGGAATGCAAATAGATGCAATGGATTCAGATTATGTTATGTAGAAATTGTCACAGTTCCCTAGTTTGTTACAGAGAACTTTTACTAAGAAACTGTTCCTCAGATATCTTCAAAAAACACTCCTTGCAGCTGCATTGGTTGATTGTGTTGTGTAGCAAGAGCATTGGGGTAATAAGCGAGCCAAAATTCCTTTGATTAGATAGCTTTTCCCTCATTTGGTAATTTCCTCATGAGGACATACAGATGATGTCCTCACTGCCTACATGGGTACTGTAAGAACCTAAAAAACCCTGGCTGGGGGTTGGGTTTCTTTCTTACAGAATCTTTTCCCAGAAGTTGCTAGGAAACTAATTACTGGATTCTTATGGGCACTTAAAAAATACAAAAGGAGTAGCAGAAGTCTGAGAGGAGTGCGGCACCTGGCTACACTTTTCTCTTAGAGGGACTGTGACATCGTGAGACCCTGAGGCAGGTAAAGGACAGGGGCTGGCCCAGCTGGGCTCTCGCTTTTTGGCATCGGAGGGGATGGCAGGCTCAGCCCTGAGGGACCCATCCCTGTCCCTGTGCCCGGGAATTCTGATCCTCACTTCTCCCAGCTCTGAGGGACCCACCCCCATCTGCCCCTGTGCCTGGGAATTCTGACCCTCTCCTCTCTCTGCCCTGAGGGACCCATCCCTGTCTGTTCCTGTGCCC
>VZTB01013357.1:490530-855903 GCA_013397245.1 Thryothorus ludovicianus | reverse complement strand
GGAGCCCCCGAAAGGGCCGCTGTCCCCCGGTTCGGCCCGGCCCTACCCGGCCCGCTCTGCGGCGGGAGCTGCCCCGGGGGCTGCAGTGGGGGGCGGCAGGGCCAGGCCGAGGGCCCGGCGGGGACTACGCGCGGTCCCCGGGGAGAGGCTTCGGGAAAAGGAACAGGAGCGGATCGTGCCGCCCACCCGGGGCGAGCGCATCCCTTGCGATGCCCATCGACGACCACCCCTCAGCGTTGGCTGTGGTGCCTCCTGGTGTGCCCTGGTGGCATCCGGTGGGCGCAGGGCGGTGTGCGGCATCAGCACCTGCCACGGGCACATGGCAGCGGGCGCCCGGTACCACCGGTGCGTGCCCATTGCGGGAGCCCGCCAGCCTCCGTGTGTGCCCATTGCGGGCGCCCCGTGGCACCTCGGCGGCTGCGGCTGCCCCGGAGCCGGGCACTGTGGCTCGACCGTGTGTGGCATCGGGACGGCGAGGGCGACCTTCAGTCACCTCCTGGTGCGCGTCACTGCGCGGATGAGCGCTTCCCGTCGAAACTGGCCTGGAGGTGGAAGGCGTCAATGTGTAACGCGGGGCTGTGGGCTGGCCCCCGAGGGCGTGGGGAGAGGCGAGGCGAGCCGGGCGCTATAAGAGGCCATCCATCCCCACGGAGACCCTGGCCGAGGGGCACGGACGGGCTGGGGGAGCAGATGCCGAAGGGAACCCTGGCGGGTGGTGATGCGTAAGGCGGCGCGCATCGTGCTCTCGTTTTGCAGAGATCTCTGGTAAATCGTGTTGGCTGGTGGTTTCTAGCAGCGCCGGCTCACATCTGCCTGCATGGATGCGTGCTAGTGTCCGACAGGCACTAAAGTTGTACTTTTGGGGGGGTTTCCATCCGCTCTGGAGCAGTGAGGCTCTGGAAACAGGTAGGACTGGTTCTGCTGAGCTGACAGATTTGTACAAAGCTACCTGGTTTATGTGCTGCCCCTCTGATGCTTCTTAATGTAAACTAATTTTGCACAATAGAAAAACATTAGTCCGTTGTTGGTAAGTTTTGCTCTGGTGTTTTATTTTAAATTTCACACTTCTGTCATCTGTCAGAAATAGAAAGAAACATTGATATTGACAACCCTTACTAAACTGACAGAAGGGCAAGTAGAGAAATGTGAGAAATAGGCAGACCTGAATATTGAGAACTAGAAGGGAAATGTATATATATTCAGTGTTACATGGCAAGCTACTGTAGTTAGAATATCAGTTAAAGTCAGATGTAATGTAAGTACAGATGCATCTTTCAGTCAATTTAATATAATGCTTATGCTGTTGCATCAGTACACGTGCAGGTGTTTGGATATGATGAGTATGTTAAAGGCAACAGTAATGCTGTAGTCTATCCTATCTCATGCTCTAGGTGCTACTTGCAAGCTAAGGGTAGCAGAAGTTTCAGATGATAATCACAAGAGCTTTCCTGAAAAATAATCAGAAATTTACAAGAAGTCTGATTCAGCTTAAAACGAGGAATGTTACTTTTCTGGCTGGTACCGTCTTGATTTGTAGCAGTGCCTTGCAAAACTTGACTAGCCCAGTGTTAATCACGGAGTGTTTCTGCTGACATCAGCTTTCTTTGCAGCCATGTGCTGCTCGCAGAAGGCAACACACTTACCCGGGCTCCAGCTGCACAAAAGAACAAACTGGGAACAATCACAGTGCTACTGTCTTTCTCAAGATTCCCTTTGCCACAGATTAATACAAGTTGTTTTGCTGAGGGCTAATGTTTCAGTGGCTCATGTTCTTTTTTTTTGTGCTCTTCTGTCATCTTTAAGCCAAATTCTAAGATTTATAGGAAGGGAGTTCAGTATTGTGATAATGGTGCTCAGAGCAAAGCAAATAGTTGCAGCCAGACACTTCTCTCTTTCCGCATTGAAACTGTTGTTCAGTTTGTTCTCTAGGGTTTCTTTTTGTTGTGGTTGGTAAAGGCTTTCACCAAGCAGCTCTCTTCCTCTGATTCTTATTCTCAGTGAGTACAACTCACTGAAAAGCTTTTCCTCACCAAATTTCAAGTTACTGTTCAATTCTTTGTGCTTCATGTCTCTTTTTCAGTATTTTTAATTTAATTTGGTTTCCTGGAGTCTGAAACAATATCCCTAGGCTTAGTGAACAGAAAAGTTTGTGAAACCGTTCCCACCTGAATCTTAAATGGTTGTTTATCTGTTACCATGATCACACATCTTCATGGTTGATTCTGAGGAAGAAAACCAAAACTATTGGCTCCTCCTGCTCCCTTCTGTGTGGGCTTCTGCATCTTCATTTTTGGTGTCCACATTTATCTTTACTGTTTGTGTCCTCCTTCTACACAGACAGAAAACAGTAAAAAGCACTTTGGATCCCTCCCAAGTTGATGCACAGATCTGATGTGAAGGTTTAATTCTCACTGTCAGCTCTTTTCCCTGCTACCAAGTTATTACAGTACAATTTGCCACTTTCAGAGAGGCTTTAAATAATGTGCCAATAGAGAGTGGATTGATACCCACAGCCCCAGCAGTAGCTTGGTTGTCAGGACATCTTTAACTACAGTAGCAGAGGGCTCTGGGGAACAGGCTTCTCAGGCAGGTCTGGCTCCCTGCTCTCTGTGGCCTTGAGCCTTCAAGGAATTGGAATATACCTCAGTTTAGGTATCAGGCACACAGCAGTGTGAGGTGAAGGAATAACCTGCAACAACAGGAAGGGAAGGAAAGGGAGGAGAAGGGGAGGGAAGGGAGAGTCAGGTCATTAAAAACAGACCCTGGGATTTTATGGATCTGTTATTCCTCTGAGGATTATTTCTGGGGGGGAATGATGGGGTTTTTTACTTTTTGCTTGACAGTTGTGGGCGGACTGTAAATGGCTTGGAACATTCAGAGAATAGAGATGGTTTTGATGCATTAAGTTTTGTTATTTAGCTAAAAGATGCAAAAAAGATCTGTGATGCAAAATAGGAGTTGTTAGTATGTAGAAGGTCAGGACTTCTACTGCTGTAAATTGGGTGCAGTGGGTTAAATTCAGTTATGCTGTGCAGCATTGCAACAGGTGACAAACTAATCCAGAGGTTTTTAGTCTTTCTATTAGAAGAGACTATGTGACCTAAGATGACAAAAACTTTTTTTGTCTCCTGCCCAGTCCTTGCTTCCTTCCCATCAAATGTTTAGAATAGCAGAACTGAACTCAAGAGTTGTCTTTGTGCCAGATTTTAGGGCACCAACATAATGGTGAATAAAAAATCAGTATAACAGCCTAAAATGTGTTTGTTTTCTAAAGTTTATTTTTGAAACAAATATGAGTTGGGGCTATGCACTATCTACCTCCATCATTGCAGAGTTTTTCTGAAAACTTCCTTGCTTTGTCTCATTGTCTGCTTTTAAAGCTGTTACTTATTTCCACTATTTTTTCCTCTAGGCAGGGACAAAACAAGCCGAGTGATAATTACTTAATTCATGGAGAGCTGTATAGGTCAGCTCTTGGGGACTGCATTCAAATAACTCATATATTTCATGTAGAAATATGAGGATCTCTTTTTGTGTAAAGGGTATTGTTATAGGAAAGTGCCTGTGACTTCTGTCTATCCCAGCTGCCACCCTTGCATGTCACAGGATCAAGGGACCCTCACCAGGCACTGGAGTGAGTAAGTCAGAGCTTACATTTAAAAGCTGAAACAAATAACTTCATCACATTTGTGACTGGGAGTGTTGGATCTTCAAGGACAGTCAGTATATTAAAATTATAAATCACTCCCAAAGGATCCAAGATGTCAAAATGTATTTTTCATTAGTAGGCGATGTTTTTGTTACTTGGAGGGCTTAAGGCTGCTGTCAGATGTTAATTAATTGCAGGGGATCAGTACTTCTCCACTTAGATAACTTGTTTACTTCTAAAGTTCCTCTGAGAAGATTTTAAAAAGAAGAAATTTCATGTGAAGCCACCATTTTTTCAGTTGTGTTAACTGTCGTAGTGATACATTGGCTGAAATTTTGCTCTCTTCTTTTTCTGCAGGTAGTTGTCACATGAAGATACTTTTATAGGAAGCTGAGAATTTTTGCCATCATCTGTGAGTATCTACCCTCAAAGTAACATTGAAGTGCATCTGTAAACTAAAACTGTCCTTTTTCATGTCTCTATACAATTCCTCAGAATTTTATACTATAGTGCTTTTGTTAAGTTTTCCATGCAAATTCTTAACAATTGCCCAAGAAAAGGGTGTGAGGAGCTCAAATGGGAATTCTGTCATTGTCTGCCTGTTTTCCCCATTGCTTTCATACAGCAGTAATTTTTTTTCCATTTCCTCTGGGTTCTTAAGTCAAAAAGGCAATGCAATGCATTTATTCTTCTGCTTTGCCTCTTGGGAGTCTCCCAGAGCAGAGCTGTTCCTGCAGCAGTCTTAGTGCTTAAGCTGCAGTGTGGAGATGGTCCCGGAGAATATTTCAGGAAGGAAACAGGGTAAGATCTTATCTCTGTCTTCCAGGGTGAAGGAAATAAATCTGTTGACAATCATATATTCAGATAGTGGCAGAGCCAGGAGCAGAGCATGCATTTTGTGATCATCACTTGGGCAGATTGCTCCCTGTAGAGAGGGGGGCAGGCTGGTGGTGTACGGGGAGACTCCAAAGCAATGTAGCCTGGAAAACCTCTAGATTTTAGAAGTATTGATCCCACAGGTGATGGATTATACCATGCAAAGGAGCAAGGTGAGATTTCTGGAGTCCAGGAGGTGATTGCCAGTTTGGGGAAGGCTGATGTGTGCCAAGTGCACAGAGGGCAGACACTCTAACAGGTTATAGCAGATTTTTGTGTGCATGGTTTGCTGCTGTCATGTCTTGGCATATGAGCCACACCTAGACACAGTCCTAGAGCTCACTTCACTAATACATTCAAAGGGATTTTTGGATGCAGCTCTCTACACATTGCTTTGTTGACAGAGCAGAGTACTTAACTGTTACTACTGCCAAAATATCAGTCTTCCTCTTGCTCTGCCCCTCCCAGAGTGCGCTATCTGGTGGCAAACACCATTAAAATGGCAAGATACTGTGCTGAGATGGGAACTGAGCAGAGATTTTTTGCTCCTTTTTTGCTATTCATGGTTTTAACAGCAGGTGACCACAGGGCTCTCTTGTTGAGCCATGGCAGATATTACTGCCTGAAGTTTTCACAGAGATGGTTAAGCACTCAGTAAATTAAAAGCTTTTCTGTCTTGCAGTGCTGGTGTATGTACTTACTGTGCTTTGGGTGCTGTCTTTCTGTTGGACAGCAGAGGTGCAGGAGTGGCAGTTCCAATTCCCACTGCCTGTGTGCTGTGCTGCAGCTGCTCACAGAGGATGGCTGGAGCCAGCCCCTGCCTGAACGTGCCCCCCTCTGCACAGCTCCCTTGTGCTCGTGGTCAGTCACGTTCCTAAGGCTCTGTTCTCTTTGGGTTTTGTTTGCACAGGTGCTGCCCTGCCTCTGCACCCAGCTGACAAGATGGTATTTCGGAAGCCACCAGATGGTGGCTGGGGCTGGGTGATTGTTGTGGTTTCCTTCTTCGCCCAGTTCCTGTGCTATGGATCACCGCTGGCGGTGGGAGTCCTGTATTTGGAGTGGCTGGATGCTTTTGGAGAAGGCAAAGGCAAGACTGCTTGGGTTGGATCGCTGGCAAATGGAATTGGGTTGCTTGCCAGTAAGTGCAGAAGCAGTATCTGTCTTAGATTGAAACATTTCCAATTGATGCTTTCGTCTGTGTGTGCTGTTGGAATTGTGTCAAAGATACAAATGAGGGTGCTGCATTTTTGTTTTAGGTCAAGATGGGTAAGAAGTTTATATTTATAATTTCACTATGCATGAACCAGAGCAATATAATGATAAAAGAGCAATAAAAACATTGCCTTTAGAAAATTCAAAATGATTGTATTTGAATAAACTAGAAAAGCCACACTCTGGGAAGCTGAACAGTAATTTTGTTGATGCAATTTTTTTTTTTAATGAGACTTGAAGACTGACATTTACATTATTGTCTTAAAATCAGAGCAAACTGTTAGTCTGAAATGGTTCAAGTGCTTTATGGAAAAAAAGTCAATAATCCAGTTACTAATTTTTCACCTCTAGCAGTAAACCTACCAGTGAGGGTTGGTGAGGGCTCCTTTGCACTCTCTATTTGAGGAAAAAAAGCTCCCTTTGAAGGCTGGAAAGTTATGGGTATTAAATAAAACAACTTTACTGAAAGCTTTTCTTTAGTAAGACCTTGTCACTTGGAGAGTGACAGCAGAATTTTAGGGAAATAAAACCCCACCTTGAAATTTCCTAGGCAGTTGTTTTAATATCAGACATGGGTATTTACTGGGTCATATCACTAGCTTCTGTTTTTCAAAGATTCACCATGGGAACTATTATCTATTTGCTGGATCTGGAAAAAATTGCTTGTCAGCAGGGCAGCTGCTACGGGCAAAAGTAATAATGTGGTTTAATGGACAAAATGCAGCTCAGGATCCTGGGGAAACTCTCCTCAAAGGAAAGTTGATGTTCCAATAGCAACACAGACATGACTAAAGACCACTGCTTTGTATGGCCCTGGAAATGATCCAGCACTGGTGTCACACCTGTGTTAGGGTTTTTTACCACCGGGCAGAAGAGAAATGGGCAAAGGCAGATCACTAACCACAACAAGGCTATATTCAGTCTCAGGGTGTAAGTGGATAAAGGACTGTACATTTCTCTTCCAGCATACTTTATTATTTTTCTCTGTTATGGGTATTAACCCCTGCTATTAGTTAATCAAGACCTAAATAAACTTGGGTGAAAGAGTGAAGTGGGAAGAAAATAAGGATAAACAAGGTAATTACTGAAGGATAAACTAGGCAGGAGGAGATTTCAAGAGAACACCCTCTTGTAGGAGACTAGAAGTCTCTGGCTCTGTTAAGAGCCTCAGTCCCCTTTCCCTTATGTCAACACTGTGCTAGTTTCCAGATTTTCGTGCCCTCTGTCTTGCTGCTGGTAGCAATTCTCAGCAGAGTGCTTTGTAGCTGTGCTGGTTTTGGCTGGGGTAGAGTTCATTTTCTTCTCAGTGACTGTGTTTTGGATATGTGCTGAATTCAGGGATGATAATGTAGAGATGTTTTTCTTATTGGTGAGCAGGGCTAACAGAGCCAGGGTCTTTCCTGCTGCTCTGCTGCCAGGCTGCTGAGGAGACTGGGGGTGCATAGGAAGTCAGGAGGAGACACACCCAGGACAGGTGACCCCAACTGACCAAAGGATTTCCATGCCATGTGGCATCATGCTCAGGATATAAACTGGGGGGAGAAGGAGGAAGGGGGGATCTTTTGTGAGATGGCATTTGTCCTCCCGAGTCACCATCACTCGTGGTGGGGCCCTGCTGTCCTGGAGGTGGCTGAGCACCTGCCCTGCTGTGGGAAGCAGTGAATGAATTCCTTGCTTTGCTTGGCCTGCATGCAAAGTGTGCTTTGCTTTCCTTATTAAACTGCCTTGATGTCAACTCAAGACTTTTCCAGCTTTTACCCTTCTGAGTGTTCCCTTTTCTGCTGGTGGGGGAATGAGGTAGTGGCTGTGTGGGATTGGTTGTGGCTGGGGTTAAACCATGACAGCAGCAAATGGAAACTCCTGTGATGAGTAATACAAATCAGAGGTGCTCTTGTGATTTTGGTGTGGATTAAATGAGGGTTTGACAGGTTAGGAGGAGTGCTGTCTGTCCATGTGATTTTAGTCTTTCAGTTTGGCATTCTGAAGCTTAATAATCATTCCTACCTTTTATGCCTTCAAAAGAATTTATAGGGAGGATCTTTTAATTACATTTATGTTATCAGAGCTGGCTGAAAACAAATTCTATGTTCCTAGCTTTACCTGTAGTGAAAGATCCTGCTGTTTGTCAAGCTGGGATCTGACCCTAATGATAAATCTACTAAATTTCCTCCTTAAAAGTATGCAATTTTATGATACAGGTTATTTAGTTTTAGTTTTCAGCTGATGAATAACTTTAAGTGGTATATTTTGAAGTGACCCTTGATTAGTGTGATGGATGTCCAGAGACTGTTAATCAAATCTTTAAAGCCTGTAACTTGATCCAGTCTTTTTGCCAAGACTCCCACACTTTTAGTTAAGGCTCTAGTGGAGAGCCATTAAGACTCTTGTGTGAGCTTTCTTCAACTTAACATCACCTTTCTGAAGCTGTAGATGCCAGATTGGGAAAGGAATGACAGTTATGGTAGATCAGCAGCCACAGACAGGAAGTAAATCAGTGTCCATTTTCTTAGGAAGAGTTTTCTCATTGATAGCTCTGGCAATCACATTCACCAGCTTCTGTAGCAGAGAAAGTTAGGGACAGTGACTCTGCCTGTATTAGTACTGTAATTTCACCAAACTCAAGAAGATATATATGGCATCTGGTAAGAAAAAGGTTCTCTTTCTTCTCCCCTTCCCTCTGTTAGTGTAGTCTGAAACATCTTTTTCAGCAGCTGATGCTGGTGAGCACTTTCATGTTTGCTGCATTGGTATCCTTTCTAAAATGTTTACTTCTGACTTATGTGAGAGCTAAACTTAGACTGGAGACATAGAAACCCAGTACAGCACCTTGTTTATTTGGATTCATTTCCTGGGCACCTGGTGTTCGATTTCTGTCCTTTTGCTCGCAGCACAGACGGTGTTGCTGAGGCCAGTGTCCAGCCTGGGCTGCACTCTTCACCTCATCAGCTGGAAAGGGAATGGGGCAGGGATCAGGGTGATCCTTCCTCACAGCATGGCTTGGGCTGTGACTTTCTGTGATGAAACCTTGCAGAGCAGTGGAAGAAATGTGCCTAGGACAGTGAAAGACAGGCATCAGTGTTATTGTAGAAGGCAGAGGTGAGAGGTCCTCTGCAGAATTAGGTGTTACAAAATCGGTCAGACTATGGCAGGTGTGGTGCATGGCTCCAAGGCTTGTCCAACATGAAGAAACTGAAAAAGCATTGTAGGTTTCCCTTAGTAAAACAGACCAGAGGAGGATATTTATATATATTCTTGAATATCATGTGTTTCTTCTGAACCAAATGTTCTTAATTTTGCATCCATTTGGAGCCTGAAATTAAATTTGATCCATGTTACACTTGTTAAAAGCAAAACAAAGACCTTGGCGCCCGTAATTGGCACCACAGCTGTTTATAGTAAGAGTTGACTTCACAGACCTTGGCACAGGAGGAGACACCAGCAGTGTCTCCATTCCTGCTTCCCTTCATTAATGGAGAGAGAACAAAGGGAGGATTCTCTCTTGAAAGGAATGCCTTAATAATTTGATGGGATGTTTCTGCTGATCTGAGGCATTCAGTGCTAGATGTTTATAAAGCTTAATTTTGTGTTTTCAAGCAACATTTTTACTCTATAACTGCTTTTGCAGCTTCTATGTATTTTTTGACAGAAACCTCACACAGACATAGCCCCCACTGTAAAGTATGAAAGCTGAAAATAACTTGTGTGTAGGGGAGAGGGTGTCCCCAAGATTCCTCTGAAAAGAAGCCCAGTTCATATAACAACTTTTTTTAGAAGGGAACTGTCTTTCCAATCAGTTGGGAGTGGGTTGCTGCCCAGTGTGAAAAGCTTTTTTTCTGATCTATAGTCATATCTAAAGTACAGGCATTTGGAGAATATTATATTTATTATTACCAGGTTTTGGAAATGTGCTTAATATGCAAAAAATATCCTTGTATTCTGTCCAGTGGATTTTACGTGCAGTCCATGACCATTTTTTCTGCTCTAGAGTTTCAACAGGCTCGGACAGATGCCCAGGTAGGGTGGGTCAGATTAATGCAGGTGATAAGAAAAGGAACTCAGTTGTCCAATATAGTTTGTTTAGCAAAAGGTTTTGTGTATGAGGTGAAGGAGGGAGGACCCTTGAGGTTAGTGAGTGGAGGAAGGGACTTTTGTTTTGCAGGACTTTTTTCACTTTATGTGAAAATATTGAGGAAGAAAGTGCTAGTTCTTGATGTCCATAAAACAAAACTACTTTGTACTTGTCAGGATGTGAGCACATTTCTGTAGGTTTAAGTTCCTGAGTGCAGCAGGTGGCTTGTTTTCATGTCTCAGGAAGGACTCACACATCCAGGTCTCACTTAGGGTAAATTATTTAATTCAAAATAATCCTAATAAAAACACCAATGTACAAATGATCCCTCCTAAGTGTTCTTCCTCTTCAGTCTCTCTGTATGAAGATTTACTGTGAAAACCAATCTTCTTTCTGCTGCTGTTTCCCATTTTGTCTGGAGATCTTGTTGACTGCTCCCCTGATAATTGTGTTGCTGACTGCGAGCTGTGACAGGTCATGTGCAGAAGAGCAGTGTCTGTTCCTGTGCTGAGTCTTTCTTCCTAGAGTTAGCTGTCATTCCAATAAACTGTGCTGCTATCTCTTTTTGATTGAGTTTGGTCTAGTTTTAAGATACATCATTTGGAAAGGAAAAAGCCCTAGGGATTTTGTTTGTAATAGAGGTAAATATTTATCAATGTCATCTAATATTGTACTAGTTTCAGTGCTAACCCCTGGAGCTGCTGGCAAACTGAACAAAATGCTGGCTTAAAAGCTATTTTTCATACTTATGATTGAGACTTGCCACTGGGATTTTTTTTTTTATGTTGTTCATATTATGGTGAGAGTCAGCTAATGAAAACACTTATGCTGCCTGAAGATCTGTTTCCTGGGTGGCTGTATGCAGACTCCTACACTCTTCAGAATGCCCACTTTGAGCAAAATCCTCAGGGCAGGTCTCAGTCCCACTCTGTGAAAGCGGGACTTTTACTAGAATTCACTGCCTTGAACCCCTTGTGCTTCAACTATTTGTGAAGAATAGCAAGTTTGTGTACAGTCAACTCCTGTGCAAATGCCATGCTAATAACTGAAGGTGGAAAAAAAAATCGCCAGTGCTGTGGGAAACAGAGAAAGGGAAGCAATACAAGGAGGCAGGAAAGGACAAAGATGCTGGCTGTCAGAGGGATTTTCTTTTTAGCAGTGTGATGAAAGTTGTGCCTGGTGTGAAGGGGAAGATGGAGCTGTTTTTCTGCTCAACTCAGAGACCTATAATAACTATTTTAATGCTTACACTGGCGCTCCTTCTTATAAACAGGGCCGATGCAGAGTTGCCAGATGTCTTGCTGTGTGAGAGGGCAGATTAATACTGAGCTTACTGGAGCAGGTTCTTCAGTTTTGTGCAGGTTGTTTTCCATGTTAGAGCGAAAAGATCTCTTTGTACTCTTTGTTCTCCTTTGGGATTAGATTTTGTAAGTGAAAGAAGCTGGAAGAGCATCTCCTTGGGCCTTGTCAGGGATGCTTTTGATCATGTTCCAGTGGAGATATTCTTGTCAGGTTATGAAGCCACATCTTTTAGCTCTGTGTCTCTCTGGTTCTGGCTTGGGGTCAGAGGGTCCAGCTTCACCTCAGCTGCTGTAGTTGGGGTCATTGATGTCTGTACCAGCACCAACATCCCAGACTGGACAGAGACCCTCTGCAAGTAGCTGTGTCAAAACGTAGAGAGCAGGTGGAAGGGAAATGCTGTTTGTTTTAGCAAGGTAGTAGGTCAGAAATAAAGAATAGAAGGAGTGCAAATTCCTCTGCTTAATTGAATTATGTTAACACTACCTTTTGTTCTTTTAATGTAGAAGAATTCTTTATATAATACAGAGTCAATCCTTTGTTTATTTTTAAATCCCGTGGTTTTAGGAAACCTACCAATCTTAATTTGCCAGTTCTAGTAATTAATTCTAAGAATCAGAAACAATCTAATGCTCTCAGCTTTTGTTCTCAGCATGTTACTCTGCCCAGGTTATGCTGGCCAGCTTTCATTCCCACAGCATGCTGACTCTTGAGAAGCAGCAAGTGCTTGGATCTTCCTTTTTCATTGCTTCTAAAATCCAGTTAAACCTTTCTTTCCTGGAATATTTTCTTGACCCCTCTGTAACTGACTCTTTGCCTGGATAAGCCCCAGCTCAGACTCACCCTCCTTTCTGTTCCCTGGGCAGACAGCTCTAATGTAGGGCAAAAGTTCTGGCCTGCCTTGTCTTTGAGGATCATTTCACCTGCTGACGAGTCTCTGCTCCTGCCTGCCAGAACTGCTTGTCCTGTGGCCGGCAACCACAGGAAAACCTTGCCTGCATTCCCAGCTGCTCTCTCCTGTCTACAGACCTAGGCAAGCACCATCCCCAGGCTCCAACTGTTTACCTCGTATCACCTTTCTGGCTCACCTCCCATCTGCTGGGAATCTCAGTTGCATGAGTCAGGGAGCACTAACCTTGACAAATGGCAGACCCCAAAATTACTGCTTTTGCAGATTGAATTGGCCATGGCGTGTATGTGTATCACTTCAAATGAGATGCAAATGTTGTGAGGTGGTTTCTTTTGTTTGTATTAAATAATGGGATTCATCTGTGTTACTAACTTCTAATCTCAGAGTTTCTGGCTTTAGAAATGGGGCTAATATCTAAGTTTATGTCTGAAGGTCTAGAACTGCAGGGTTCTAGATAAGTTGTCTTTGCAAGCCAAGTCCCTTCCTGGTTGGTTATTTTTGCAGGGCTACTACACACTACTTAAGACTGAAAGTTGTAGTCCAGGTCACACAACTGAAAATAAAGAGTTGTTCTACAATTTCTGTGAGGAGACAACCAGCTGAGTAGAGGCAGGGTATGAATTCTGCCTCACTTTGTTATTGTTTTGAAGAACTAAGAGAACTAAGAACCAAGAAATATTGAGGAGTAACCCCTCATGAACTTGAATGTTGGTTTGGCTGCTCCCAGTAAGTGACTTTTATTTTCTGTAGTTGTACAGGAGAACCAGAGATAGGTAGTAAAGGGTTCCTTGGTAGGACACCTGACTAGAGGGTATTTAATTCCCTCAAAAATCAGGGCAGAGTGGTGTTTGTTTGTGGTTCACCAGCAGATATTCCCTCTGTGTAAGCACCAGGTGGCATTCTCACTGTGACTCTGAGCCCAAGTTACTGTTTTTCCATTTCAGTTTTATAAATTATGTATCAAGATGAATGCAGATTTCTGAAACACAGCTTTTGTGCTCTGTCAAAAAATACCTGCCTGCTTGTGGCCTGGCTGGTGGTCTACATTGGTTTCATGTTTCAAGATGAAGATTCTTTTCAGAAGCTTTGTTCACCTTAGTTGTGTGGCGACACTGTTACAGTCCAGTGTGTTTTGTATCTTCCTATGTTTAAGGAATGTTTCACTTGCTCTTTCCCTCCCAGCCTGAGAACTCTTTCATGGCCTTGATATTCAGTTTCTCCTTGAGAAAAATTTTACAACCCTGACCCTGAATATTTTTATAACTGACTGGTTTAGAGAACCCTGTGAAAATGAGTACTCTGACTTGTTATCTAATATAATTTTGCATTTAAATAGCTATGATAAGAAACCTTTTCACAGATTGATTTTTTTTTTTTTTTTCCTTCCTGGTGCTGGTGTTTACTGGGAATGTTTTTCCTATTTTCCCCCCTCTAGGTCCTGTCTGCAGTATATGTGTATCATCTTTTGGAGCAAGACCAGTAGCTATCTTCAGCGGCTTTATGGTGGCTGGGGGACTCATGATGAGCAGTTTTGCACCTAACATATACTTCCTATATGTTTCATATGGGATTGTTGTTGGTAAGAAACAGCTTCACTTCATTTTGAGACTTAGTCTTGATTGTTTTGAGTCTTGGTTTATGAAACAGGAAACTGATTCACAGAGGCAGTGGTAGTCTGGGACTTGATTTAAGGAGTACCTTACTTTTGGGCGGGGAGGGATGTTACAGGAGCAGGCTGTTACTATGTAGTAAAAGATAAAAAAAATGTAAATGTTCATGAGGGTTTGAAAACAGTTTGTCCTCTGTTGATGCAATAGTTGAGAGATGGAGAAGCTGAGGTTTTACCTAAAGGCTGGAATGGAGCAGGTCTTCTGCTGGCACGAAAAGCCAATCTTAAAGGAATAAAATCTCTTCTGGAATTTTGTCACGTACTCATTCTAATTTGATAAATTAGAGATCATTAGGGAGCAATGTTGTTCTCCACATAACTGGCTTGAACATTCAATGCTGTGCTAGAGGCATGAGGATGCTGTTCTCCTGGCAGGTGGTGACCTGCCCCTCAGTGCTGCTGCGGGTGACTTCTCAAATTAACTGTGTCAGGCATCTGGGCCCCGTGCTGGGCTGGCCAGGCACGGTGCCACCCAGAGCCAGCTCAGCCCAGCCTGGGGGCCAGCCCTGGGCTCAGAGCCCTGCAGCCCTTCCACGGAGCACAGGGAGCTCCTCGAACCCTCCCTGCTCCCCCAGAGGGGTGGGACAGTGCAGGCAGCCTGAGCTAAAACACCTCAGTGCCCAGGGCACACGATGGCATCACCTGGGGGGTAACAGAGGGGCATGCATTTCCTAGAGGATGCAGCATGTTTTATATGTGACTCTTTTTATACAGGTCTTGGATGTGGCCTTTTATATACTGCAACAGTCACCATCACGTGCCAGTATTTTGACAAACGCAGAGGCCTTGCCCTTGGTCTGATTTCAACAGGTAGGCTTTTAATTGTCATTCTCTCCAGTTTGTCAACTCTGATACAGCCACTGTTACCCTGGCAATAAAACCCAGAAAATTATGTTTTTCTCAGTTACTTCTCAGTAACTCAATAAAGTTACTACTTTCTTAAATCAAAATATCAGTAGGAATGAGGAAAAAACCCTCAAGCTTCAAATAAAATAGTAACTACACTTGCAGGGTTATGCTATGGGTCATCAATATAGATGAGGAAAGGACATTCACTGAAGTGACAGCAGACTTGTGTAGCTTGGGCTGCGTGCCATGGATAATGAGGGCAAACATCCCATAGGATCCTCTTTTATTCTTGTTTTTGTCGAGGATCAGAAGTGAGGAAGAGATTGGAGATGCAGGATATAAATGCTGCATCCCCATCACCTCACATTAGCTGTACCTTTACACTTTTCAATGGCCCGAGCAGGAATGGTTGCAGATGGCTGTTGTCCCTTGCCTGGCTGTCCGTGTGCCATGGAGTGTCTGCTCTGACCCTTTTCTCGAGCAGCTGTCAGTGAGGAGACACAGGACCAGTGTAGTCAGTGTTGTGAGATACCAACACCCCATCCACACAAGCTGAGTCAAGAGGAGCTTCTGCAGAAATTTTTCTTGGGATTGTTTTCAGTGGCTTTATTTTGGATTCTGTGTAGGTTGCCTTAAAACTTGATCTTGTGCCCTGGTTAATTTTAGTACCTGAAAGGCAAAACAAGCATGGATTTTGATTTTTCCTGTGTTTAGCACTAAAGTATATAAATGGCTTGAATATAACCTAGAGACAGTCTTCAGCAAATAATTTTAAAGTTTGTCACTAAATTGACTTGAAACCCAATGTTTTGTGTTTGTGAGAGGATATCTACTTGTCAAAAGGAATATGTGCTCACTTCAACCAAGAGCCTTTTCTTTAAATTACTGGGAGTGCATTAAATGCTTGTGCTAATAGTAATTTTTCACTCTTCAGTGTTTTCTTCTGAATGGCCAAATTTCTCAAATGTGTTTTTAGTCCTGTACAGCTTCAGAAATGCCTTAGGAGTACATTCCCACCAGGCAAACCTGGCTCTTTAAACACCAGGCAGTTCTAGGAGGGGTCTTGGTGAACTCCTCATCTGTTTCTGCCTGGGAAGTGGGAAGTGGCAGCAAAGAGAAGAAAGAGGAAAGTGTTGGAGTGGGGAATTCCAACTGTGCTAACTCAGAATGGTACCTGAAGGGATACATGTCTGAGTGCAGGGCAGAAGGGTGGCTTAATAGTTCTTTGATGTTTTTAATCACACATAGTATTGATCCTACTTATTTCTAATGTGTCTGCTAGCATTATTTGTCACAAATTGTTCAGCTGTTTTGAGAGCTTTTATTTATTTTGTGGCTGCTCAATAAGGAAACTGTAACTTCAGGAGGGATGATGACTTACCAGTTCATTAAACTTGGGAGAGAGGAGCACAAATTAATTACCATTCCTGTGGCAATGTATTCATAGCTGCTGAATTGTGGACTTTTGTTAGAGTTGAAGAATGGTCTTTGTTCTTCAGTTTAAACCAATCTTATTCTTCTTTTATAGGCTCAAGTGTTGGACTCTTTATATATGCAGCATTGCAAAGAGAGCTTATTGAGTTGTATGGACTGGATGGGTGTCTGCTAATAGTTGGTGCCCTGTCTCTAAATATATTAGCATGTGGCAGCCTGATGAGACCTTTGGAGTCATCCAGTTCTCCTCCACCAGAGAAAATGCTTGTAGACAAAGTCCCAGATCAATATTTTGTTTACCATGAAAAGGAGAAGACCGTTGAAGAAAACATTAGCATCCTTGAAAAGGGCTATATTGATGAAAAATGCGTGAACAATGTTCCTGATTGCAAACAGGATAGCATTTTGAATAAGAATGTATTGAGCTCCATAAATGTAAATGAGAAAGACACTTACAAAAAGAAAGTTGTAGAACAGACAAACTTCTGCAAGCAACTCGCCAAAAGGAAGTGGCAGCTCTATTTGACCTACTGGAAGGATACCATGGTTCTTTTCAAGAACAAAGTATTTTCAGCTCTCTTTGTTGCCATCTTGCTCTTTGATATTGGTGGATTTCCTCCTTCTCTGCTCATGGAAGATGTAGCAAGAAGTGCAAACATTAGTGAAGATGACTATTATATGCCCCTTATTTCCATTATTGGCATTATGACGACTGTTGGCAAACTTATTTTAGGAATACTGGCAGATTTTAAGTGGGTTAACACTTTATATCTCTATGTAACTACCTTATTAATGACAGGAGTGGCCTTGTTTGCAATTCCATTCGCCAAAAGTTACCTTACACTAGCAATGCTTTCTGGGATTTTGGGTTTTCTGACTGGGAACTGGTCAATTTTTCCGTATGTAACAACAAAGACTGTGGGGATTGAGAAGCTGACTCATGCCTATGGGATATTGATGTTCTTCGCTGGACTTGGGAATAGCCTCGGGCCACCAATTGTAGGTAAGGGCAAGGTGGACAGTGTGAACTGAACATGAGCTTGTCAAAACCAGACAGAAAGCTTTTGCATGTCTAATAATAACGGAAAGATGAAATCAAAATCTGCAACAAAAAATAAAAGCTGTTTGGCTGCTTGTGTTTGTAATTTGGCTTTGAGGAGAAATACGTTTCATGTCTAAGAGGTCAAACAGTATTTTAGGTTTGGCCTATTTAATTTAATTTTATTTTGTTGTTTGGGTTTTTAAAATTAATATGCTGTTTCTCTGCGTTATCAAGGCCGTGTTACATTTCACTGATGTGCTTCTCTCTCCCTTCTTCTCTCACCCTCAGGCTGGTTTTATGACTGGACGCAGGAGTACAACACTGCTTTCTATTTCAGTGGCTTTTGTGTCCTGCTGGGTGGATTTCTCCTGCTGTTGGCAGCGCTGCCCTGCTGGAATGCCTGCACCAATCAGAGCTCCAAGCTGCCTCCAAATACTTACTCATACAAAGTTGCATCTAACGCTTAGGTGACAACTGGAAAACACTTTATGCCTTTTTATATTATATAGCAAAGTATCTTAGTAATTTTTCACTTATTTATGAAGCCCACAAATCCTCTTTCCACTAGAAAAATTCCATTGTTGCTTGTCGTTCAGTTCCTTTTACTTCTTTTATTTCTTTTTTTTTAATGTTATTTTTAAAAACAGTCTTATTTTGTGTACTATGCACCGTGTTTTCAGCCTTTGTCTACTGTAATTTCCTTTCACCCTGTAAAGGGGATGTTCTGCTGTATTATCAGCTGTACTTTTTTTTAAGGGGGGGGGTTGGTATGGAGGGGTGAACACTTTGAAGCAAAAATGAAGGCCTTTTCTTTATAGGAGAAGGCTGGCATTTCTGCCACCTTCTGTAGGTCTCCAAGTTGCACAATTAGGCTTTACAAAACAAGAATTTGCCTTATTAAAATGTAATACTGTGACAAGGTGCTTTTAACATCATGCTTAGATTAACTTTTTTGTCTTTTTAAAGTTTCTCCAATTTACGATTAATTGCCAAGTGTGGGAGGGAGAAGAAGGGAAACAAAATCAACTTTATGTCATATAACTGAAGTGAACATTATGATGAAAGTAAAGATTCTTATTACCACTGCGACTAAGAACCACATGTTTATAAATGCTGCACATTTTGTGAAGCCTGTTTATAAAACTGTTGAACCAAAACCTCTTAAACCAAGGAATAAATGTGATTGTTGAAACCCTGTTGAAAGGCAATGCTGACCTGGTTATGCAAGTTCACAGTCTGTATATCAAGGTTGGAGAGATGCTCACTGAAGCCCACAGGTGAGTGTTTCTAAGCAAGGCACCTGTAGTCTGGTGGTCCTGGTGCCTCTCCTGTTACACTGCCCCAGTTCAGTAGGTTGAAGCTGCTGCAGAAAGATCAGTAGTAGGGCTTTTAACAGGACACACCTGATTAAAAAGGGTCATCTCTGCTGTCCTTTTTTGGAATGGATATAGCAAGGAGAACATTCAGTAACAGAGAGCAAGAAAAGGCATGGGGGAGGGATAGCAGGAGAGGCTCAGAGAAAGCTGATGGGGAAAGAGTTGCAACACTTGAATACGAAGGGAGAGCCCTTGAAACCTCTTGCCTCTAGCTGCAGGCTGCCCCTGCGTGCGTGCTGGGTTTTGCTGGCATGGCTGAGGGAACGCTGTGTGATGATGAAGCCTTTCCTGAGCCAGGCAGGGTGACTGGGCTGGCTCTGTGTGCCCCGTGCAATGGCTTTTGCTCGCAGAGCTGCTCCCATGCCAAGGCTGTGTCTGGTTGCTCCTGCAAACAGTGACAGAAACCTGCCCGTGAGTGGCACATCCTGTGTGCTTTGGCTTCTTGCTGCAGGTTTGGTGGTCACTGGAGCGTGTTGCAAGGCTTGGGGGAGGTGGAGGGTCAGAGTCCTGAGTTATATCCTGCATGGCTGCCTGCAAATGCCCGAGGAGTTCTCAGCAGTGCTATGGGCTTCGAGTGTCTAATATGATTCTGGCTCATTAATAGTTCTTAAGATAAAAGTCAGGCATGTAATGAGCAACCTGTATTGTGGAAGTGCTGTGCACAGGGTTACTCTGTTTGCACACCTCATTAAGCAAGAGGGATGCAGCATCTGAGTGGGGCAGACCTACGTGCAAGTAATGTTCCCTCGTCTGGTCCAAGGCAGGCAAATCCAGCTTGGCTTCAAACAGTTTTTGCTGACTTTCTGGGATTCGTTTATGTTTATTTGTATTAAAACATGACAAAGATGCAGTTAGTTTGTCATTTTGGTTTTTTTTTTCCCCTGCCATTTGTCAGCTGAGTGTAACTACTATGTGCGTTTTCTTTCTGGAGTGATTTTTCAGTGCATGTGGAAAGAATATTGAGTATTCTGGATAGTCATAAATGCAACTCCTGCCCTAAATTGGAGTCCTGGGTATCTGATATGGATTTGCACCCATTTTATGTGCTCTTATGGCAGCTGTAGTCATATTTCACCACGTGTATATACAAGTAACACCATGTTTTACATATCTTAAAGATACTGTGGGGATAGCCTGGGTATGATCAGGGCATTTATGCCTTCAGATTAATTGTTTCAAAGCTCACTTCCTGCTAACAATACATTCTGGGTTCTTTAAATATGAAACTGATGTTAAATTAGTGGTCAGTCTGAAAAAACACAGCTGGAATTAATGCAAATGATTAGGTGGTATGTAGCACACTCTTGCAATGGAAATGGAGTCTATTATTAGGCAGCCTGATATGTGTGGAATAGTGATCTGTAACAGTTTCCTGATGTAACCCTACCCAGCAGTGAGGAAAGAGCCCTGACTGTTGAAGAATTTTATTTGCCACTGCATGCAAAATCTAGGACTCCTTGCCCCAGCCAGCTGAGCACCGTGATTTTATTAATCTTGTCTTTATTTGGTAAACAAGACACAAGATTTTAATGTTTGGAGTTTTACTTTTCTAGTTTTGCAGGGTTCCTTTCCAAGAAGATATTTCCAGAGATGCTGCAACTTACACTTTTTCTGAGAGCCTTTCCTTCTGTCTTCATGCTTCATTCAAATCATGAGCCCTTAGGTTCAAATTCTTTTTAGAAGGTGGCAGGACAGGTCCAATGTGATAATCTGTGCCTTATTTGCTTGATAAGTAGGTCATCAGCACTGACAGAGTGTTGGGGGTAGGTAGAGGTAGGTAAACAGTTCTGCCATGTTGAATTTTGGATTGTCTTGAGTTTTGTAGTCCCTGACAAACAAATCTGGAACAGATGGAATGAGATGCTTAAGTAATTACTTTTTATTGTACAAGAAAAAGTTATTGTATATTGCATAAATTATTCAGTTACTGCAGAGTCAGTCATGAATAGAACATTTATCTTCTTATTTGCAGATCCTATGAAAGTTATTTGTGGTTGCCAAAACACAAGACAAATGAAACTGTGATACATTATTAGATTTAAAATGTACTCTGTGCCTTGCTGGATTGATGGGCTTTATCATTAGCTGCAGAAAAAGATTACATTCCTTTGGTAGCTGTTAATTTGTCTACATCATGCTGATCCTGGATTCCTGCATCCAGCACTGACATTGAACAATGTGCTGAGTAAGTGCTATAAAATTGATGAAGATGTTTGCATAGCATTAAACTGACACAGAGGTATTTTTTTAATTGGAGAGATATTTCACTTGAGGTCATTCAGGAGGACCTTTCACATATATGTTGGGCTGTGAATATGTTGGACTGAGCAGGATATCGGCCAGATTAAAAATGGCAAAATTAGAAATTATACAGGAATCCAATTGAACAGGACAGAGAAAATAGAAAAAGTTTATTTCCTTGAAACAGAATTTGTCAGACTCAGAGGGCTCATTTCAGTGATGTTTTGCTGTAGACTCAATTAAGTTGAAGAGCCAAGTTAAAGACTTGTTGGTCTTCATACAAAACAGTCTTTAGAGATGTGTCAATATGCTCTCTGGTTACCAAAATCCATTTAGATTTTTTTTTTAATAAAGGTATTTGTTCTTTTAAATGTTGGCTTTTAAACAATCAAAACAGTTCAGAGGTGATACATACATGCTCAACTTGAACTGTGCTGTATCACATAATAAATTTGTGCAGGAACTAAATCACAGAATTATTTTAGTTGAAAGGGACCTTTAAAGATCCCCTAGTTTAAACTCTGCCATGACATAGTGATTTTCTCAGAGTAGCTGCTGTTTCTGGTTTGTTGTCACTTTCATGGCTCTGTGGGGAAGATTTGACTCCTTTTTTTTGTCCTCATTTTGTATATCCTCACATTTTCTGCCACAGCAGCTTATGTTAGTTTTCTTTAGTGTGTCCTCAGCTTCTTACAACAACTCTGTTGGTCAGCTTTAACCATCTCTGTGGAGTACTTGCTTGGGCTTTTTTCATTAGCATTAAATAATCACATCAGTCCAAGCAGATTTGTTAGCCCTAGTGTCATTTCATGTTTTCAGAAACTAGAGGCCCAGATGTCTGAAATAAGCAACTTGCTGAAATTCTTGCCCAGAGCTGTATAAAGAGAATAAAATATGACTGATATGCACACAGATTTCTCTACTCTGCCTGCAGATGCTCAAGGCTTCATCTACTGAGGAAAGGGAGCCTTGTGCATGTGTGATAAGGAAGAGCTGAGCCAGGACAGATCCTGTGGCCCTGGGGTCTCCCTGCTGTGCTTTCTTCTCTTCGGGTCTCTTGTGTCAGGTGCAGGTGTTGTGCTGTTTGCTGCAGTTTTGTGAGGGGGAGGAGAGCTTGTGGCTGGAGCGTGAGGCTGAACTCGCAGCCCCCTCCAGTCTGTTCACTTGGTGCAACAAGGAACTCCATGGGATGCTCAGGTGTTTACTGTGTGCCTCAGGAGGCTTCAGGGGAGCAGCCCTGTGCCCATTCCTGACTGAATCCCTGTGCTGCAGTACAGGGATTAGGTACAGTGGTTTTCCAGGCCATTGTTTTAAGTTGTGTCTTCTGCTGAAGTGCTGGCTTAAGGCATCCAGCTGCATCATTGTGGGTACATTGCTGTAAAAGCCCTCACAGAGCCTCTGAAATGCTTTTTCCTTTTATTTTACCCAAGACAGGTGGATGTTTCTGTGGTCTGAGCTCAGGTATAGCTGCTGGCACAACGTGCTGTAGTGTGCTGCATGTGCTCTGTGCAGTGTGGCTGCAGCAAAGGTTCTTCTCCTCTGCCTTTGGCTCCAACCTGACTCTTACCTGGTCACAGTTAAATTTACAAACTCAGTCTCACTTAAATTAATGTCTTTTCCTCCTTTGTTTCATTGCAGGCTGCAAAATTGTCTTCCTAACCTCTTCCCTCCTTTCCCATGTCACACAGAGCTCATGTTGGAAAGTAAACATGTTTTCAGTGATTAACAGCAAAGACTAGATGCAGTTGAGTAACAAGATGAGTACTTACACCTCCTGTTTTGTAGATGGCCAGTGCTCTAACCAACTCCATATTTACAGATTGTATCTAAATTGTGTGGGGTTCTGTGGTTATAACTTTAAATTTTGATATATGACATGCATATTAGGTTGGATTAGATCATGCTGTCTTCCATTGGAATCAAATTAATCTGCTTTTTAATTAAAATGCCCCTGAGTTGGAGTGCTGTGTCCCTGCTTTGCATTAATAGGGGACCATCCTCCCAAATTAGGATAACTGAAATCATCTGGCATGTCTTTCTCAGGTTCTGTGAATTACAATAAATGCTTTATATGAGGTTGTGCAAGAGATGAGAAAAATGCTTAATTAAATAACATTTGCTTCAAGTCAAACAGAGTCATGTGGAGGTGCTGTGAAAAAGTAGGGAACAAAAAATATATTCATGAGACTAGGTTTGATAATCTGGTGCCTCCCTGGCATATCCGTGATATGAAACAATTAAGAAGTCACTCTTCTGTGTGTATGAATTTCTTTCTGTATGAAAAGATTCTTGGGAGAGAGAGAGATGGGAAGAAGAAATTCCCACTGATCAGATCATCACCTTGTTGCTTTAGAAATAGGAGACCTCAATTTTTACATGACAGACTGAGTAACTCCAAATAGGGTTTTATCATATCTGAAACTGGGAAGCTGATGGAGAGGCTGCTGCCATCTCAATTCCTCTGGGGGGAAGGTCTGCATTTTGAGGGTCTTTTTTTGAGTTTTCTCTGATTTTGTTCAAGAAGTAATATCACAAGATTGTGTAAAGCAGAGCTTATTGAACATAACAGGAGCAACTCTTTTGAAATGAACCAGTAAGGAGCGGTTCTATGCCATTGGAGAAACACAAATGAAAAACTGCTTATGCCTGGCTTTTACATGGGCTAGGGCAGTGTCCATGGTGCAAGAGGATGATGAAGCCTCTACTTTGTGTGGTCCTCCTTTTTTTTTTTTTTTTATCCCCACCTCAGGTACTGTACAAGCTAGAGGCGGAGAAGAGGCAAGGACTAATCCAGTCTTACTTCTTTACAGCTCTTCAAAGAAGAAATTTTGTGTTGAAACTGTATTATTTATGAAAAATGGGACCATATGGTGCCAGAGATAATTGCTTCGGCAAGACATTAATACACCATGAGCTGTCTGGAGCTGAAGCTGGAAGCTGAGTTTCCCCTCAGCTGTGGGAAGCTGTCAGAAACCAGCAGCAGTTTGAGGATGGAGCCTCATGGGAGCTCTGTCTTGCTGGGAGGGTGATTTGGGATGCAGAAACTGGCCTGGTACTTGCAACTTTTGTTGAAACTAATCCAACAAATTTCAAATTCCCTTTGAAAATGAGCAGACAGGGAACAAACCATGATTGCAAAAATTTTGTGTTCCTTCATGTTTTTCTCTTCATCTTTCTGTTTCTTCGAGAAATAAACCTGGAATCAGCCAATTTCATGATATAGACTGAAACATAAAGAAATACAGACTTCAAATAATTTGTAGGGCCCAAAAAAGAGCTCTTCTTGCTTCATTACAATGGTTTTCAGCTTGTGGCTGTTTTTGCTGATGTTCTGCTCTTTAGCAACAATGGCACGATAGCACCTTTAGATAATGAAGCAATACTGCATTTTGAATGCTGACTCGTTTTCCCTGGAACAGCATCAAGAAAATGAAGAGGTTTAAGTGCCAGGTGGAGATCAGAGGAAGAAAATGAAATTCAAAATAGGAAGCAGAGAGAGGCAGGCTCCTAAACAACCTTCATGACATTTCATTCCAAGAGAGGAATATTGACAGTCGCATGCCAGTCACTTTCAGTTCCACAACACTGCCAAGGAACTCTGCAGCTTTCTGCAGGCTTTTCAAAAGCCTTGAAAAGAAAGATGATGCCAGAAGGTTTAATGGGCTGAAAAAACCAAAAAAAAAAAAAAAAAGGCCAGCAAGCAGTCTGAGCATTTGCCTCCCACTGTTTCATTGGGCAGTTCTCCACATGCCTGGAAACAGGCTCGGCTGAGCCACCTCAGGACACCAACACATCCCTTGCCAGAGATGGGCTCAGATAGAGAGAAGCAGCTCCAAGCCTGCCAGATACAGTCTCTAGAGCAGGAAGGAGCCTTGCTGTGACTCAGGGGATCTCTGCTCAGGCACAGCTCTGGACTCGTGTGTGCCTGGCTGCTGGAGAAGGAGCAGCTCCCCTGTGCCTGTCTGGCACTGGCTCTGCAGATGTGCCCATCTGTCCTCGGGCATCCACTTCCAGAGAAGACCACCTGAGCAGCTGCCAGCAGAAATCAAGTTAGAGGGGATGCTGCTGGGCTGCCAAGGGCTTGCCTGGCAGAAGGTGTTGTGGCCTGTGGGCTCTTCCCATGGGCACAGCGAAAAGCGATGCAAGTAGCAGCAGGGGAGAGCTGCTTTCTTGTCAGGACAGCAACTCTTCCGTGCTGAGAATTTAACTTGGCGAGTAGGCATGGTTGGCAATCAGACTGTTGTGATGAAGGATATGTGGCAACCAGTCCTTATGTCTGTGCTATGACTTTTACCAGATAAAATGTAGGGAAACTTATATTGATACTGTAATAATCAAGAGAGAGATGCCTCATTTCTTGCCAGTGATTACCTAATATGAGATGCATTTTTCCATGTCTACTTCTGTCTTGGTTGTTAGCTCTTATTTCCACTTTTTTCCTTTTGCTTGAGAAGCCATATAATTTATCTATCAGGTCCCTATGCCACAAAATGTGCAAATTTTGAGAATTTATTAATTTTACAGTTTGGAGTGGCTCATGGTGAGTTGGGATAAAATATACAAATGCAGTGTGTGAGATGAAAACCTGCTTTGAAAGCCAGTAATACAGGTTTGTCTCATGGAATCTCAGCCATGCGTATGTTTTTTGTGATAATTCAGGGATGCTTTTATGGGCTTAGCTCCCAAGGGTTCTCAAGGCTGAGGTGGTGCAACTGATGTATCATGGTATGACAGTGCCTTTTTAAAGCCTACAGCTGGCATCAGCAGAACTGCTTGCCCTGATGTTTGCCTCTAATCCAGAGCCACCAGAGCCTCTCCAGCTGGCTGTGGGTCACGGCAGGACTGCCCACATCACATCCCTCTGCAGGGCATGCACTCCCTGCTCAGCTCCTGCCTGCCAGCAAGGGCTTGCTTTCCTCCTTGGCTGGATGCTTGGAGGCTCCTGAAGCTGAGACACAGATCACCAGGTCAGCAGAGCAGGCTGCTTGCAGCTTTGAAGGAAAACTTCAATGAACCATGAAGCCTCAGTTAATTATTTTTCTTGCTGCTATTGTTTTTTACTGCTGCCGACAGTGGATTTACCTCTGCCCTCTCCCACAGGGATCCTGCTGTTCCTAATGCTGCTGTAAAAACCTGGTTAACTAAGAAGTAAAATGAAACTTTTCTGTTTTCCTTTCATGTTTATCCTTGCTCTGTCTTTTTGAAACATCAGCAACCCTCACAAGTAGCCCATTCAGCTGCTGGAGCCCATGGCCCCAGTGGAGAGAGCACAAAGGCAGCCCCTGGTGCTCGTCCAGCCCCTCACACACCCAGGCTGGGGCACTGCCTTTCCTCACAAGCCTTCCCCTGGGCAGCGGGGTGATGGGAGACCAAAAGCTTTGGTTTTAATTCAGACGTGGCCCTTGAAGTCAGGGTGGTTTGTCAAAACACCACACATCCTTTTTTCATACATCTGAAGTCCTGCAGGGGCTGACTTTGATCCAAAAGTTGCAAAGGAAGGTTTGGAATTTCAGCCAATACGAGCAGTTATGTGTTTAATTTGCTCTGCCTGCAGCCTCCTGCTCTTTGTACAACTGCGATGTAGGGAGAAGTCCCTCCGGCCCGTAGGAAAGGAGAGCCCTGCCCGGGTCTTGTGGCTCCTGGTGTGCGCTGGGGGTTCGCAGGACCCTCTCCAGCAAGGCTCGTGTGCCCTCTAGCTGCTGCGGGCTTCCCGGGAACGGGCGTGTCCGCATCTCCGGGAGCTTTGATGGACCCTGCAGGCACGACTAGAAAAGGAATTCTTCAATAATTGAAGCCAGAGGAGCAGTCGAGACCGAGAGGTTGATTGTAGTGACGGCTGCCTTGTTTGCCTTGTTATGATAAAATAACAGATTACTGATAACAGATGAAATTTGTGTTTGTTGCTCAGGTGGAGAATTTGTTGCTTTGAATGGTATTTGCCTACATTTTACACACTCAGCTGAAGCAGGGAGGAGTGACGTGTCAGCAGGACAACTCCTGTGGCATCCAGTAAGATGGAAAATGACAATGTGCTATGGGGCAGGGAGCAAAGAGTTAGAGAGTTGAAATTTTTTTTGTTTTAATTTTGTAGTTTTTGCACAGGCCTTTTTGTGACGTGTTTCTCTGCAGAGTGCAGGTTGCTGCGGGCTCAGGCATGGATAGCTAAGGTGACTCTGAGTGAGTGGTGCTTTTGTCTGTCCCAAAGGGACCCAGCAAAGGCAGGGGAGCTGCTGGTGCTCCAGCTGCCTGGCAAACACATCCATCAAGGGTGTGAGGGCATCCAGAGTGAAGCACTGCTCATGGTGGCTGGAGGACAGAGGATTTGAATGCAGCAGGGAGGGGATGTCACACCAAAATGCACCCTCAGCCACGAGCACAGAACACCATGCTGCTGTGAGAGGGCACACACACTGCTGATATGGGAGGGCCAACACACTTTCTTCTCTATTTTAGCAGTCGTGTTTAGCACCATCAGCCCCAGGACCTCCTGTGGGCCCAGCAGCTTGAACAGGCTGAGCAGCCTCAGCTGTGGTGGTGGGCACAGGTGGAGCTTGTTTGTAGAGACAGGCCAGGTTGAGCCTGTGGGGTGGTGAGGATTATGCAGATTTTGCTGGGGTCAGCTTCACAGGTAGGGGAAGAAAGCCCTAAACCACAGCATTATTCAGACTTCATGGTGGGATCTTGTGGAGAGGTAAGTGGGCTAAAACTCTGCACAAGTTTTTAAGTGGTATTCTTTCTGCTAAGGGAGAGGAAACCATCTCTGCTATCTCTGGAGCACCAGTGTGGTGTTGGAGTAACTCCTGCTTTTCACTCAGCACCTCTGCCTTTATTTTGCCTTGTATGTTGTGCTTTTGTTTCATGTGTACCTACTAAGTTTGTGTTAAAAATCTCCCCCAATTTGATTTTACTGCAACATTACTTCTTCATGAGTTATTTCCCAGGGCAGACTTTATATCTGAAACAATTATAAAGGGTGTTGGGCTTAATTACATCTTCATGTTTTGAAAACTGGATGGGTACTTGCCCATACCCATAATGGTTGTATATGCGTAATATAAATGAGTAACTAAAATATGTACACAGAGGGCTACCTCATAGTATTTTCCTTGTTGCTGTAGCAGGCAGGAGGGACAGCAGGCAGTAGGAATATCTGCAAACCTGCACTGCAAAAACCCACTCAGGAGCAAATATCAGAGCCAGGATCAGTGTGGCTTGGGAAGCTGTGGCATTGTGTGTGGAAGGTGCTATGGAAACATCTCCTGCTGGTAACACAGCCCTCAGCTTGTGCAAGGTGCCTCCAGAGGGAAGTGCTTGCTGCAAGGAATCCACTTTTACTAGGAGTTAATTTCTACCTTCCACTAACTCTGGAGGGAAGCTGCTGATTAAGATGATGCCTAGCAATTATACTACGATAAGTTAATTGCAGAGTAACAGCCCGATGGCTGCAGCCAGCTTTGGCCAGGCTGCATGGCTTTGTGGAGGGAAGGAAAGGTGATGGATGGTGTCTTGTGAGCAGCTGAAATCCTGGCACTGTGCTGCAGCCTAACATGGGAGCAGGCGCCTCCCTTTCCATCTGCGTAAGTGAACTTAAATCTGGCTCCTTCGGTCCTTTCTCACACCCTTCCTCCTTTCTGAGAGGGCTGATGGTCTGCTGCATCTGGAAAGAGAAAAGGGAGGGATTTAGAATAATGCTGCACAGATATTTTAGAGGCTTTTTGTAGCACCTCGCAGCTTATACACAGAAATGCTGTAAAATATGTTTGGTACATGATGATATTTGATCTTTTTAGATAACTATTTGTGCTGTAATGCTAACATCATAGTCTAAGCTTTCCTATGTGCTGAAAGAGTAAAATGGGCTGGGGTGTTTCGAGTCGTGTGTGCTTTTGCCATGGCAGCAGGGCTGGCCTGGAGCTCCAGCTCATGGCTTTGCTGCAGGCATGTGTGAAAAACAGCTTTACTATGGCAGCTCAGCCTCAAACCCATAGGAAAATCTTTCTCTTTTCCTTCTGAAAACAGTAATAAAAACATTTAAGAAGAGGCTGGTTTCACAATGCATTGTGATAATGCTACCAAAAAAATTTTAAAAATCCCTGTTTAGATCCTGTTTAAATAGTCCTAGTACAGAAATGGTAACTCCAGGTGTTCCTAGTTTGGACTTCTGCTCTCGTTGCCTGGTAGGAACATGAAGACAAAATGCAGCAATTACTGTGGGTAATGGCACCTGCTTGTAAGGCAAGCAAAGGGCTCAGGGGAGGTGGGAAAGAGAGCAGATCAGCCAGGACTCCTTTTGGAGAGGCAGAATTTCCCCTTTTCTTAAATATTCCTGAGGGATATTATTCTTAAATATCTATCTAATATATTTAAATATATATTTTAAAAGAATGTGGCTAAGCATATATTTAGATACATATTTTTGAACAGCCCCGAGGGGCTGCAGAGCTGGCTGTGCCCACCTGGGGCAGTTCCTGCCCTCACGGGGCCCCTCAGCCGCCCTCAGGCACAGGCACCCCCACCAGAGCCCACAAACTTCCCAGCCCACGCTCTGGTAGGATGAAAAAGCAGCTTCCTTCATCAGACAGGATGAAAAGTGCAAGCTGTTTGTGATTTCTTATGCTTTTGTGTCAGTTGTTGGGGCAAAGAAATTTGGAATAACTGGATGAGCAGAAAGGAACCCCTTTCAAGGCTTGTGCTATGGCTGCCACTGAAACTTCGCTTCTGGTTCTTCATGAACCTTGCATTTTTTATCCTCAGGAATTAGCTAGAAATTCACAAGTTTCATGGAGTTGGAAGGCTGTGCACCAGCACAGGGTCAGCTTTTTCCTGATTTTTGGGGCTCTTTTGAGGGGTAGTGACCCCTCTCTGTCCTGAAAAGTGCATCTGCCTCAACACAAGGCCTCATTTTCCCTGACTGTGGGGGTGAGGGGGCTTTACGGGAGTGTACCCCACCACAGCTCATCTCAGCTCTACAGAAGGATTTTAGTATTTTAAGAGTATACAGTAGAAATAAAACCTAAGATGTTACAAAAGAAATAATTTTACTGAAGCTGTAGATCTTTGGAGGCTAAAATAATAAAAGCCAGTCACTGTTTATCGCTTGTCTGTTTTTATTCCCCAGAAATCATTCTCTTCTATACAAGTTAGGCACACAACAAATAAAGTTTCACCAGATCTACAGTTCAGCAGAGAAAGAAGCACATTTGGTGTTCCTCTGGAAACACTTGTACAGGATGCAAAGCAATGTGGGGTTCCTTCTCTTGTAACACAGATGGTGGAGTACCTGGAGGTATTTGGTAAGTTCATATTTTTCCTGCTCAGCTTCTGGAAACTGATATTCTTTGTTTAAGCTGCACTTTTCAGTTGTAAATGCTGAAAATTCCTTATCTACAATCATTGTGCTTTGTTAAAGGAGCTCTTGCTTTTTGAACTCCAGCTCTCATCACAAAGATGTGGTGCTTACTGTTAACCCCTGCTTACCGCTCTGGATTTCTTACACAGGTCTGGAGCGTGTCGGGATATTTCGAATTGGTGGCTCAGCAAATAAAATCAAGGAGTTGAGGCAGAAGTACAATCAAGGGGAAGAAGTAGACCTTATTAATGATGGAGATGTTGATTCTGTGGCCAGTCTCCTGAAACTCTTTCTGAAAGAACTACCAGTGGCTGTTTTTCCAGACAATATTTGTTCTGGCTTGCTAAAAACTTTCCAAGGTACAGAACGGGCCCCTTTCAAGCTTCTGTCCTTTCTCTGACAGTGATAGATAATGTGTTCATTGCACCTTCTATAAACAAGGTTTTTTGTTTCCTTAACCTGAGGCTGATATTTAAATGCTTTGGAGGGACCAGGCATCTATGAACTTGTCTACAGTATTTTTAAAATTCATTAAGTCTTTTGGTTTCCCTTCCTTCCTGTGGCAATGAATCCTGCAATCCAATCCTGTGTTCTTTGAGAAAGATCCTCTTCTTCTTGCTTTCTTTTTTAAATTGTATACTGTACTGGTTACTGAGATAATATTTTTAGTTTTAATGTAATCACCACCATAATGTTGCCTGTG
This sequence comes from Thryothorus ludovicianus, assembly GCA_013397245.1. Classification (NCBI taxonomy): domain Eukaryota; kingdom Metazoa; phylum Chordata; class Aves; order Passeriformes; family Certhiidae; genus Thryothorus; species Thryothorus ludovicianus. The sequence goes on along the minus strand of VZTB01013357.1, from coordinate 825,225 downwards.
CCTTTATATAGCCACTGCCTCACTTCTCGCTTTTCCAAGCTGAAGCCTCTTTTTTATTTAACCTTCCCTGGTAAAGAAGGTTTTTCTGCACATCAGTGTTCTTATTTAGAACTGTATTTTTAGTTAGCATTTATTTTACCAATCCTCCAATAATCTCCTTGGACAGCAGTGTGCAGAGCAGCACGCAAAGCCAAGAGGAGCACCCCAGAATTTCACTGCCTGGCTCCCCACTCATGCCTGTAATGGCTGAGCTCTGCTCTCAGTCTGCCTGGTGATTTTCACTGGTAACTGATTCAGGTGTTTGCATACAAATAAATGGCTTTTGTGCGTTACTTTGCAGGCTGCTTTTGTCCAAAGTGCCCCTGTAGAAGTTTACAAAGGAAGAGAAAAGAAATAGTTTCATGAACTGTGAAAATCTGTGCAGAAAGACCTATGGGGCTTTTTCAAGTGCCTTGTTTTTTCTACCCTGAACAGTTGCCGTTATTTTTTTATATTATTTTTTTCCTCTCTATCTCCTTTTCCATTTCTCTCATTAATCAGTTGAGTACCATGGGCCTTGGCCTGCATAGAATGTGTTTTTTAGGGCTAAAATTACCCTCAAGGGCATGATTTGCTTATAAACAATGTCAAAGCTGCACAGATCTGTCCTGGTGATCTATGGCAAATTTGAGCATCAGCTGCCAGTTATTGAGCAGCACTGTCATCTCAGTTCTAGTAACTAGGAATTTTTTTCCTACTGATAAGGAACTGCTGATCAAATGGAGCTCTTTGTGAACCCATTTTCTGCCTTGTTACCCTTCTTTGAATAATGAGAGCCAAGGAAATGTTAAGTATCCCCAATTTAGAATTTTAAGCATCTCTTGCGTAACTACAGTTGCATATTTATAGAGCAAAGATGTTTTGAGTCTGAGAGCTACCAATTAGTCAGGAAATGATGATGTGGGGCTGAAAGGGTACAATTTCTCCTTCTTAATGAGAATCATACAGCATGTGTAAAATCTCTTGGGAGACAATCTTGTTCCATTTTTCAAGGCAGAAATTTTTGAGAATTCAGGTACATGACTTCTGCCTTCAGTTTCATTAGGAAAGCAACAAGTTCTGGATGATTCTGCCATATGAAGAAAAATATCAGAAACAATAAGTGTAAAACTCAGTATCTGGAAAATCTATGGTTATTAAGTATTCATAAGTGAAAAATATGTCAAAATTTAGTGTATAAAATCCTTGTTTGGGACATATTTATTCTTCACTTTGTTCTAATATATTTTAAAACCTTCATTCTTTCTTATATCTAATGTCTCTGTGATGAAATTAAAATGGTATGAGGAATATTTATGTTATAAGTTATAAGTTTGGAATTGTTTGTTGTTTTTTTTCCCTAGAGCACAAAATCAACACAACAGAATGCATAGAGAACCTGAGACAGTTGCTCAGCTGCCTGCCCAAAGCCCACCAAAACCTTCTTCAGTTCCTGTCTGCTTTCCTGTTAAAGGTAGCAACCTACAGTGCAGTGAATTTCATGACTCTCGAAAACCTGGCCATCGTGTTTGGACCTGCTCTGTTCAAGTGAGTCCTCTCTGTCCAGCTGCCTCACACTGCACAAGATCACAGCTCACAGGGAGGCTTTCTGTCATAACTCTGTGTCCAACAGTCATTTCAGTGTTTCTGTGGTATATTATGGGCAGATGTGACAGGCTCTGAGCTGGCTGATCACTTTCATTCTGTTGAGCACTGACTAGACAGGGCAAGCTTCAAGTAAAAAACAGTATGAAGAGATATGAGGGACAGAGAGCTGTTTAATGAAAACTACTCTTTTCTTAGCCAAGACAAGTGCTGGCTATGGATGCTAGTTAGTTGTTGGATTGTATTCTGAAAAGCTCACCCTCACTGTGATCTTGTAACAGCATTTGATATCAGAGAAATGAATCCCTTTTATCAAGAAAGAGAAGCAACTAATTCTGCCCTTGCCACTGAAACTCAAGTTGACATCCAAGCAGAGCCAGCTGAGCTTGCAAGCAGGGAGTGCTTGACTGGAGCTAGAGAAGGCAAGTTTGGGGTGATGATGAGTGGGCAAAAAAACTGGAAGCTAAAAAGGGAAGGTGTCACAACATGTCATGCAAGTCAGGGTGCTAAGAAGGAACAGCCTAGTGCGATCATATAATGGAGGATTTTCCCTTCCATTGTGGACACTATAGTATGTTATAATATTTATACCTGTTACAACTTGTAAATCTTTGTTTTAGTGTATTATAGTCATGCCAGCTTAATATGAACTATAAGCCAGTGACACTTTACAAAATATATATATTAGCAGTTAATACCTTTTTATTTGGTTAGATGGGGTTTTTTATGGCAAGCCAAGTTAATTTCAAATGTATATATTCAGCAAAATTGGTAGCCAGCATCAATGACAGGCTTTGTTTAGGGGAACTGTTCTTTTAAACCTTTCTGCTGCTTCATAGGTCTCTACATGTGATCTCTGTTTTCATTCCTTGTGGGTTTATTGCCATGTCTACCAGAATATGACCTTTGGATATAGTACAATTTTATATCTTTAACAAAAGCACAGCAAGGGAAGTGAATCTAACATGATGTGGTGTGGTTGGAATTTTGCCACTCTGTCCTCTGGGAAAAGCCCTCACCATGGAGGATGGTCAGCAATGAAACAAAGCAGTTTTGCAACCAACTCAGAGTTCCTTAATATCTGAGTACTGAAGTTAGTAAATGAGTGGAGGCAGCTGAAGTTTATTTATCAGTGTTTGGAGTAGTTGTGTGGTGATATTTATAAAAATTGGCTGATGCTAAATGGCCTTCACTAAGAATCTATTCCTTGGCCTCCCACATTAACTCGAAAAGCACTTCACTGACTGTCACTCTTCTGCCATCAGGTGACATTTGCTCTCACCTGGGGTTTCTGTGCATGCACACACATGAAAGAAGACTTTGTTCCTTTATCTCCATTCCCAAACTACCCCAATGTGTGCCCACCAATTCCTGTCTCTGCACCTAAGAATCCAGTATGCTCCCTTATTGATTGATGAACTGCTTCAGGTTTTAAATTCCCACTCTTCTGGGGCATGGCCCAGCTACTTCTGAACATGTGCCTTTGCCTGGTTTTAAAGTACATTTGGTGCTAAACTGAGTGCTTATGGCAATGACCTGTCTGAGAAGCCTTGAAAGCAATCAACAGGGTTTCCCTGACAGTGACCTGTCAAGACAACAGCTGCCATAAATAGAAGTATTTCTATCTTCAGCTTTTTACAGTCCTTCTGATCTCACCAGTTTTGGAGACAACCCAGTAAATCTGGAGCTCGGGTTGGTTTTTGTAAAACATTTAACTGGCGCTATGTTTGAGAGTTACCTCCTAGGATTATGAAAAATCACCTTTTTGGTGGTTGGGTGGAGAGAAGAGCTTTGCAACTGCTGCTGTCAGTGAGATTGCTCTATACCACTTCCTGCTGAGTGACCTGAGGCCTTCAGTGATTCAGAATAAATCATTGGCATTGCCCTGTACAGCAGCAAAATTCAAGGTAGTCAGCTGTGGCAAATCACATCTACTGACACAAGGGAAAAAGTCATAAATATCTTTTATGTCTTTCAGAGCAAGAATTAGTGCAATTATCTGGCACATTATGAAACATTTGGCAGCCAGAGTGTAGAAAATTGAGCCATGTTGTGTAGTACTTGCTACAGTTGCTCAGTGTAAATGTGAAGGTTATGGAAAAAATACACTTCTAGATCTAAACTGCAGAAATGTGTGATCCATGCAATTGCTGGAATTAACCTTCTGGAGGTAATGGCAGCTCCATGCATGGCATAAATTCATGGCAGGTGTTAAAACTGTTCTTTATGTATTCTGGCAATCTGCATTTTTGTGAAATTACTTCTTCCTTCTTTGACATTAAACAACTAAATTAAGTTGTTTATGAGCCTTTTTTATTTTAAATTTCTTACTTATTCAAGTGCAAATTCTGTTTATGATTATCACTTATCTCAGTCTTTTGGCACTTTTATTCGTGGAGACCTGTCATGCTTTCAGTTTTGCGGAAGTGACAGAGTTGGAATATTCAGTAGTTAGAATGTGGAACCCTCATGGACCTTGGAAACACAAAAATAGAGTATTAAACTGTACATTATTAGCCTAAACTGCACCTACTTTGTGCTTTGTAGCTGTGGTTACTGTAACACAAAAATTATAAGGCTTAGCACAGCTATTATATTGAAAGTCTAGTTAGAGGATCATGAAAAACTCCTGTTTTTGCCCTCCTAGTATCTGTAAATGCCTAGGAGCACGAGTTGCTATGCTTTTATCAGAGATTCGACTGATGTTACGTTAATTTCTGTGGATGTTTTGTTATGCTTCATCTTGGTAAAGAGATTTTTAGTTCTGGTTTCAGTAAGCAACTCTTGCATGAGTGCACAAGGACTCCAGCCAGCCAGCTGTTTGCTTCTGCTCACTTTGACTCATTGTTTTGGTAAATTTGCAGCAAGCCTGTGGTGGCAGGGAACCTTGGCAGATCTCCTGGACAAAGCCAAGGCAAGGGATTTGTGTGGACTTTTTAGCCTGCACTTTGTGGAAGAGCAACTTTGAGTTTTAGACTCACTCAAGAAAACCAGTAGCTAATTCCCGATGATCAAGTTTTACTTGTTTCTTATTTGTAGTGAGTGTTCTCCTGTGATTTGTACTACCACTGATTATGAAGCTTTTACAGGGAAGTGCAGAACACACCTCAGTAGCTCTGTGCGTCCTAGGATCACATCCCAGGATTTAGCAGTGTGGGAACATAATTCCCCTTTACTGTCACCCAAAAATGCAGTTTCTGCTAGTGGCAGAAGTATCTGAAGAGGGAGGAAGCAATTTTTTCACAAAGTTAATTGAAAGTCATTGTAGAAGGTGACTGAAGAGAAAACTAAAAGTGTATTCTCTATATTTGGAATGCACACCTGTTACAGGCCATGAATATCTGCTGATGAGACATTGATACTTGGAGTCAGCTGTCTCATTCTAATCTATAGTTTAGATCTGTTTTAGGATGAAATGAGAGCTGGGCACCCAAACACAGGCTGCTAATAAGGGAAGAGAGGACTCAATGAGTGTTCTGAGAGCTATTTATCTCCCTGAATAGCTTGTGCAGTGCTCTGACTGGTAAGGAGTTAACAGCTGGTAGAGGTGGATTCAGGAACAGATGTCTAAGCTAAAGAAAGAAGCTGAAAAAGAAGACAAAGGACTAAAAATATTGTTTGTCCTGTGAGCTGAGGGTGTTGATGTTTGGATAAGTGATGAATAATCTCTTAGGATTGTTGCATGCAGCAAAGCCTGTTGCTCAGTCAGCCAGGTTTTACAAGCAGCCTTGTTTATAGTGGAGAAAATGAGTCTGTCTCAAGAAAAAGGGGAATCCAAGAAAGAACTGTTAACTAATCCTAGAGAAGGAACTGATGACATAGTGGTTCATCCTGTAAATGTCTCTATGTTGTACCTGGCTATAATTCTCCTTCAACCTTCTGCTCTCAAAAGGAACCCAAACTCAAGTCCATACCAAAACAACAGTAAGTTTACAAAAGAGAAACACAAATGAAAGCAATTGGATTGGGCCCAATGTGTATATTTGTACTTTAAAATTGCAAATGAATAATGAATGTACCCATTTGGCAAACAGAAGACTGGTGTATTCATGGTGCACATTAGTCTCCAGAGTTTATACATTTCTTGTTTAAATATTAATGTTGTGCTGGGTGTAACTGGGTTGGTGCAGCATGTCTGGAAAAGCTCCATTAAGGGCACAGCATTTATGTAAATGTTCTTCAAGCTTCCAAATAGTTGGCAGAGGGGAATACACAAGTCCTTTGGGGTTGAGTTTAGAATCCTACATAAAGAATCCTTTTAATTAAATTATTCTGACTTGACAGGGATAGTAAAAATTCAACTACTATTAATAAAAAAAGTCACAAATATATGGGGAGAGCAAGAAAGAAAAAACACCAACCCAAATTAAATATGGTTAATGGGAATATCTTCCACTTCCTGATATGTCTGATATCTGTGGATTTATAAATTAATACACTGAAGTAGTTTGTTACCTGTGGTTTATTTTTTTACAGACAGTTCTGTTAATAAGACATTCTAGTGATCAAAGTTCACCTTCATAAAAGAAAGTAGAAAAAAACCACTCTTTCCATCCCAATGCCAGTGATTGTTAGGGTGCTTTTTTTTGTCTGTCCTTTCATCCTTGATTTTGTGAACTTCATGTCTGAGTTACTGTCAGGTTCTAACTACTTTGGTGTGCTGCCACCACGATTCATTGTATTGTGAACCATTGCAGCAAAACTGGGTCTCTGTCACTGTGAAGGTCCTGGTGTTGAGAACCCACCAAGCTCCAGGGGTCACCATCCCAGCAATTGCTGCTTTGCTCAATTATCTTGGGTACTGGAAGGGCTCCCTGTGACCAGCCCCTGTTCTGAGAGCTCCTGAGATTAATCCATCTCCTCTTCCTCCAGGATTCCTGTCAGTCCCTTGGCTTGTGAAGAACAAAGGCTTTACAATGGCCTCCTGCTGTATTTGCTTCAACACCAGGAGATGCTTTTTGTTGACCTGGACCCTTGTTTCTCACAGAGACAAGCAGATGGCCTTCAGGTAAGAAAGTTACAAGAAGAAATCAAAAGTGCTTCATTAGGTTGAAATCCAGAGCTGGAAATACATTTGCTTATACGTAGTGTAATTAATGACTGTAGCTTGTAGCCAGCAATGTAAATATTCATGACATACCTGGAGAGGAAACTTGAGTGTTAGAATTGTAATTTGGAAAAAATTGCAAGTGCAAAAGCAAAAGGTCCAGAAGAAAATCCCAAGCTGTTCCACTTTAAATATATTCATGCCAAGCTTTGTTAGATCAAAGCCACTGGATTTTTCCTCAAGTGAAACACTTTTTATTTTGTGTGTGCTTGTCTATACACTGATGATGCAGGAAAGGAAAATCACATTTGAAACTCCTCTCTTCTTTTTTAGAACTCACTGACTATGTTCCAGCCTCTCCTTGGGCATTTTTTTCTAAAGCATTGTTAGTGCTTTGATTCCTTTATTCTGTCTTTGTTGAAAACTTCATGGTGGAAGAAAGATAATAGATAATAGACAAATCCTGGTTTAGAAAGAGGGTCAATATAAATTTTGTTTTCACTTTGTGATGTGCTGTATCATTGCTGCTTAACTGGAAATTGAATTTTGGAAAAGACATGAAGCAAATGTTGTAGCAAACCCTGCAGTTTAATACTTCACAGTGCAGTTTTGTGATCCTTGTGGTTCACAGTGAGGCTGACAAAAGTGTGCCAGGTCAAGTGATGGACTGTGGAAGAGATTAGCACTGTATGTAAATGTGGATGATGGTATTTGTGTTTATGACTCCTTTATTTTCTGGCTTCTTTCTCCAAGTATCCCTATCAAGGAAAACTAGCAGATTTCTAATACAAAATCAGTATTTAGAACATATTGCATATCCCAAAGAGAATACTGTGGCTGTAATTGTCCTTGGAAGCCTTTTTTGAAAACAAAACCTGTACAGGTACAAAGAACAGACTATACTGATAAAAGGATATTTCTAAAATTTCTAAAATATTTCTAAAATATTACTTCAGTGCCACAAGACATGGCCCTAGATGAAACCCTAGGATTGTTTCACATTAAGACAGCATTGTAGCCTATGCTCCCAGCTCCCCTTTCTCTCTGAAGTCCCATGTCATTACCAGCTCTGGGAGTTTCTGAAACCAGTACTCAAATGAACACAGAAAATCAAAATATTAGCTGTCCCAAGATATCTGCTTCTGTTTGCAAAGCTAGAGGAAGCATCAGCAGCTAAAAGAAATTGGAAAGGTACTAGAGAAGCCAGGAAGCCTGGCTTTCACTTGCAGTGCTTTTGTTTTAGAACCAGCTTCACTCCCTGTAATTCTGCAAAATGTCACAGTCTGCCTGGAATTGTGGTGATGTGGGAAAGAATTCTGCTGAAAAGCTCCTTTCAAGTTCTTTAGTAAAACCTCAGACAAGGCATAGCCATGGGGCACTCTCCTGCTCTGAGGTAAGCTTATGAAAGAAATCCCATCTGTGGTTGAGAAGGGAATTCAGTATTCCGTGGCTGATCTTGTTTTTGTAATTTTTGGCAGGAAACCCAGCACATTGGATAGGTACCCTTCATCTTTCATAATATAACAATTGCTCAAGGTCCACTAAACTAGAAACATCAAAGTCAGGTTTGCAAACTAAACACATTAAAAGTCCATGTTTTTCTTCCAGTAAAGCAAGCAAAAAGTGAAATGGCAAACCTGGCTCAGATTCCTTCTTGTGTCCTGGAAATGAAGCTTGTTTTTATTGGCTTTTACATAGATACTTGCATTTGGACTACTTAACTCCTCTAATTTTTTTTGTTGGGTTGTGGTTTTTTTTGTTTTTTTTTTTTTTTTTCCACTTCAACATTTTAAATTAACCTGGGCTCTGTCAAACTAAAGCCATGCCAATCTGGCAGGCCTGCCATACAGCTAGCAAAACTTAACCTTCAATTGTGTTGTTTGTGGGCTGAAATGGGCATCTTGTTCTGAACAGAGTTCTTAGAGTCTCCAAGTGCCAGGAGCTATCCCACTTATGCTATGTGTGCTGGCTGATTCAGACTGACAGACTGGGAGAAGAATTTACAAGTTTTTGGTAGTCCAGAACTATTGCCCAGAGCTGGACAGTAGACTATTCACACCACCAATTATATATAAAGATAGTGGTTTAAAGTTATATCCCAGTCATGATGTATTTTTACTTGTCTTTTTTTTTCCTGTATGTTGTACATATATTTTTTCCCCATTAAAATGGAGTCAGAATGTGCACCAGGCTGGAATTTTTATCTGTGTGTGGGATTTTTTTTAATGCATTTTATTTGAATTCTGATTTTGTCTTCACTCCACTGCTCTCGAGCATCCACTAGCATTTAAAGCTGTCCTATAACCTTCTGTCCTAGCCCACAAGCTGCACAGGTACTAAATTGATTTTCATGTTTGGATTAAATAATTCTTTAAAAAGAGGTTGAGCACCGTGATGTTTGTTTTGACCTGTGGTATCTCTAGATAACTGTGTTTAACCCAGGGAATATCAATAGCTGTGTTGGAGGTGTCCAAGATTATCTTAACTTCTATAGTGTAATTTAAAACCAGACCTTGCTAATAGCAATTTGTCATTTCTGAATCTTACATTGCAGATAAGTTGAATGTGGATTTTTTTTATTTTTTTTTTTTTACATCTAGTCCAAGAAAGTGTTTCTGTATCTCCTCTTTGTACAAAAGCCATAGATAAATTCTTCCTGATTTATGCACACCACTTTTGTCTTGCAAACAAAGAGGAGCATGACTTTATGGGTGCCTACAAGCCACTGCTTGTCTCTCCATTAGAGCATGGGTTTGGTTAGGAGAAATGCCTACACCCTGAGGAGAGGAGTCTCATTTCTTATTCTCTTCCCTTGCTTTGTCCTTTTATACGTATTTCACTATATATCAGCAAGGTTTCTCTTTACAGTCTTAGAAGCCAACCATGAAGGGATTGCAAAGATCCAGGGGGATGGGGAAGTGGAGCTGGACAGTGTCCTGGACCTGCAGGTTGACCACAGACAACTCAGAATGAAATTCTGAAACTGTAGTGTGGTTTGGAGCTGGTCAGAAGAGTGCAACTAAATATTTAATGGATGCTTTATCTCTTTGAATTATGGCTCTATTGGGAAGGCTTTAGTGGTCTGGAGAGTTTTGTTAATCTTGTGGGTTTAGCTTTTTCCAAAGAGGAAATGGATGTTTCAGTATGAACTCTGTTCTGTGAAAAAGATGTGGTGTCTCACGTGTGAAGTCATAAAATAGAACTGTGAACTCTCAAAAGGAATATCCTCAGTGTGGAGGACAGCAATTATTTAACTGATGTTTTACTTTGCTAATCACATGACAATTCTTGTTGAATTAGCTGAAACCTTTCAGTACAAATGAACAACTGACCAACCAGGCATTGTCTCATTATCTGAAAGTTCCAGGTTAGACTAAGAGTAGTTTTTCCCGGATAGGGGAGCTTAGTTCCATTTCCTATTTGTGATCTTAACAATTTTTCTTAAATTTAATGTGTTGGAAGTATTGAATACTTTCTTTCATTTAAGTTTTTTTCCAGAACAATGGTATGTTTTAGTTGGTTTTAGGCATGAATGAAGCAAACCCTGCATGTACCACATGAAGTGCCAGGAGATTTGTCAGTGTATCTGTAGGGATTGCTGCTACATTGTAGAAGGACTTCTTAGTATTATTTCCCATTCCACAGCAAAACTCTTCTCCCTAATCTTTGTAAATTTGCTAAAATAGGGACTCATTAAACATTACATTTTAATTTTCTATTTGAGTACTGACCAAACCAGAAGACTGGATGAAAAATGCCATTTATGGAGATCAAAGTAGGCAAGCCCTATATCCCCACAAGCATTGTGGCCAATGAATTGTGAAGACACATTTGTCCTCTCCAGGAAAAGCAGAGCAGAATATGTTGACTGTAGGCATAAGGATTTGATGAAAACTGCTGTAGGCTGGGGAAATTTGACTTGAAACAGCTCAAATGGATGTGGCTGGAGTGCTCATTGCTCCTTCTAGGTGTTCAGTGCCAGAGCCTTGCTGCCTGTGGGTGGAAGGAATAGAGCTTTCCTGTGATCTGCAGCAGCCTGGCCTTTGTAATGGAGATCTGTAACTTGGAAAGGACCGATGTGCCTGCTCTCCCTCTGTGGGGAGCTGCAGGCTGTGGAGGAAATATTGCTGATTAAATGATCTCTCCAGCACTGCCCGGGGTTTCTCTTGACTTGCTGGGACACTGCTGCCACACTTCAACCCCCCAGCTGGGCTGTGCTGCTGTGTACTTTACTCTCTTTCCTCTCTCCAGCACATAGAAGCAGGATTTTTTTGGTTTTTTTTTTTGTTTGTTTGTTTTTATTATGGTTTGGTTTTTATTTTTTTTGTTGTTGTTTTTTTGTCTGAGTAAGGCTGCACTAGGAGGGAAGCTTGGCAAGAGAGTGCAGTGTGTGACAAATGAGGACACTGCTGGCTGTGCTTTACTGTAACAAGCAGCTCTCCACAGAGGAGGGGAGCTGCTCAAGCTGGAATGCTGAGGCTTTACTGCAGTCGGTGGTACAGGAACAGAGCTTGGGCAGTGCCACGAGCTGCTTACACTGATCACTGGCTGTTGTTCCATAAGGATGTAAAGGGCATCAGAAGGGAAGCTCTTTCTAAAAGTGGTAACTGATACAGGCTTTTCATGGCTTGGAAAATGGTTTTGAAGGCAGTATGGGCACAGAAACCAGCACAGTGGAGTCTCACCTTTGTTACTTATTCTGTGAATGCCCATTTTCAGTTTGGCTGAGAATGGAGCACATCAAGAGCTCGTACCGTAGTCAGACTTACAGAACCTTTTATTTTTTTTGATTAAAGATTATTACAGATTAAAGATGTTTCTCTGCAGTTTGTGAAGGGGAGCAATATCTGATGTGCTCACTGCAGCAGTAGCCAGTTGCTTTGCTCACAAACATTAGTTATACTACAAGGAAAAGGATTATAATTAATCTGCTGATGTACTCACTAGAATAACACATATCTCTGCTTTCAGAGGATCTGTGTGATCTTCCTCTGATGCTTAAAGCATTTACCACAACACCTGACCCAACTCAAAGATTTTCAGGCATCTCAAGTCGGCAGTAGAGGAAGGAGCCGGCAGCGTTTTCTTCCACGTGGTGTCAGCATTGTTCTCTCTCACTCCAGAGCTGGCCTTTTCTTTGAACATAACCCTTTAACACGTTCTGAGAACCAATCTTAAAATTAGGTATTACGTTTCTATTTTTGTAGTGTATCCGAGCATCAGCCTGTTCCTTCCTCAGATAATTAATTGATATCAGAGGGGCATGAAGGAAAGGTATGAATTCACCTCCAAACCATTATGAAATGCAAGCCTTTTTTATTTTATACGTGTGTCACCTTCCTTACCCGAGCAGGACTGCCAATAAATCTCTTACCCCTTCTGTGCTCCTTTTCGTTCGTGAACGTGGGCAATTTGATTTGTTTGCTGATGTTAAAGACTTCTCAAAAAAAAATCAGAAGTGAAGTCTAATAGGAAAACCAGCCCTTGGGAAATAAAATGTATTCATACTGAAAGGCTTATGATATATAAGCATCAAATATTTCAGCGTTTTGACTTATCTCTGGCTGTTACAGTAGGGGAGATGAAAGACATTATTTTAAACCCTTAGTGGCTTTTCATTTTGTGCAAGGTTAGGGTCGGAAGTGAGAAATGTTTTCAGAAAAACAGGCAAGAAATACAAAGTAAAATAAAAACCTGAAAAATATTCGCTGTCAAAGAAAAATATATGGAAAATAAGAAAATACATTAAAAAAAAGAAAACAAAAAAACCCCAAACCAGTAGTTAATTGTAGATCATTTAACTGTAGTTAGTTACAGAGCTGTGCAACAGTGAATTTAATAGGAGTACTCTCAGTTTCCTCTCACGCTGCCCCTCCCACACCCGCCGGTTCCTAGACTGCTTTGTTCCTCTTTGATTAGTTTGTTTCGCCTACTCTGGCAAGTACGAAAACATCCTTAAGCACTTAAACAACGCCAATCGAGAGAAGAATAGGGCTGGCACTTATTGCCTTGCATGCAGAAAAGCTTGGCTGAACCTTGAAAGGACATTAGCATGTTAGAACCTAATGCAGTTTCCCTCTCTCCCAGTTTATTTGGTTTTCTCCTGTAGAGTGGAGTCTGCGGTGTTTAATTTATTTGCTTCAAGTAAAAATGGAAGTATCTGTTCATGAGACAGCATTTTTGCCTGATAGTTTCCAGAACTATCAAATGCTGAGTACCTTTTTATTCTGTCATGAGAAGGAAAGGGATGAAATATGCCTGTAGTAAAAAATACAAGTGCAATTGAGCCAAAAAGTATGAGAAACAAAAGGAAATGTATGGTGAAGTTGCATATTACACCTGTTCCCTGGGGTCTGTGGTTAGAAAAGTTATGTACAAATTGCTTTGATTTAGTGACACATCCTCTTAAAAAAAATATGTGGAAAGAAACTGGGGAGGAATAAGTGAAAAAAGTATTCCAAAGCCATTTTCAATTTAAGGCAATATTACTGCAGTTGGCTTTGCATGCATGGGTTGGCTTCTGTGGCTGGTAATTTAGATGGATGCTTGAAGCTGAGGTTCTGCCAGCGACATTAATCCTGACCTTTGAATTCTGACTGACCATCTGCTTTAATTAGATGTTGCCCTATTCCCAGGGCACTGCAGATATGCTCACGAGGATTCTGGCTGGTGAAGGAATCATAGTGTGGGCCTTAGGCTGTTCTGCCAAGTGCTGGGATAGTCAGCTGTGTCTGGAGATGGTTTTGCAAAAAATGCTGCTCAGGACTGAGCTGTTCTGGAAGCTGCTTGGAAGGACAAGGAAATCCTTGAGGGATTGCTGGTTTGATCCACTGCTCTTCCAGTATGCAACTGGAACTTCGCCTGGGAGCAGCTGGTGTCACTGGCTGTGTGTGAGAGCAGCACAGGAGCTCAGCTTTTGGGAGTTCTTACACATGGGAAGCTGGCAGAGCAGGGAGCCACATCTTCTACTGCTCTTTCTTGCCCATGAGGGGGCCAAGAGAGGCTGAGTTTGCCAAGATGGGCAGTGCTGGGACCCTGGCCTGGCACAGGCAGGAGAGGGGCTGGGTGCTGGGTCAGGGAAAGGCTGATCCCTGAGCAAGCCCTGCAGGCAGGGCAGTGGGAAAGCTGTGCAGGTAGAGGTCCAAGTCGAGGAGGACAGAAGATGTCAGGGTATGTCCTTTACAGACCCTAAGATCTGTGGCTTTAGGATTTTTGTGTGTTCTTTTACCCTTCACTAATGACATTAGGATGAATGGGACTACATTGAAGGGAAAAAAAATCGCTTTAAAGAAAAGAAACCAAAAAGAAACATCTTGGTCTGTTAGTGATTTATACAATATCTTTAATATTTTCATAGAGTTGTAGTGGAGATCAAGTGAAGAAATTGTGATTTAGAACTCTTTACTCTTTTGGTATTTTTTAGTTCCCTGATTTCTAATTTTATTTCCAGACTCTCTGGGAATTCCATGGATAGCTTTGACCTTCATAACCTTTTTCTTGGTCAATACATGAGGACCACACAGCAATAATAGTGAGCTGGATTTGGATACAGGGAGCACACTGCAACTCAAAACCATACAGTAGCTATAAAAATATGTTTTTCTTTTGAATATTTTCTCTGGGAAAGTGTAGGAAGCAACCTACCCCTAAATTGCAAGAAATGATAGATGAATGAAATATTTCCTTGATTAAATAACTGATCTGCTGCTTTTCTTTTCTTCCAGCTCTTTCTTTGATGTCATTAATGTTTAGTCTATATTCTGGATATTTTGCTGATAATTTATATTCCATGATGCCTTCCAAAATGCTGGTTGGGTGGAGGGTGGGAGAAGGCAAACTGTGTTTAAAACCAGTATTAAATCGGCTGCAGAACAGTAAATGGCTGTATCTGTTTAATCAACCTTTGCAACCATCAAGCATGGTTTGTGTTAGAAGCCTAAAAAACTTGTGAAAACTGCTGTTTACAGACCTGCAAACTGCTGTATTCTTGATAACCAGTGAGCTGAGCTTTCCCTCCTCAGTAATTTGTGTATTTTACCAAAATCTCCTTCTGAATTTGTCCAGAGAATGAGTTAATTATTAGCAGTAGCAAACACTGTTGACTTCTTTCCTGGTGTTTCTTATTCCCTGTATTCACACGGTAAAAATCTCTGCCCTTTCTGACCAGAGAGAGCATAAGTAGATGAAATCTAAAGTCAGATCCATGAAAATGTCATTCCTTATAAAGTCTCTTTGTTTCCAATGTCTACAGCAAATCCAGATCCATGTAATTGTCCTTCTTTATGAAGTCAGTTTGCTTCAATATAGCAAAACAAGGAGGACATTAATTCATTTGTATACCTAAAATTCACAGATATATGTTTCTGAGAAGTGTGCTTAGGGATCTGCTAAACCATGGTTTAGGAAAAAACCCAAACCAATCAACAAACCAAACCCCCAACAAACAGCCAACTCCCCCACCTAAATAACTCTGCAAAGCTTTGCTCTGATTTTTGTTTTTAAACCTTTTGCTCAAAACTTTTACCTGACACACACATTTCAAAGTTATTCTTATGTTTTCCTCCAGTGAAAACTACTTTACTTCTTTAAAATAGAGAAGTTCATGTTGAGTGAAAATCAAAGAAAAAAATGAAAAGGCCTTTATGTGCAGCAAAGGAGGGCAGCATTTTTTATTTTCTTATTAAGCTGTCTCTGCTGAGGAGCTTGGCACTGCCACAGCCACTCCAGAAAGAGAAAGGAAACTCTTCAAAGTGAGATATGGTAACTTCAATTACAGGACAGGTCAGCTCCTAAGAATACTGAGGGGAATGATGAATCTCTTCAACTTCTTCCCACTTAATGGATTCTACAGTATCTAATCTCTCCCTCTTTGAAATTTTTGTATAGCTTTGGATTTCATTTTTTTTTTAGTCAGACTTCAGGGTTGAAAAGTTTCTGCTGTCCCTGCATACTCTTCAATTGTGGCTTTTCAATTAGTTGAAAGGAAAAACAATGGAAAGTAATGGAAAACAGAAGGAAAAATTAATTCTTTGACAACAGTCTACACTTCAGTGAAGAAGTGGAGAATGCTGTCCTCATCTCACCCTGTTGAAGCTTTTCTACTCTGAATAAAATATTAATTCTGGAAACAAGGTCTTTAAGTATTCCCTTTCCCTTATCCCCCTTTGCCTCCTCTACAAACCCTTTTTCTTGAAAGTCAGGGTGGTATTTTATACCTCTTTGAAAACATGATGTGATGAAGTAGAACAAATGCTCGGTGTCAGGGACATACAGATTTTTATTTCCTGGTCCTTGTTAAATTAAAACCAATGGGAGGAAATTTTCACTACTCCAACTCCCTTCACACTTTATAAACTGTTGCTTCTTGGTCTGAAATGGCACTGAAGCAAGGCCAAGTCACCTATCTCCAAATTAGGTTTTATACTGATGGAGGTAATTTATTTTGCTCCTTGTAGATAGGGATGGTAAAATTTCTTCCCTACTTCAACCAGCCTACTTCTCAGGCTGATTGTGCAGGTCTTGCTGCAAAGTGTGGTTTTAGGTTTTTGTTTTGACTTTTCTTCCCCTTAGAATGGAAACCTGTTCTCTTTCAGCTTGAGGCCATTCCCCCTTCTGTCCTATTACTACATCCTCCTGTAAAGTGTTTCTCCCTGACTCTTCTGTGGGCTCCCTTCAGGTGTAGAGTGGCCATAATTAGGTCACCCTGAAGCCTTGTCTTGACAAAAAAAAGCAGATTACTGTTTTCTTCTGCTCTGCACATCCAATTGGGAAATTCCCACCACAGCAGAAGCAGAGCATATGTCCCATTGTGAATAGAATCAGACAATCATTAAGTTTGGAAAAGACCTCCATGATAACCTTTAATATTGCTATGCCCTTCTCACCACTCTAGGTGGTGCTTAGATATTATCATGGGCAGGTTGGAACTTCTTCAGTGAAGTGGAATGTACATTTAAATTACATAACAATGACTTTTTGACATTTTCACAGGGAGTCTCCATTCTTTCCTCAAATAGACAAGCCAACAGATTCCAACCAGAAATGCTCACTGTGCAAATAGGACTGCATGAGGGTTTGGAGGCATGGTCAGGTCAGACCAAGGGACTTGTGTTTTCTTTGGAACATCTTGTGAATTCAACATGAATTGGGTTAATTCACAAAATAATAGTGTAGTAGGAGTGGTGTTATTTTTCTTTCAGGTATCTGATGCTTATTCTGCAGAGGTGCCAGTGTGAGATCTGTGTTACTCAGGAGAGGGTTAAATCTCATTGGACTGGCTATTTTGCTAATGTGGCTGCTAATTAAACTCCTAATTTAGCTAATGTAACTGCTTTCAGCTCTTCTGGTAGTGTTCTTCCCACAGTGGATACATACATGTTCCTCAATGTATTGTACATGTGCATGTACCAGTTGTTTTTAAATGGTGAAGTAAAACAAGTTCAGAGTAATTGACTCCACCAGGGATGTGACCTCTCTTTAATGTACCTTTTTTATTATTTGTGAGTAAGGTGGGCAGGAGTTCAAAAGGTGACTGCAGTCTCAGCTGAAACTTTGAATTAAAACTCCAAAGTGCCAGGAAAAATATTGGATGAGTTTTCTTTGACATATTCTTCCTTACTGAAGAGAATATTTTAAAGGAAGGAAAGGAACAAGGTCTGTAGTGCTTCAATTTTTTTTTCTTAATCTTGCCCTCGCTCTTTTGGAGACTTAAGACCTGATCTGAGGTGTAATCCAGAAAAACACGTCAAGAGGATTTGTTCATAAGCGTACAGTGTGTTGACATCAGCAAACTCTTATTATGGCTGTCGTGTTCTCTATCCTGAAGCCTTGTTCTAATCTCCTGGCAGAATTCAAGCCCAGTGCTTTCCATTTTGATTGAATTAATTAGTGGAGTTTGGACGACTCCCCAATTCTGAAATTGTCAGAATTTTGTAGCAGGGTGTTTTTAAAGGCTATTTTTGCCCTAGTTAATAGCAAGTAGGACATCTGACTGAATTTCTATATTGTTTAAATTGAAAATACATGGCCCATTTGGAAGCAGAGAAAATGGTAAAAGAGAGCTATATTTATGTACTTATCTTGCCTTTAAAGTTAATCTCCTGTTACTAGTCTTGAGCCTTTCAGGTTGCCATAGAAACTGCCACAGCCTCCAACTGTGCTTCTCCCAAGACTTAATTGCATTCTGAGTTTCATGTACTCTCTATTAACTGCAGCACTGGCAGACACAGGCACAGTGCAGAATGAGTTGAATTAATGGTTCAATATGATGTATGCATTTTTTAATACTATGTTTCTATATCCCTTTTCAAGTTTTTATTCACCAGCTGGTTAAATTCTTCTGTAACATATAGTGATACCACAGGGATGGATTCTCTCTGCTGCCTCTACATTTGATGTTTTCAAGTCTTTGATGCCATCAAAGTAGCTGCAAGAGCAATTAGTTTTAAGGACTTGGGTTTTTTTCCCCTTGGAGAAGTCAGATTATTCCTGAACTACCTTATGTCTGCTGAGGTTTTTCTGAGTCTTCACCTCTGAAGGCAGCATCGAAGAGCATACTTGCTGTCTCAGTAGCTCTGGTAAGCTTTTGCTGACTCAGTGCTCTTTTACTACGTGATTTTTTTCTTGTTCAGTGTGGGTCAAATGCAGTTGTTCAGCCAGGCCTGTTTTTTAGGTGGGGAAAATAAATTCATTAAAGTAGGAAGGGAGTATGTCTGTATGCAAGATTTGATAAGGCTTTTCTGGGAATTATTTATTATGTCCTTGATGAAATTTCTTATCAGAACTGGACTGATAATGTGCCTCATTCAACTAGCAGAACAAAATCTCAGAGATTTGGTTTCCCACTTGATTCTCAGCACAGTGATGCTGTCAGTGCAAATACAGTGTTCTTACAGATGCCCCTCTGCTCTCAGTGAGGGTGAACTCATGTCACCAGTGGTTAATATCACTTTGTGCTCACTGGATTTAAGTCCAGAACTTCATAACAATAAAAGCAATCCCCACTGTTCTTGTCTTGTACAAAAAGAGGAGAGAAAATGTGCCCCTCTGTCAAGCCCTCTGCCTCAGATCTGCTTTGCTTGTGTCTAGGGGGTAAGAGATGGGGAATTGGACAGACACCACCAGTGCATTGTTGCTCTTGGACCCAGGATATTTCTGTAGTTGTATGAATACAGGCTCAGAGATGTGTTTTTATCATTGATAGGAAACACCCCACAGCTGATGAAAGAATAAATGCAGTGATGCTGAGGAACAGGGCGAGGTGAGGATTTCACCAATGTGTCACTTCATTTGTGTCAATTATGCTTTTAGACACCGGCCTTCTGAAGACAGCTCAAATATATCTATTGTAATTTTTAAATGTTTCAAATATCCTTTGAAATATGATCCCTTTGCTTATGTTTTTCGTGTGGTTCATGTTGTTTACTCTTTTTGTAATTCTCCATACACGCTACTTTTCTTTAATTATGTTTTGGTGGTCCCCTATAAAAAATCTTAATAAATAGGTCAAGTAAGCAAGGTAGTTTGTCTAGCCTCAGCCTTACTACTAATATTTCTCTGTGAATTTATGTACTAGCTTTTTCAGCCAGAAAGAATTGGGAAATGATGAAATTCTGACAATATTGTCTGGATTATTCTGAAAGAGTGAAGACAGTTTTCCACCACCTCTTCCCCCACACTCTCTTTGTTTTTTTCCCCAGATTCCTTTTTTCATTAGCTACTTACTTTACACTTCTTTCCACAACACAGTGCATGTTCTGTCTCAGAACTCACATCTTTTCCAGCTCACCTCAGCTTTTTTTTTTACCTGCTCTGTGAGCTTGCATGTTGAAGAGAGCTGAGTTTCTCTGCCAGCTCTGCTCAAGTTACGTTTCCTCCATTGCCCTACAAAATGCCAACATATATTCTCGAAATCTGTGTGTGCTAGAGATCTTCCTCAAACATGCTAAAAATACTAACTTTGGGATGGGATTAATTTGGATTTGAATATAAAATAAGCATTTTTTGTTGTCTTCTTGTTGTTCTTGAGGAGCCAAAGAGCTGCCATGTCCCCAAATTGTCTCCACGAGCTCTTCCCATGCAGGGGCAGCACTTGCACTGTCACTGCAGGCATCCAGAACAAAGACCTTGCCCATCAGCTGGACAGCCCAATGTGTGCGCATGTAGAAGTCTTGACACCAACTACATGCAGCTCCCAAAAATATCAAAAAGAGAGAAAAGACTCATTAGAAGTCTGAGATGTACCAATAGCAGCTTTTTTTTACTCCACTGTGGAGTGTATCGTGAAAGCTTTTTCTGTAGGGCTAAACATTTAAAATTCTTGAAATCTAGACCTGGTACTTACTTTTTATGTGGTTTATGTCTCTCTACTTCTCATCTGTGCCTCCAGAATCAATCTCCAGTGAAAATTCTGTTTTCTGTTTTAACCTTGCTTACCTCAGTGGTCACTTAGCAGAAGGTTTCACCCATGAGTTAACTCAGTGTGGGTCATTTTATAGGTCCTTGCATGGAATGCAGTGGAAACCAGCATAGGCTCTATTAATATCTGTTCTTGCATAAACAGAACCAATTTTATTCAGTTTTGCAGCTAATGAAGCACTGTGGGAACAAGACAGCCAAAAGCTTGGGAATTACTCTACAAGGAAGAATCTCAGTGTTTCTTGGCAAAAGCTGCCTATGCTCAAGGCTTTCTTGGTAAGAGCCAACAGTAACAAGGTATTATTCTGAACAGGAGTCTAAATAAACAGAATTTTTCTGCCTTTTTTGAAAGCTCATACACAGAAATACCAAAGTTTATTTCAAAGAAGGCTGAATTTTTATCAAGTTACAGCCAGATACTCAATTTTGAGGGAGAGTTCTAATGAAAGAAAAGAGGAGTTAGAGTCCTAAATGGAGACTTATGGAAAATTCTCTTTTCTTTATTTACTTCAAAATGCTGACAGGATGGAAATAGCAGTTTTTTTGTTTGGTTTCTTTATAAACTCAGTTCTCTGTCTGTTGATTTCCTTAGCATAGAAAGACAAAACTGAAAGGCATATGGTGACTTACTTAGCAATAATTGGATTACTAGCATCAATTACTCTCAATTACTATCAAAATTTTATTACAATAGCTACAGAGGTGGCTGAATTGTTGTAGATGGTCAGATATAAAAGGCTTTTTTGAGGGGTGATGGAGAATATAATGGAAGCATTGGCTGGCATTAGATTTACAACGTGTAACCTCTAAATGCCTTTAATTTAATATATGTATATTGGATTTAAATGTTAAATTCAAACTTGTGCCTGGAAGTATCTGCAAGGCTGTGTCGTATGCAGGTGAGCCCACAGCCTCACCTATCTGTGTGTCTGGTGCTTCCCTGGCTCTCACAGGTGCAGGAATGTGGGGAACTCTCTTTCCAAAGGTTTCTTAGCTGGGCTGAACACTGATGGCTCTGTGAATGTGCCACCAGCGCCAGACTCTGCCTGTTAAGCTGGAACTAGCACAAATGCCATTTGATGCTGGTGCTTTGTCTCAAGGGGTGCTACTTCAAAGGTGTCTTTGGTTTCCAAAGACTGCCTCTGGCTGGATAATATTTCAGTATAAAGATAACATCATCAGAGATAAGAACAAAGAAAAGATGAATGATCCTGTTTATTCTTGGGTTATTGCTGGTTGTTTTCCCTGGGCTGGAAGATAGAGTTAAGAGGAATTTCAGAATGAAATCTTGCATACTAAAAGCTACTGCAAAGCTGGCAGGAACTGATACAAGAGAGGGCAGGGCTCTGCCTTAAATCCTTCTCCTTTGTGCATTATTCTCCCCCTTCCCTGGTGAAATCC
The DNA here is from genome assembly GCA_013397245.1 of Thryothorus ludovicianus. Taxonomy (NCBI): domain Eukaryota; kingdom Metazoa; phylum Chordata; class Aves; order Passeriformes; family Certhiidae; genus Thryothorus; species Thryothorus ludovicianus. The sequence continues at coordinate 803,738 of VZTB01013357.1, read as the reverse complement.
TGTCTTCAGCCACCTCTATATTTCTGTTTTAATAACATGCTGCAGTGGCAATGACAATCTCATACTGCTGGGGAAAATGTGACCCAGTGTATCTGTGCAGGGCAGAGAAAGCAGGACCCTGCTGGACTTGGCCCTTTTCCCAATTGTCAGTTCCCGATATGTCTTTGTATTATCGGTGGAAATATTAGTAGGAAACCAAGCAATCACTACTGAATGCACTGATCTGCACAATTAGTCTTCAAATAAATCAGGGTTGCTGCTCAATCTTTTGCATTCAGTGCACATGGCAAGAGCTGATGAGCAGCAAGGCCATTTGCTGAGACCTGCATACAAAAGCAGCAGTAAAGGAGATACCAATCTGCAGAAAAAAACTGAAAAATATTCATACCATATGGTCAGCACCAGTGAGAAAAATGAGCCATTTATTCCCTAGTCCAAAAGTAAGTTTATGACTCTCTTTATGAACTTATTTTTCTGTATCCAAACATAATAAAATGCAACTCATAATTTGTTAACTGCTCACAATTGCACATGACCACATAAAAGATATTTCTGAGGTCTTGCAAGAGCCTGTAAGAATCAGAGAAAGACCAAAAAAGCACAAAGAAAATCACAATAATAAAACAATTAAAAGGCAATAACTTTTAAAATAATTGAGGAAGCATTTAAATTAAGAAATAATCTCGATTTCCATTTCCTGGGAATGTGCACTGTGCAAGGAAATAGAAGGTAATTATGCTAAGAAGACCTGTGGTAAAATCTTTAATTATAATCATTCAGAGAGAAGTTAATTAAAAGCACATCTTTAATCTATCAGAATGGTTTTCCCTACATACCACCATTTGGGACTGACTCTCTTCTGCCCTCTCTGTTATTTAACTTAAATAGATACAAATAGCTGTGAATGCAGTTCTAATTTTCTCTTATCTGCTGAACAGTGGCTTGTGTTCAGGAGAGGTTGTGCAGAAGGCTGTAGCCTTTTCTTTTTGCAGGAAAATGGAGAGACCTTTTTGCTGTGTAAAGCAGTTGCAAGAGTAACTGTAAAATTTGAATTTATAAGTTTCCTGGGAGCTGGCCTCAGCCATGCTCCCTTTTTGCTCCTGTTTCCCACCCCCAAGCAGATGCCAGGTGTGCTGGGCAGGGTTGGTGTCCCTGTTGGTGGTCCGGGCTGCTGCTCTGGAGCTGCACTCACAGCAGCTGCCACCCTGCCTGAGCTCCCTGGGGTGCTCCATGGCAATAAAGTAAGGAAACAGAGGTGGGCATGGTGGTGTAAACACAGCCCTGCAGGTGAAGTCTGGTGATGAAGGTGGTTTTCAAATGCCCAACAGGTTAACACTGCTTTTCCTTAAAGGGGGAACTTTGGTAGAAGTGCCTACCTGCATGGAGAGCAATGTCAGGCTCCCACAGCCTTTTGGTAATTCATCATAGATTATGAAAGACAGCAGAGAGGATTTTCTCCAGATTTTTTTTTTCCAGAAGTGGTTTAAGAATTTTTCAAAGGGTGGAGAAATAGACAGACAGTGCAATGCCTTGGAAAATCTATGAGGTAGGAACATACTCCCAGTCCAGAATGTCTTCTGTATGATGTGTCCATGTCCAAATACTTGGCATGTATATTCTGGTGTTTGGTAGTTTTGGGTTTTTTTAGCAATTAAATGTGTTTCCAAGGCATTTCTATATCTCTTTCCAAACTAACCTGCACTAAATTATTGCTAATGGGGGTAATGTTTAATTTAGCTACAGGCTTCCCAAATTAGACTTTAACTTATGGTATTCAGAACCAAATCAGCTCTTCCACTGTTGCACTTGTCCAGGTTTCTGGCTCACAAACCCCAACCCAACAGTGAAATGCATCCTCTTTCTGCTCCTTGCCCCCAAAAAGTCGGTGCTAATGAGCACAGAGGCAAAAAGTTCTGAAGCTTCTAGATGAGACATTAAGAAGAACTTTTGAAAAGAGATGGGCTGAAAGAGAAGTGTCACCACTCCTGTGCCTCCAGATGTTTGTCTGTCTGGCAGGCAGCGTGCCAAAGCAGCTGTGTGCTCTGAGGCCAGAGTGTCAGCTGAAATTTGAGGGGGATGGAAAGCAGACTGAGGTTGGCTCCAACAGTAAGAGAACAGGACAAACACACCCTGCACAGGTTTTGTTTTCAAGCTATGTGTGACACTTGAAAGCTGCTCATTAGAAGTCTGTGAAGAGCTGAGGTGCTGGGATGGCACAATCAATTGGTTTTTTTGGGCAAAGTAAACCCTGTGAAGATGCTCTGTGAGCACCAGAGTGAAGGGGCATTGCAGGGCTTTGTGTGGCAGGTCTTAATTGGGGCAGGGAGGGAGGAACCAGGCCAGAGAAGTAAGGTAACATATCTAAACTGAGGTTTTAATATGCAGCAAACAGAACAAGTTGAAAAACTGCTATAGATACATTTAATCAGGGTGATGGGAAAGCCTTTTTTAGGAGTTTAGTTTTTATTACCCAGCTCAGGGTAGAGAAATGCTGAGTTCACAATCAGTTTCAAGAGTTGATAGCACTGTGAGTGATTGCCTGTTTTTTATCAGCTCTCTGAGTGAAATTTTTCAAGTTAAAAGTAGCTGTTCCTGTTAAAAGAATAAATGTTTAAACATTTAGGCATATGGGAGTTTTTACAAACTGTCCAGAAAATTAAAAATAATATGTCATTAAATTTTTATCAACTGAGATAACCTCAGGCTGCTGATAATTTCTGTTCTTGAAAAGTTGGACTAATATGTTCTGGCCATAGAATGAGAGAGAAGGCCCAGTCAAAACCTAATGCTTCTGCCTCTACTAATTTGTAATATTCTGTACAAAAGATCCATTAATAAATGTTGAGATTAAAGACTTAATTAATTGTCATAGTGAATACTTAAATATCTTCCATTTCAAGATATGTTTGTAGTAATCTGTTTTTATCATAGGGTTCTTCTTCAGTAAAAATTATGATTTTCAATATTAAATATATTCCTTACGGATAAAATCATGAATATCTCGGCTCCTAATCTCCTAGGTTCTGTTTTGAAGGTGAGCTCTCAAGAACAGAATGCACACTAATTTTTCATCCTGTTTGAAATGGAGATAAAATATTTCAGTTGAGTAGTAAAGGTACAGATTATTTTTGTAAGATATGCCTCACTTTCTTTCATGCTAAAACAGTTCAGCTTAAAACTTCTTTCTGGTTCACCAGCAAGGTATTTATCACCATTGTAAATTTATTTAGTACCTTCTTCATGTTATATGACCTCAGATTATTAAATGAATATCCAACATAATAGCTTTCAAAGAGCATAATAAAGCTGAACATCTGTAACAGTGCTCCTGGGTATTGCAATATAATCTCAATTAAAAAAAGTGAAACTGAAGTTCTTAGGGATTCTTGTATGTTACATACTCAGAGAAGATGCATTAATAAAATTAATTCATATATTGTTGAGCTCTGTTCCTCTTTGGAATGTAAATTCCAACTCCTGGCTCTAGGAAGTGCCAAGATAGCTGTAGAGTAGCTGAAAAAGAAATATCAGATATTGACTCAGATTTACTGCACCTGTAAGAAGTCCATTGTTTTCTGTCTGTAGCACATGATCTCTCAAAAGTTGTATTTTAATAAGTTATCACATGAGTGTGCTCACAGCAGTTCAATTTTATATGAATTTTGAGATACTGTATTCAGAAATGTGTGCAACCTTTATATCTTCTCTTCCAACAGTGCTTTTATATTTATTTTCTTTTAATAGGAAGCCAGAAAAATATTTGCCATAGCAAAGTTTAGCAGAATGAACTTAAAGTCTTATGTCCAAATCACCATGGGGAAAATGTCAGGTTATAAGGGTGTGCATTTTTAAAAAGTACTAGTTTATCTTTAAATATTCTTGCCACTGAAGAGGATGATTTTGGGGCTAGAAGCTGGTGTTTTTGTATAAGTAGATGCTGTAGAAAGGTGCCCTCAATGCGCTGTGCTGATTGAAATTACCTCTTTGCATTGCAGTTTTACACTTAGAACAGTACTGTCAAACAAATGGCTTTTCTTCATCGCACTTTACCCTCCATTCAAAGAGCAGTTTGGTTAAATGCAATGTACAACAGCTTTGTGAACCATCCTGCAGTGGATTAGCCATTAGTGAAAGAAGTAAAAAAATCTAGAGTCAAAGCCTAACCTTAAAACAGAAAGGAAAAAAAAATCAGTGTTTTTGTGTCTTTATCAGACACAAAATGTTTATTTTGCAGATGTGTTCTTTTCTGTGGCTCCAGACTCCTTGGCTGCAAGGGATGCATTTTTAAATTTTGTCTGAGTCGTTAATTAGAGCAATTTCTTACACTAACTAATTGCAAAGATCCCTGGAGAAATCTCAGTTCTTATGCAGAAATCCATGTGAGATGAAAAACCAGTGATGTGTGTTTAGGGTGCAGTGACAGAAGCAATCACACTGTGTGTGCTGTGTGTTCATAGCTGTGCCACTTCCACAGAGAGTTCATTTTCTTTGTGTTGTAAAATTCAGGAAGTAAACAGTGCTTCTTGTTGAAAATGTTCCAGTGAAGACCATGCAATTATTAAAAGCTCATCTTTCTAGAGGGAATTTGAACAAAAATAGTTCTGACTCTTTAACCTAGGGGAGCTGCAGCCACTGCGGGGGAAAGAGGAGGCCTGGGATAAATCCCCAGATGTTTGACAAAATGTTGGAGCAAGTCCAGAATAAAATAAGGCAGCTGGATAGGGTGGAATGAAATGCACTCACTCACTGGAGTTTGCAGGGGACATTACTGGGTTTGTTATTTTAGAATAACTCCAGATAGAAGAGCCCTCAGGATTCCCTGAGGAGCAATTTTCCTTGCCCCAGAGAGTCTGCAGTGCTCAGACAGTTGGATTGGCTGGTAAATCCAGCACACTTTGATGCTGCAAAGTGAGAAGTAGTACTTTTGGGCAACAGGATCTGGAAATTGCAATCTCTTATTTACAGTCAGGAATTTTATAGAGAAAATTATGTGCATGTATTAGGGCAGGAGAGCAAAGAAAGAAAATGAAGAGACTTGGGTAATCCAGGTGGGCATTCTCACATCCCAGCCCACTGATCTGAGATCTCTTGAGCAGATTATCTTCCTTTTCAGCTGAGCATTGTCAACATTAGGCTTGTAAGTGAATGGAAATTCTGCAGTTCAGCACCCTGCATGAAATTCCTCTTGGCAGGCACTAAGTGCTTTATGTGTGTGTGAGATTTGGGTCTTGCTTTATCTAACAAGGCAGTTCAGTGCTTGCCAGCCTGCTTAGTATACTGAAGCTCTTGGAATTAAGCACATGCGTGTTTTCCTGACTTGGGACTAAACCAGAAGTTTTGCATTTCCATAATTATTATATTTTTCAGGCTTGATCAAGGTTATTTCGTCAGTTTTGTATGTGACAGGTCCCTCCTGGGCAGTTCTGATTGGATAAGTCTTTTTCACTGCTATATGAAAACTGCATGACAGATATAATTGCAGTAACACTTTTGTGTCTGTGCTACAAACTGGTGAATATTTGGAATTTTCTGTTTTTCTAGTAGAGGCAGGAAAAATCACAAGGAACAAAAGGATAAAAAGTGAAAAGGGTATCAAAACTAGAACAGATTTTCCAGTTTCCCTTTTACATGGTTAACTGTCTGGGGTCCAGATAACACAAGATCTGATTTGAAACTATTATCTCTAAAATTTAAAATAGCATCACTGAGGTTCTTGAAAGGGAAAATGTAGCTTAATCTTAAATGACAAAATCTCCAGTTGGTTTGGGGAGAGAATTCAAATCCTTCCCATTTGACTACTTTGGTGTTTCTTATAGATGTCTCCTGTATCCAGCTACAAGCTCTTGCTGTTTTATATGCGTATCTTCATTCGCCATAATATTTACCAATTACAGGGTTGTCACAGCTCTTATATTGTGCAAAATTATGGGTATCCTGAGCAAAGGGAATTTCATATGTGGAATGCATGACATTTTTGATGACCTCTGACCCTTTGGATGCCTGCTAGTGACCACTTGACCTTTTCTGTTGCCTCTGACTACACGGGTGACCTTTGAGCTCTGGATGACCTCTGACCTTTCAACAATGTTTTGAGCCCATTCTGACCTTTCAGTGACCTTTGATCCTACAAAACCATTTGTCCTCTTGCAGTGACCTGTGACTCAGGGTGACATTAGAACTTCGGAGATGACCTTTGATTCCTGAATGACCTCTAGTAGTATGTTTTCTATTAGGATTCTGTTAGCATGTCCAGCTCCTTCACCAGGGCTGAGGTCTTGACTACAAGAACATTGCAAGTGCTTAGAAGAGCCAGAGTGCTGTTTATCCTCCCAAAAATAGCTAAGAAAGCACAAGTGAGCAGTGACCAAACTGGTCTGGAATTGAAATCCAGCCTCATACATTCTGTTTCTCCTCTCTACACAGGCAAGCGACACAGAAGATGCAGGAGGGGACAGACTCACATTGCTGAGGTAGGATGAGAGCATCTTTTGTTTTAACTACTTCATGGAAACTTTTGATATCTCATGAGAAATTTGTATACTATGCTACTCTAATGTAGTTACAGTTGGTTTGTTGGAGCTTTATTGGAGGTACAATCTAAAGAGTGAAACTTCTCAAAGTCTTAATGCTGATATATGCCAGCTGTAGACAGATAAATGCAGGCCACTATCACCAGCTGACTCCCAAAAAAATGCATTGTTTATTCCTGAATGTGTGGTTTGTGAGAAGGTTTTTTACTCAGTATTCCTCTAATGTTGTATTTTTGCATATAAATCCCTATAATCATGGGTCACATGGTGGTGTGACCCGAGTGGCCAGGAGGACCTGGCTGGTGTCAGGAAGTGTTTTGTGAAATTTGTACTGGTGTGGAGTTGCACCAATTAGTGAAGATACAATCAGTGAATATATCAATAACTGAAATCCTTTGCTGGGTTTCTGTCAGAAAGTCTTGGCTTTTATGAGACTGGCATTTCTCTAAGCAAACAGCATTATGTTATGCCCAAAGATTAGATTTCCTTGCATCATTTCTCCAGCAGACTTGTCTGACCATAGGGACATAGCTTAGCAAAAGAATTTCTTAAAGGAATATTTTACCCATTAAACTTAGAACCACAGTAGTGTCTTCCAGCTTATTTGCATTTTGGAGTAAAAGTACATGAACTAAGTTAATAGCCAAGCCACTGGAAAATGATGGTACACATTCCAGTCTTTAAGATATTGTGAGGTTTTTTCCAGAGACCAAATGTTTTGAATTCTCCATTAAAACAGCTGAGGAAAAGATGTTATGATTCAGAACAATTTCAAGTACTTCCCAGATATTTTGTACTTCCAGATGCTGCTGAAGTATCCCACTTAATATTCTGTTTGCTTTGCCAGTAATGCAGCAGATTAATAAACCACATTAGGCAGGAAATAGCTTTTTGAGAGAACTAGGAAAGATAATTCAAGGTTTTAGACAAAACCATTGAAGCAGAAACAGGCTGGCATTTCCCAAAAGCTAATCAAATACTAGCAGAGCAATGAGGAACTGTAACACATCATTTGGAAGTCAAAAGTCAAGGGAGAAGATTTTAAAAGGTACTTTAAAAAACACAGCTTCCATTTGCCAGCAGACAGTACCTCCCAATGTCAAGCCTCTATAGAAATTATCAGGTCCTGTTGAAACAATCATCTCTTCTGTGAGGGGGCATCTTCTAAATCACAGGGATTGCTTATGTCAGGTGGAAGACCTGCACATGCTCCTCACTCATTGCTGGATCTGAGACAGGAATTCTGGGTGTTTTATTTCTACTTTTTTGATCATAGGCAAACAACTGGCAATTATTGTGTTTTGATCACACTGAATTTAAGTTCTTCCTGTCATACTGTTGATAAGTAATGGTTTGGATGTCCATCTGGGTTATAAAACAACTCAATTTCAGTAGCTGCAATGAAAGGAGAAATAAAAATGAAAATATAGTGTGTGTAAATGTATTTTATAAATGCTGGAGGGTATCATCAGGCAGGTTGTGACTGCTCAGATTAAACTCTACTGGAGCTAGGGCACTCTTCTTAGAGATTTAAGGTCAAATCCCTTCAGATACAGAGTGGAATTAAAGCAAATTTTTCTGTCTTGTGTTTGTGCCATACATTTTGAACACAAGTTTTTTTTAAATTTTCAAAAAGTTTTTGAAATTGCTTGTGTTATGATTTTGCCTCGCTAACTAAAATTCCTGCAGAACCTTAATCTCTGTATCCTTAAGACATCTAGATTCACATTTCTCAGAGATCTTAATGATCATGGGTGGGCATTCTTCTACAACCAAGGTCTGGTGAAGGTCAGCAAAATGTCTTTCTTTTATTTCCAGGAACTTCACTTGAATATGCCATTCTTGAAAACTTTATTATTTGTTTAAGAAGTATTGTCAAGTGGGCTAATTGCAGATGTGAATTTCCTCACTTGTTTGTATTCATTTCAACAAAATTCAACAAATTCATGTTGCCTTTTGGAAAGTGATGTGCAGAGTAAGCAGAGCCCTTAGAGTACAAAATACTGGTGATGCAAAGCTGATGCACCTTGTCACACCTACCAGGGGTGTTTTGTCAGAAGCTGCCTGGGGATTAACAAACTAGCAGCTCCACCGAGGCAAGTCTGAAATGGATGAAGTGTATTTTGAAGGAAGGGATCACAAGGCTGATGTTTCTCTTCCCTCCTTTGCACACCAGATACTCTTTTCACAATATATGCAAAAGCCACGGCAGTTTGTAGTGAAGACCAAAGATGGCAAAAAATAGCAATGGCAAGTGTGTGATAAAGCTTTCCATGGTATTTTTTTTCTCCGATCTAATATTTTGTCTGTTCACACTTTATATTTTAAACTGCTGTTTGTTTTTTGGGTTTTTTTTTCTTTGAATTTGGATGATTGACCAAGGTTTGGAAATCTGTGGTTGCACAGTAAGTTTGAGACATTCATGCCTCAGAACCATAGGATTGCTATTAGGGTTTTGCTTATTTCTCTCATTTTGGTTTTGCTGTTTTTTTGGTCTTCTCATGTACAAAATATAGGAAATTAAAAATCTGGTTTTCAGATTTTCTTAGTAATGAGGGCAAAGATGAAGACTTATTAATCAGTAAAAGCTCTTGACTTTGCATTATTCTCCCAAAACCACTTTTTACATTTTCTAGGTGTGACTGTTAGAGAAATTCTCTGTTTTGTATGTTTGTCCACATGCATACTCATGTACATGGGATTACCTTGGTAATACCAGCTGAAGTGGTGTAAAATTCTACATGAAACTGTCTTTCCTTTGGTTTTAAGAGGCTTTTTTGCTGCTTGATATGAATTTAACCCAAGTAAACCTGGTTAAAGGGAAATACATCCATATTATTTTGCTCTAGCTTGACTATATCAGGCTAACATTAGCTCCAGCCTTACTGCAGAGTGAGGCTCCCTCACATCAATTTAGAATGACCTGTTTTCATCACTCTTACTGCTTACATTGACCTTTTGAAGTTTTGGGGCTTTGTTTGTTTGTTTTTGTCGTGTGGTGGTTTGTTTTTCCCACAGTAATGTTTGTAACAGGATTTCTTTCTGTTTATGCAATCAGAGAAAGCAAGTGCAGTCATTTTGGGCACTGCCTGTGGGCATGGAAGGATAGATAGATCCAGGCCAAGCAGACACAGTCACACCTTCTCTGATAGATGAACGATTTTGGGGAATGTGCTCCACAGTCCAGAGCCAACTCAGCTCTGCTGGATACTGGCACAGGGAATTTTTCAAGTGGTTTCAATGGGGATGCAGACAGAAATTGTGGAATGACATTTTCTAAGCAGGCATTGTGCCAAAGGTCAGGCTTTCATTTCTAACTTGCACTGTTAGAAAGGATAGAAATAAGAAAAAATAAATTAGAAAGGAAAGAACTTTTGAGTATTTTCAAAACAAAAGAAAATAGTTTTCATCCAGTCTAGTAAAATTAAAACCAGTAACAAGTGATGTATTCAAAATCCTTAGAAAGTGTTGCTGGCAATCATTGTAAATTGTAGCTCAGTGGATTCTTCTCTGACTTTGAGAGTAAAACTCTGCAGAAGTTTTAGGTTACCAGATTTTAATCTGCAAGTATAATTCTCTGAATATGCCTCATTTTCCCTTAACAGCAATCATTAAAATTTGCTAACATCTCACCCTTTCTTCAGAGAGCATGACAGATTGAGGAAATAGCAGTTTTCCAGACTTAATGCCAAAGCAAAGTTTTCGCTTAACTGCTGCCCAGCAGTTTGTTTCTCTCATGGCTGTAAAGCAGGTGTCTGTATCTCAGCAGAGCAGTGCCATGATAAATTGAACGAGGCAGGCACTAATATATATCCCTGAGAGCTGAAACTGCTTTGAGGATCATGAGTCATATCAACTGTGTGGCTGGAGCTGAAGAAATAGAATTATAGAAACTGTTTTTCCTATTGATTTCTCATGAAAATAGCATTTATGTAACATAAGACCTTTGCGTAGTCTATGTAAAAACTGAAGTCAGCCCTGTTTACACCAGGACTATTTTGAGCTAGAAAATTCATAATTCTCCCAAAGATTGAGGTTGAGCTTGCTTTCCTTCATGCTTAGAGTCTGTCTCTCCTGTCAAACAGCAAGGTTTCATCGCTGGCATAACTGTGCACCTCCTAAACTGCTCTGGAACAACAGGGCTGCATTTCTGAGCTGGCGACATATGGGACTGGGAACTGAATAGAATCACCCTGGGCAGTAGATCCTTTAGGAGTGAAAGGTGTATAAAGCACCACAGGGAAGCACTGTGTGCTGTGGCTGTCCCTCAAGCAGGGCTCTTTCACCCAGAGTGCAAGGACCAGTGAACACACTGAGCTGAGATATTCGCTTTTGTTGCCATGCTGCAGAATGGGGTGCCAGGCATCACTCATTTCAGGATGCAAGCACAGCCTTTTATACAGAAAGGTAACAAAGAATGATGCAGAAATGAGTGATTTGGTCACTCACACTTATTTAAGAAAATTCACAATGTGTGCATAGTGGTCTAAGTCCAATTCATTATACTGTCATTTACATACAAATTTCCTTAGGAGTGTAATTTTTAGCTTTATGAATGTCTAAGCTAACTTGAGATCCTATTTTCATCCTATCTGCTACCATGAAGCTATTATTTAACCTATATTCTAATAGAGTTTTGGCTTGAATCTATTTGAACAATTAATTGTCAATGAAATAAGGATTTCCAGTACTCTGTTCCTGGGGGCTCTTCATTGCTCTGCTGCTCTGGCACCTTGTTGTCATGGTTTCAAGACTACATCACAGTCACTGTGAAATTTTATGGATTTTTTAACATCATGTGACACCAATATAAACCCAGGAGTTTTCCTAACTGGAGTTAATTGGTAACTCTCATTTGAGTGTTTCTTTTGGCAAGTGTAGCTGCTGATCGTGTTTCTATTCAGAAGTATTTTATGATGGCATGCAACTTGCTAAGTGAAGTTGCATTTTCTCCTAGCTCTTGATGCTTCCTATGGGTTAAAATTCTCCAGAGAAACCAGAATCCAGTTATGTCAATGAAGGACAAAATTCCAGAGAATGGGTTCAAGAAACACATTCCCAAGTCAAACCCTTGTTGAGGAGAATAGATTTCAAACATGTATTAAATATACTTTAAATTACAGACTTGGATTCCTCTGGAACTTCAAATACCTTTGAGTCTTTTTTCTTCTATATTTTTCTTTCTTTCACTGTTGCTGAATCAAACAAAATCCGCCTGTGGTGTGAGAATTGCTAATTGGGCTTTCCAATTACCATAAAATCTATCAGTGCTTTATAAAGCGTGTTGCCATTGTGTGCTGTAGTGATAGCGTAATTAAAGCAGATGCAAAATATATAAATAGCCAGCTCTTTCTGCATGTGCCATTCCTCCAGGCTGTGTGTGGAGCAGCCCTGGGCTCCAGGGAGGGGTCATTCTGATGGCAGTGGCAGCGCATTGTGCCAGCACAAGCAGCTGTGGGAATGCAGCCGAGGGCTGGGCTCTGCTCTTGGAGCTGCTCCTCAGCTTCAGAGGGAGTTAATGAGCAAATCGTTCTTCACATAGGGGAGGGATGAAAGAAAGTGTCTTTATTTGCTGCTGAAACAAAGTTAGAGAGCAGAACTCTTCAACAACTTGAATTCATTTTGGCTTTCTACCCTAGCTTTAACATTTTGCATTTTTCATGACTCAGACTGCATGGGAAAGATGGTATGCAAAGATTTTTTCATAAAATGAGAGCTGTCAATATAGAATATTTTAGGTTATGTTTTTATGGTCAAATATGTTTTCATTTTGCCTTTGTGTGATTTGTTATTCTGAGCAATATTGAGGACCTGTGTTGTCCATTGACTTTGTTACTCTCCTACAGATACATCTTTTAAAATGGCCTAGCCTGGGAAATAACAGATAATGAATTTTACAAACTCCTTCCTCAGAAATGGCACTTAAGATCTGTGGTTTTCTTCTAGTGTGACATTAATGCTGTTTGTGGCACAGGAGGACTGTCAAGAGAATTTGAAAATTAGAGATATGAATCATCATGAAAACAGTGGTAATGTTATTTTCCGTGACTGCTGGTCTGTGATGTAACTCTAGATCAGATCTTGCTTTATTACTGAGAATAGAAATTCAGTGGGATGGGAAAGAAGTTCCCTGATCCTGCTTGATGATTTCTTTTATACCACAAGCCATCTAACTGTTTAATTCTCTTTAATTATTTTGGAGCAATTTAGTAATTGAGAGTAATGGCACAAAAAACGCTCTGTGCAGGGGAATGAGAATACCAGTTATTCATTGCAGCAAATATCAAAACATTTCAGAGACAATGAACATGACCAGAAAGGTGTTTGTGTTATTTCTCTCAGATTGCTGAAGAGGGGATTATTAGGCCAATAAATTAATTACTAAATTTCATGAAAAGTTCTGAACCTAGAATTGAAGGCACTTTTAGAGCACTAGCAATATAGTGCTGTACAAATACACAAAGCCTCTGATTTTGCCTTATATATTATTAAATAATTAATCATTTGCTCTAGTATTTCAGCTTCCCTGAATCCCCAGCATATTGGGTTGAAATGCTGTCTGTTTTGCTTTGGCTTTCTTGTGATCTGAAGGTTCAGTTATGGTTAACTTCAATGAAGTAATTCAATTAAGTTTTTGGCTCTTTATGAAGCAATGAAAAAACTTTGGTGGGTAAGAAAAATAACATCTGGCATTGCTTTTCACTGTATTCCAGTATTGGGCACTTGTGATAAAAGGTTTCTGGGGTAATTAAAAGGATGAAGTCTAAACGCTTTTGGTGTGACCAATGGGGATTGCTGTGGAGGCCCTTTCTAACTAACAGGGCAACATTTTGCTTTTCTTACTCAGCTGGTTTGAAGGCAAAGTTTTTGTTCTGCAGAGAAGGCTCAGAAAAATTTTATTACTAAGTCAATGTCTCAATAACTTCTCACATGCCACGGGCTTATGCCTGGATGGAATAAGGGAAAGCATTAGTAAAAACCCATGTTCCTGATGAAGAAGAAGGAATTCTTTCTGTCAATTTGACTTGTGCATGGAATATTTTAAGTGTTATATTATTTATGGTTAGAAGTGTTTTGCATTTTATGTAGTCTATAGTTCTGAGAAACGACTGTGAAACTTTCCTTACATATGTCTAGTATCATAAATGAATTAAAAACTCTGCTCTTGCACCCTATCCAACATCTGAGTCCTGCCCGTGCCACTCCAATTGGAACTCATTGTCAAGTAAAGTCACACCAGCATAGACTGTAATGGTGGACAAGTACACACTAAAATAAATAGCCTTTCCAGTTTGTTGGCAACAGGGAGAAGATTTGGATTTGGTTTAGAAGGGCAATTCTGTTCTCTGCTTGGATTCTGAAAATGTGAGTGCTCCGTGGCCTTTCCTTGAGTTACATTGCCCCTGAGGAAGGAAATGGGGGCTGCAGGCTCCCAAGTGGCACCTGGACCACTGGTGGGCAGGGCAGACACAGCCCTGGAGGGCAGCTGTGGCTGAGGAAGGCTCTGGGTGTGTGCATGGTGAATTCAGGGCCCTTCACCTGACAGGGGCTCACACCTTATGGCCAGAGCAGGAGGGGCACCGAGGCGTTCAGCTGTCACACCTGGCTCACACTGCTTTGTGTGTGAAGGCTGGGTGATGTGTCTTGCTCCGTCTGCAATTTAGTGCTTAAGGTCATTGTTTATTTCTCCATGACTGCTTGTTATTTACTCTGTTGTTCTGGTGATTTCTGTGTGAAATCTCATGAAATCTTTTCTCATTTACCACCACGTTTCCCAAAGAATGTTCCATTTTCATTCAGGGCTTCCCAAGGCTTTGGCATTTTTGCATCATATACATTGCATGTATTTTTCCTCCAAGTAATACAATGATATAGTGAAATAAGAGTATTTCTCAAAACTAGTGATTATTTACTCTCCATTTCCTGCATAAGGAGTTCATAAGAAATAACTCCTTAAAAAAACCAAACCAAAACATAACTTCACACTGCTACTACTTCACACTGTAACTGCCGTAAAATGAACTTTCTGAATTTCTGTTCTGGTTTTATTGTAATATGTTGGTGTGGATATGTCAGAAGGGACATTTTTCTTCCTAGATTTGAAGCCCAGTAGTTTTCCAGACAAATAGCATATTACTGAGTTATTGGAAAATCCATGCTGAGCTACTTCACATTGGCTAGCTTTGCATGTCACCTCTGATGTTTCTGTTGGCTGGAAAAAATGGCTGTTATTTGTGATTTCTATTTTCTATTCTATTATTTCTACTTCTTTTGACTCTTTCTCTGCAGCCTGAAAGTGGGAGACTTTAAATATTAAAAGGGAAAGAAAGCAATTACATTGAATGCAGGCAAACATCCAATCACACTGCTAAGATGTTTAAAATCAATTGTGATGTATAACTTGTTTGGTGATTTTGAGAAACATTTTTATCTCTGAGAAGAGTGATAAGTGGATAATTTATTCTTTTGTGAACACAAATGAACAAATGCATTTTTTATTTTTTATCCTGGCCATTCTGTGAAGCAGAAAATAAATGTTTGCAATCTTGATGGAATTCAGATTCAGTGTGGAAAAATCTTTTATCAGAGAAAGTTCTGAAAAGTTTGCTACTTATGCTTCTGACTTAATTGTTGTAGAGACTATACCAAAGTGGTCACAGGAAGGAAAATATCCTCACTGGAATTTAGACCATAGGTCTAGTTTTGCTGCTTATTACTGTATATATATATTTTTTTTCAAAATAAAATCTGAGAAAAAGTTTTAGTTAAGCCCTTAGAATTGTCAGCTTTCATCCTTTACCTAGGTTAAAAATATAATTTTGTGACAGAGAATCTTATTAGAACTGTGTGCTGCAGACGTTTTCTCATGGAAAACTGGAAATCTTTCCAGTAAAACCCTCAATGTGCCAAAATATTGGTTTTTTTAATGCTCCTCCCTTAAAAAAATCAAATCAATGACCACCTGTCCTGAAGAGAATTAAATTGACAGAGATTTTCAGAGCAGTAGCCAGAATGCCTTTTTCTCCCTCAGTTGTGTTTTGAATTCTGCATATTGAATTTCTTCTTCTTAATTCTTTGATGCAGAAAGTTTACTATTTTTTTAAAAATTACCATTTTATATAAAAAGTGCTTTCATTTTTCTCATCTGTTCAAGCAACTGCATCCCTTCATAGTGTCCTGTGGGAATGTTCTGCATTATGGTTTCTAGTTTTGCTTGTGGGTTTCATTTTAAAGGATTTGTTCAGATAAGCAAGGGCTGCCCTGAAAGCTGGGAACAGTTCTAAAGAAGTATATAATTAAAAGGTAAGTAGGAAAATTTGCTGCAATGTTATTTGAGACTATTTTAAGCTCTCAGTCTGGTCACATCTGAGCACCTAGGAAGACCACAGAAGATTTTGCCAGGCTTGTAGAAGTGTAAAGTGGCTCTGCTGGGGAAGCAGATGGTGCAGGAACACAGTGGGTGGGCTCCTGGATAATATCCACCCAAAGCACACAGCCTCAGGTGCCACAGAGCCCCAGGGAAAACACAGGGTGGTATTGCAGTGATGCTGGTGGATATTTTGGGGCTGAGAGATAAGGGCTAAGTTTACACCTTGCTCCTGCCAGGGCTGAGATGAGGTCGAGGAAGGGTGGCAGGAGGCAGGGGTGTGTCAAACTGAGGGGTTCCCTAAGCACACAGGCTCCAGAATGGGAGGGGTACCCTTGTCCTGCAATTCAGAGTGTGATGGACAACTTGTTTAGTCTCCCTTCAGCGGAGCTGAAAGGTGGGAGACAGGCAAATGAAAACATTATGAGGTGGTCACAAGGAAATATGAGTTTCTTACCCTCTTTGAATTAGATTCATCTGTCCATTTCAGTCTTTTTCTAATGAGTTTACTCAGATTGATGACAAAACAAGCTTCATTTTGAAATACACCTTGAAAGCAGCAAGATATTTTTCTTACTATTTATTTATAGAGTGACTTGATTCACAGGAGATTTTTGTTCTAAATATTTCTGTTCTATGTGTCCACTTGTCTACTGCAGCCTGGTAACTAAAACTGCTATGAAATGTAAGGAAAGGGGCAGTTTAGGATTATTGCAGCTGTAGAGACCCACATAAGTTACAAACATCAAGTTAGGAGCTCATTAAACACTGAAGAAAGGAACCCATGCTGAGCTCCAGCCTCACTACAACCAAGTAAGAAGTGCCTGTGGTTGTGTTAACCAGTTTAAAATAAACTTTATCTACCCACTGTATTACAGTTGCAACAGTGACCACAGCAGATGTGGTTGCAAGTTTCCAGGAGAGGTATGCTAGAAATATTTGTAGATAGCCAAATTATAAACCTTTATGTTTATCTTTTGTGTTCTTCTGTAAAAATTGACTTCTTATGTCAGTCTACAAATGTTTTCATATTAACTGAGTGAAAAGTTAAACATGCACCAGTAACATCATTTTCTCTACTTCACGATGTTCATGTTAAATTTGAAAGCAGAGCTCTGACAACACTTCAGAGAGTGGTAAATATTATTTCTGAGAAAGCTTATTACTTATGTATTGTTTATTTAATTAACAGTAGCCTCTCCCAGTTCAACTTCAAGTTGGACTGAATATATTATCTCTTTATAGCCTGGACATCAGACTGAGATACTCACATTTATCTGAAAGTGAGAACTCATATGAATATCATAGATCAGCACATTTTTATGAGAAGGTTGCCATTTTTGCTTAATTTTAGGGCGGACATTTGAGACATTTGATGCTTAGGCTGTTCTTCATCATGTGAAATGCTGGAATACCCCTAATGTCTATCAGGTGCCTCAGCACAGGCACCTGAGCTGGTCTGTTGCTTTTCTCCCTCTGTCCTTCAAATAAAAATGTTCAGGGGAATTTAAATTTCTTATTTTTGTTGCTTAATAGCCAGATACTTCACAATTCTATTAAATCTTTCTTTTTGAATGCACAGGAGCTCTGGGCTCTTTCTGAAATCTCCCTTTCATATCCTGACACAGATCACAAGGATAGATTTATTCATCTATGTCCATCTTGGACCTCTTTTGGGCGTTCTTAACGTTGTTATATCTTGCTGGTCAGGACAAAAACAGATTTTTTGTCAGAGAAGTTCTTTCTCATGTTCCTCTTGACTAGAAAGGAACATTTTATTAGGGAGTGAGACAGTTCGTTGTCTTTTTTGCCTAATTTGGGAGATGACATTGACATTCCTGAGTGCTAATCAGTTCTGGCATTTGCTATACCATTGTTCCTTATATATCAATACCTTCAGTTTATTTGCAGCTTTGTATATGTTAAGATGGAGATAATATTACAGCTTTAAAAAATTGTTTAAATGTTCAAGCCATGTTTTACTGTAGCATTTTTCTAATGCTGTTAACATTACTGTGGTTAGCTGATGTACAAATTCCAATAAGAACAGCGAGCTCACACCTCAGGCATTGGTTCAACCCCTCAGGGGTTCAGTGCATCAATTCACACTGGAAATGTGATCCAGGTGGCCAAAAGCTGAGCAATCTCCCCTTTTGTCTGCATTGTCTTCAGGGGTTCACAAACCAGTGCCCTGGGGAGCCCTTGTGTGGAGAGTTGCCCTACTGGAACAGATTAATAGATTCCACTGTTTCCCATGGCCCACCCAAGCAGTACTGAGAGGCAAACAGTGCATGTTTTACTGCTGGGCTCAATGTCCCACTCTGCCTGGCCACTGCATTTCAGAGAGGACCAAGGCAGTGGCAGGGGAGGAAGGCTGGATTAATTCTTCTACTGGCTGGCTTTCAAACCAGTTGGAAAATGCAGGAAATAAAAATTTTAGAGACAAGGTTTTTGAGGGGTTTTATTTCTTGCTTCTCAGAGTCTGAGCTCCATCTGGTGAGTGTTTCTGCTGGGAAACAGTCACTCATGTGAGAAATAGACTGGACAAAAGGAAAGATTTCTGATATGGCTATTTTTAGGCAGTTTCCCATCCAGATTGGGGCAATATTTTGTCTGGTTTTCTTAAAAGCTAAAAATAATCTCTTCATGACATGCTTGTCCCCCAGCAAAGACCATCTGTACTGTTCCAAGCTCAAGGAGTTCACAACCTTCTGAAAGTTTCTGAAGTGACATCTAAAACTAAGGCAGTGAAACAGGTTCTCATTAAAAAAAATAGACATATAATAACACAGTGGGGCAGGAATGTCTGATATAGATGTCTGTCAGTTGGAGGCTGTTAAATTACACTTGATACCAAAAGAGACTCAAAATGACTGAATTAATGAGAATAATTTCAGTATCATCTGGCCACACACTCGGAAAATAAGTGCCCCTCACTGGGCCAGGCTGGTGAGTGGCAATGATTTACCCATGCACATTATTCTCTGACTTCCTGCCAATGCAATTTTGAGGAATATTTAGTACATGCTATCCATTATTGTATTTCTGTCTTGCTTAAAAAGGAAATACAGAGGCAAACTTAATTTAGCCAATGAATTGTCCAAGACAAGAAATGAAAATGCTATCTCATTCTACAAATAAATAAATAGAAAACAGGAGGCTGAAGCCACAGAGAGTGTCAGCACATTCAGATGAGCCTGCAGAGAGGGATCCATAACTCGTGGTTATTTGTGGGCTGCTCTGCTCAAGGATTGAGGTGCCTCAGATACATTTGTTGGGGTACTTATCTTGAGATATTCCACAGAAACAAAAAGAAGAAATTGTGGGGTGATTTTCTTTAAAAATTAGTTTAAAAATTTCTTTAAAAATTTGTTTAAAAATTGTGGGTTCAACACTGCCACACAAAGTTTTTTTCCTATCATATTGAATATGGTGATAACTACAAAGATTCTTGAAAGAAACAAGACTGAGAGGTAATTATGTATACTCTTCTAAAAGCAAAAATCAAAATTGAAATATTGTGATATATTTCAGTAAGGTGTGTGGGATGTAATAAGCAGATTAATACCTAAGAATTAAATTAAATTAAAAACTGTAGGCAAAATAAATAAATAAAACCACCCAAACATACAGACTTAAATTCTGTCAAAGCTAGAACTGCCAAAAAATCTGTTACACATACATATATTTTATCTATACCTTACTTTTTCTGAGTGGTTGCTAATCTTTGATTCTTTTCATGATTTGAACATGAGGTAAATTGAATTATAAAGTCCTGACATAAGAACTCTTTTCTCATTTCCTTGACCCGTTTTTCAGTACTGCCTTGGGTTAGTGGTGTTTTTTTTTTTTTATCTGCTAACTCGACTGTAAATCTCTTTCTTGAAATGAAGTGGATGTAAGTTGGCTAAATCATAATTCACGAGCTGTAAAATTAACAATCTATAAATTTTCTTTAGTATTTAGGATGCAATAAAGCCCCCAATTGATCTGTAATAAATACAAGATAAGGAAAAATGTGTACCTGTACACATGTTGTCCTGGCTTGTTCTCAAACAGTGCATGATTTCTAGTTTTGGTAAAACTAAAATACCATCAAGGTATGTGCTTTTTACTGAGAAACACAAGTGCTGGATCTGAACAACAAATAATTTACATTGGGGTAGTTTCTTTTGTCATTTTATGCTCCTCTTCTATTGATTTCTGAACACTTCAGTGTCTTGCCAGCTGCATTTCTCAGAGACAGCATCCTGTGCAGGGGACTAATGGAAAAATCAAGAGTGGTAGTGATGGCATGGGAGAGTCTTTTCCCTGGAAACAGGAGGGCACAACTTCTGTAGGAATTGTATTTGTAGGTGGTACTTCTGCACAAAGAACACATGAAAAACAAACTGGTACCAGTAGATCCTTCTCTAGTTACTGTGAATATTTTGTGCATACACTTGCACTCCTGTATTTACATAGAAATAAAAACAATTAAGGGCCAGAATGTGAATATATAAAGGTCAAATTCAGAAAATGTCAGTTTTTAGAAACTGTAAGGAAGAAGAAATTTCTCAAATAGTTTAGCAAGCTTTGTTTTGATTGACAGAGGGAGTTTTTCTAAAGGGTGTTTATTGTTTTGTCTTATGGTAGAATTGGTGAGACTGTGATTGTATGACAGTCACCATTCTGGCTTCCACTTAAATGATAAAAAATTTACTTTTGTCATAGTACTGCTAATAGACAGTGAGACACTTTTTGAAATGTTTCACCCTCTAAATATAGTGGAGGTTTTTCTTCTCCACAAAAGAAAGTTATTTATTTCTAGTGTCATATTTCATGTTCTCTGGTACAAATATAATAACTACCAAGCTGAGGAGCGCAGGCAAGACTATCACAAGGTATCAGTGAAATGTAAGTAAAGCTTGATTTTATTAGGTCAGCCAGAGATTAATGGCTCCAGGAAAACTGCAAAGGTCTCAAGATGTCAATACTTATTCTTTTTTAAACAATGAGAAAAGGAAAAAAATCCCAACATCAAACTATTAAAGACAGTACTGCTGCAGTTCAAATGCTTTTCTTTGTCTATTTTTAAGGAGAAGCATTGTGGTGATACTTGAAAATGTGCAAAATAAATATCTGCATAATTCGAATGTAGATTTAGACAACTGAGATACCCTAGGAGTTCTGTTATTTTGCTTTGTTATTGAGTTTGGCATAAACCCTAAGATCTGAGTTAGGTGACAAGATGTCCTTGGTATATATCCCTATTGTTTAGAAAATCTCAGATTATTTGGCCACTCATCATGAATACTGATGTGCTATAGAGATGACTCTACTATTCCCTTTTAGGGTTTATCTCCACTGATCAGCAGCATGATTATTTCCCTAGATGTTATCAAATACAGTTGGATAGAAAACTATTGCCTTGTGCAGGAAGAGCTTTCAAAGCTCTGAATACTAAAAAGGCATTGGTGATCTCTTGAGATCTTCTGTTTGGTGTGCATGAAGTCTATTAAAAGAATTCCTTTTGTTGAGAATGTGGTGTCTGTTGTGAGGTAGCTTCATGCAGCCACAAAACAGTTTAGGTTGGAAAAGGCTTTTAAAGGTCACTGGGTCCAAGTGCTAACCCAGCACTGCCAAGTCCAGCATGTCCCTGAGCACCACATCTGCAGGTCCTTCAAACACCTCCAAAAAGGTGCCCCCACCACTGCCCTGGGCAGCCTGTGCCACTGCCTGAAAACCCCTTCTGTGAAGGAATTCTTCCTAAAATCCCATCTAAACCTCCCCCAGGGCACCTGGAGGTTGTTTCCTCTTGTTCTATCACTTGAGAAAAGGGATGGAACCCCCTGGCTATGCCCTCCTTCCAGGGAGCTGTAGAGAGCCATGAGGATCCCCCTGAGCCTCCTTTTCTCCAGGCTAAACACCCCCAACTTCCCCTGGTCCTGCTGGTCACACTGTTTCTGGTACAAGCCAGGATGCCATTGTCCTTCTTGGCCACCTGGGCACACTCTGGCTCGTGTAGAACCACTTTCCTGTGGATGTTTGCTCTCAGGATGAGTTAGGATTCTGGTGGGCACAGTGGTACACTATAGAAGGTGATTCCTTTCAACAGTTTCCAAAGTACCACTGTAAAATATTACATACATAGATATTTAGAATCCAAAATCTTAAAGACAGATCAATAGATCTGAAAATTTAACTCACTTATGAGCTACTAAATGTGATGTCATCTGCTGTGAAGCTCTTTGATCCTAAAGGTACTCATCACCTGAATGACTTTATATCTTGAATTCCCTGATATGCTCCAGTGATGCAAAACTCAATGAGAAATACATTTGATTCCAGCTTCAGTGATGTAGCACGAGTCCTGCTGGTGATCATGGTAGCTTTTAATGAAAAATTCGGTACTAAGTAAGCAGAACAGAACTCTGAAGTTCTGCTTTATCAGTGGGGTTAAAAATATGAACATCAAAAAGCAGGGAGCATATCTGTAAGAACCATAACTGTATCTCTGTGTATCTGTACATATGAATAAAAGAATCTTAGGGAGATTTTATGGTTTTGTTGGTTTTGTTTGTTTTTTCTTTTAAATCAGATACCAAAGACACTGTGATGAATTTCCAGAACAGTGAAATAGTTTTGGTAATTTTCTTGCAGTCTTAGGAGCTTGCATTCTGCTTTCATTTGGTATAATGCCTTTAGGTATTTTATTTCATGCTATTGAAAGAATTGATTTATATTGCTCTCTGTTAGAATGCCACCTATGTTCCAAAAGTGCATATTCTACTTTTTATATTTCCTCAGATGAGTGGTGTCTTAAGTCATGCTGAAAAAAATTGCTCCTAGTCGATTTTTGCCTTTTATTGCATTTATAGTAATAGTGGTTGTCCCTATATCATACTGGTCACAGATTTTGCAACCAAATCTATGCCAAAATCCCCCCATTTTTTTAAAAAAGCTTTTATGAAGCCTTAAAATTCTTGGGAAACAATTGACCTAAGTCTTGAAAATGTGAAAAGGAATAAAACCTTTCTAATATTCATGTTAATGAGACAGAAATTGCATAATAGATTTTGCATCTGTTGGTTTGACAAAGCAGCTGCTGCTTTGTCCTCTGTTGCTCCCTCTGAAGCATGGCAGGACTTCCCTTAGTGCAGGATGAGCTGTTGTCTTCTTCCCCCAACATCTGGGGCTACTCAAGCTCTTACAAACAGAAATAAGACTCCTGACATAAAGGAAATGGGCACTGCTGCTCTGTTCTGACAGCTCATGATGTTTCAGGCAAGTGCTCACTTGAAAGCCAAAAGAATAAAATGCAGCAGTCCTGCTCTCTCTGAATTGCTCCCTGTTTACCTCTCCAGATATGATAGAGTATTTTTCTATTATGTTAGCTGTTGTTTATTTGAGGTGTATGGTAAAAGAGGAAAAAAATAACTCTGGAAATGCTTTCTCCTGGGATTTTCTTATTATGTTTCAAGCCATATTTTAGGTATTATTGAATGGTTTCAGGATAAGAAATTTCATTAAAACTTTCCCATTTCCCCCCAAAATGCACACAGTTTTTGCTATCAATTTCTGTCTGCTGGCTCCACAAAGACACTGCGTGTCTCTGGATTTCTTGCTTGCACAGAACTGTGTGTTCCTGTCTGCTATGGGTGCCAAAAGGGAAATTGAAAACCTGTTTCTGACCTGGACATCCTGGGCAGTGAGGAGGTGGTAAAAATGAATGTCTGACTTTCATGGAGCTATTACCATCCTTTAGCTCCTACTAAGAGAACTTTAAAATAGAAAGCATTATTTTAGTTTGTATGGTGACAGGATTTTGAGAAGACTAGGTGCCCCAAAGCAGAAGAGAACAGAAAAAAAAGATTTAATACACTGAATATATAAATCTCTCCTTCCCACAGGTTTTTGCACAGATGGTCTTGGGGCAGTGCCAGGAACCTACAGGTGCAGGAGGCCTTCCCTTAGTCCTCATTCCTTTCAAGCAGCTCTCAAACTCACAACTTTTTGAACCCTGCAAGTACATTGCTTTTTCCTTCTCACAGATGAGGTATAAAGGTTTTGCCAGCCAACTAAAAAGCCTGTTTCTTGAAATGCTTTAGAACACTTTGTCTTACCCAGTAAGATACAGCCAGCTGAAGAAGCAGATGTACAGGTTATAACAAGTCTCAGAAGTGCTGCTGGTTGTCAGTGCTTTGCCCTGTGGAGGGAGGTGGAGCAGCTCTGTGGTGTTTTTATAGAAGCTGCAGTTCCTGAGCATCATCCTGAGAGATACAAGGCTCAGGAAGGCTACTGCAGAGACACTGATTAATGCTGCTGTGTTTGCAAACTGATTCCTCAGTGATCTGAGGGAAGCTCAGGAGGTCATCTAATCCATAATTCTGCCTGAAGGAAAGGTGAACTCTACTTAAACCATTCCTTACAGACATTTGTCTAACCTGATCTCCCCACCAGGGGTGGAGAGGGAGCAACATCCCTGAAGGAATTACTCCAGCACTCAGCTAATTTCTCTCTCTTTCTCTTTGATCTTCAGCTACACATTCCCTTTTGTCATGTCATAGTTCCTTAGCTTTTGTGATGTCCTTATTTGTAAGGCTTGAACTAAACGTAAAATAGGGTGATTTGGACTTCCTAGATTAAAATGTGAATGTTGAGACCAAAAGAAAAGACTTATTTCTTTTGCTTAATATCAACCAGATAAGCTCTACTACTGTGTGGAATGGGTTAAACAGAGCTACTGTGCTTCCAACTACAAAAAGAGATATGTACAAATTCTCCTTCTGAAGCACATCAAGATGAATAATTTAGTGATTCTAGGACTGCATACTGTAAATAAAGGTATTACAGGGCATAATATATAATTAGCATGGATAGAGGCTCTCTGTAATTTGCAAATAGAAAATATATAGAGTATCCTAGCAGGAAATAATGTGTGCTTCATGAAAATTTTCTGTCTGAGAAGTAGTGCCTTTGTCTAACTGAGAGATCAAAACACTAAAGTGAAATTTGTGCTGCAATAAAATTAATGGGGCCCATTACTAGGGCTTGAGAAGGCAGCTCCTGATGCTCTGATGATGCAGCGGTCATAAAGAAGCCGGATCAATTTCCCACAGAACATCTAGACAGGCAGAACAAAGTCTGCATTGCAGCTCCTGGCAGCCTGGAGTGTGCTGGGCATGCTGGAGCCGAGGGACCCGGCTGCAGCCCTGCTCTGCTTCTGTGAGATGTGCATGCACACATTGCATGTGTGCTGCAGCTCTGAATGCAGGGAGCTGCACAGCCTGGGGCCTGAGCAGCATCAGCTGCCTGCCACAGCCCCCTGAGGGTGTGCTGGGCTCAGCTTGCTGTAACCTGGAGTGTTTTCAGCCCATGCTGCTTATGGCTCCATTATTTTAAACAAACATTCACTTGAAAACATTTATAGCTGTTAATAAGCAAATCAGTTTTATGTTCCTCGGTGCTGGTTGCTTATAAGAGTGTTATGCTCAGGTTTTTAGTAGGGGCTGGGAAGATGAGTGAAGGTTTTCCAAGAGGGAAGATCAAGACACATGTGATTCATCCGTCATTGTGAAATATTGAGGGAAAATGCATACGGTACCCCAGGTAGGGAGAACATCTCATTTGTTTAACTCCCTGGGAATAAACCATTCACCAACCCTTCCAATTTATGTCAGTCAAAGCTAAACTTCCATCCTGAGCTGGTTCTCACTTTATGGCCTTTCTATGCATTGATGTATATGCTGGATTTGACCTTAATGCACCTTTAGGCACATTGCATTATTCAATGCTACTGAGTTCCTTTGGAATTCTAAAGAGTACTGTAAAATTACCTGTAAAATAATGTTGGTCCTGAAAGTTATTGCAAGCAGTCAGAATATTAAACTTAGTGCCACTGAGTTCTGGTGCCAGTTTTAAATCTTTGATGCTTTTAATGGTGAATATTAGAAAAACTGCAGGCATCTATATTCCTAGCTATTTTTGTGACATCCTCTTGTCAGCCTATGCTATGAACTGACTAGAAGCAAAACCTGGACTTATTATTACTTTCTATGTCACTGTTCTAAATAAAGAACTTGACTCAAATGAAAATTATAATCTTGGATTTCTGTGCAAAACATTGTATAAATATCTGTTTAATAACCTGCTGAGGGAGGGCATTGGCTGCTTTGCACTCCCTCTGTTGGATGGCACTGGGCTTTTCATTTTGTCTGACAAAGTTGCTGTGGAAAAATGTTGGCATCCTTTTGCCTCATCCTCCAGAAGAGTATCTACTTCCAGTGGTGTGGTGAGACTGGGACAGGAGCTCAGGGCACGACTTTCCCCCCAGGAGTGATGAACACATTTATTGAACACACTTCTATGTCAGGATGCCTTCAGAAAGCAGGAACAGAACCAGAGCTCCTGAGCAACACTTTCAGTTCTAGGTCATCTCCAGGCAGAGGATGACTGCGTTGTGTTTCTGTTCAGCAGTGTGTGTCTTTGGGCTTGGCTGTGCCTTGTAAAAAGGATGAGAGGCTGATTATAAAGTGCAGCTTTATGCAGATTGCATTTGGTGAAAAGATTAGTCCCTAACTTCTCAGGTAATTCTTCTTTTCTAAGATCATTGAAGCGTTTCTGTAGGGTTTAGGTTTGGGGACTGGGGTTGTGAGGGCACTTGGGGGTCACTAAACCTAGAGCTGCATCCAGAGGCCTAATCCTGTCTTGTGTTGAATTATGGTACAGGCTGGAGCAGTTTAACAGGAGAGGTCAGGAGTGATTAGATCTCTGTAGCTCGGAGTCTGGAGCAAACTCTTTGGAATTGAACATCTAAAGCTCATATTCACACTCCAGAACAGACAGATGAAACTGTGGTTCCTGGTATAATTTGTGCATGATTTATGGGAATGGTAGGAAATGAAAAGAGAGGGAGAGGGTAAGCATCTCTTTTCTTAATTTTTCCTTGTACATCCCTGCATTTTGTAATTTTTCTCTTTTTAAAAAAATCTGCAAATGGAAATGTTTTATTTTGAACAAAAATAGGTACTGTGTTGGTACTTTTCACTTCTTTTTTCATCAGTTTGTCACTGATGACTAAGTGATGGAATTCTGAAAAGTGTGGTTTTGATTTAGCTCTAGAAACTCATGCAAGGTTTTCTCTTAAGCAGGTAGCATCAAGACATAATTTATTTCTGTCTCCTGTTTTCATCTGCCCATCTGTCCTGTCTGTTTAGCCTCTATCATTGCAGATACGAATTTTTTTCCAAACATTGAACATGCCAGAATTTCTGCTTCTGTTTTAGACTGAAAGCCTACAACATCTGCAAATTAGAGCTGGCAATAAGAGAGAATGAATTAAAATGAAAATCTTACTGTGGCTGATGTAAATCACAGTATACATTTTATACCCATCTGAGGTAGTTGTGCATGAAAAAAATCTTCACAAAATTCTGTTAATAAATGACTTTTTTTTGAAGTCAAACTGGGTTTGATCACTTCCAGAAGGGAAAATGAGTAATAAAACCCAGTTTTTAGCTTTATGGTAATTCTAATTTTAATCTGAATTCTTGTCAGCCAATGTTGTAACTATTTCTAATTGTTTCAAACTCACAGAGGTTTTTATAAACTGTACTCCATAGAATATTCTCAGCCCTACAGTACTAACAAAGTCCCAGAAGAGCAAAATAGGTACACACAAAAAAAGGTCAATTTTCAATACAATTGGCATTAGTTTTATCGTGATTTGATGCACATAAGGATAGCATTCATAATTATGCAACCAACTGATCATTTGCAACTACAGAAATGCAGTTTGATGAATGTACAAACAAAGGAGAAATGCAGATTGTGTTTTCCTGTTTGCATATGTTGCTGTCTGTGTATCTATTTCCTGGGCTTTGGGCCCTCACTCTCTGGGGTTCTGGGGTTAAAGAGCAGTCCCTGGGCTTGGCTTCATAGCTGGAATTTCCAGATGGTTTTTTGTGCTTGAGCATCAATTCAATGAAAGGATGGTGTAACATCCCAGATTTTTTCAATGGAATGCAAAACAAATCAAGCGTATTTACCAGTCCAAACCTCTGCCTTGGAATAATTAGGTTTGCAAATTTTCAGAGATCTGACAGCTTATTTTTAGATACAGCTGGAAAAGATGTCAAGCATGGCAGTGTCTTTGCACAGTAAGAAGGGGTCACTCACAAGATGTCTCATCTAAACAGTTTACTTTGCAGGACTTTATTACAGGTTTTAGAGGGGAAAAAAATGGGATTTTTGTATCTCTATAAATACTGGAAAGATAAATTACCTTGGCTCTTATCAGCATTTTTTATTCTAGTCTAATATTTCTTTTATCCTAATTAATTCATTCTGTGCTGACAGGAAACTTACCAAGATTCAATCTTTTCACTTCTCTGTCTTCTCTTTTTCAAGTTCAACACCAGATGGATTGCCCTCTCCTCTGTTTTCTTTCAGTGCCTCTTCCCTGTCCACTTGACCTGTTCAGATTCTGTCAGCCCTCTTGAAACCACGACCTGCAGAACTCGTGCTCTTTGTGATATTTTAATGGATTTAATTTCTGCTAACACTCAAATAGTTTTTAAAACTTTTTTTTTTTTTAAATGTAAGAACAGTGTTGTTTCTCCTTTTTTAATCTTATCCTTAGCCTGGCTCTGATTCCACAAGTCAAAAGGCTTGTTAGCAGGCATGGTGTGTGGAACAAAGATGAGTAAACCAGAGAGCATCAGCAGGTCTCTATTAGGCAGTCACCTTTTTTTTGTCCCCTTCAGTTTTCTTAGGCTGATTTTTAAAAAAGCAGCACCATTTTTTTTCATCCTTTCATTTGTGACTCCAGTCCTTTCCAGTTTTGATCTTATTTGAATATCAATTGGAAAAGAATATTCAAGCTCATATTCAGTGCCTAGGGATTTAGCAAAGTCATGCTAGAAACAGTTCAAAGTAGCTTCATATGAAGCTGGATTCAAATAGTGCTGATGAATTTTTAGTTTATGTTTGTGTGAGTAATAGAAGGAAGGCACTTTGGTATGTGGGTGCTGGTATCTGAAGTGAATTTACATGGGTGTTTTAGTAGATTAATGACAAGTTTTAAGATACTCATGGCTGTGTGGTTGTTTTTAATCTTACAGCTGGTGAATTGTGAGCTCTTGTTGGCCTAAGCAGTAGCAAAAATGATATTCTGAAATCTGCACACTGTGGAACCTTATATAGGAGCACAGATGGTGGCTTGACTTATGGGAATTATGTGATTCTTCAGATTCCTTGGGTGCTTCATGGCCTAGATGGCTGTTCTGCACCAAGAAATGGATTGTGCTGTCTACATCCATGTTACAGTGACAATTTTACATGATGGCAATGGTCCTACATTGGAAGCAGACATCCTGCTCATCATCTTTTGACTAGTGGAAGAGTGAGAAAGTCTGCTTATATATGAGAAGTTTTGAGGCTATTTCCTTAAAATCTTTAATTGCAGAGGAGACACATTAAGTATGAACATCTAAGATTTGTCTCCCTGAAAGCCTGAGGAGGCCAGCAGCTTTGCAAGTGGGAGATGAGGCAGGTGAAGAAAATACAATGACAGTGCAGGAGACAGCAAGGCAAAGAAATGTAGGGTGTGTGCAGAGCCCAGCAGAAGTTTATGTTGCAGGAGGCTAATCCAGCTCTGCACCCCCTGGGAGCCCCATGGTGAGGGGTCCCCCCATCTAACACATAAAGGACTCACAGCTTTCCAGGAAAAAGGCTGGATGAGGCTTGGGGCTGAGTGCTGCTGGGTATTCTGTGCACATCTCAGGCCTGTGCTGTGGGAGCAGGGGAGCTGCACCACCAGTGCTGAATTCCTGAGTAGCTCTCTGTATGGCAGAGATAAGAATTAAGAGCAAGAGCAGCTGCTGGGACTTTTCCTTTGCAGGTTTTGCAGACTGTTGCAGTGCAGCCAGGTAATAGTGGCCTGTCTGGGTAGCTGGCTGAGGTCAGGAATTCCTCATCATCTCTCTGAAATTTGCAGTAATTCTTCTGTGTGTAGGTGCATAAAGGGAGGAAGCCTGTCCTGGTGTTATTCTGGTTGTGCACTTTGTGTTGCTGTGAAAACAGATTGCTGCTGATAATAAATATTTCATTTTGCTAAGATTACTTTTAAATAATATCATAGAATATCACTGTTTTTGAGATTTTATCTGAAACATGTGCTTCAATTTTTGTCAAACTTTTCCCATTTAAGTGGAAAGTTATTTTTTGCACAGATCAGAGGACATTATGAAAAATGTTGATTACTGATTTCAAGTGGCAGCAGTGTTATGACTCACTCCTTCATGGGCATCATTCCCTACATTCATAATGGATTTTGAAAATTGGAGCCAGCTTCTGCCAACAAATGAAATATTAATGAATCAGGGTTGCATAATACAGGTTTTGCATCTTTCCAAGGAAATTAAATGACCGCCTCTTAAAAATAAACTTAGGGAAATGCTTGTAGTCTTATTTTGCTGTGAACCAAAAGGTATTTGGGTGAAAGTCTGAATATCTGTGCATTGGCATGTTTCTTATATACAGGGGCTCTGCAATATTGATGCATCAAATGAAACTCCTAAAGGTGGATTAAATGGTTTATTACAATGACTGCTGCATTAGTTGTAATTACTTAATCATAATTTTGAGTGTAGAACAGTTCCAGATCTGTTTAAAGGTATACACTGCACTAGCAAGGGAGTGAGGATGTCGAGGACAGCAGAAAATCAGGAGTTCATCAACACACATAAGTAAACATTTTCTGAAAAAAATTGCATGAAAACTTTCTTCCAGACAGCAGGAGGAGATGCTTGGCTGGTCCTCAGCACTTGTCAATCAATCCATGAATCAATCAAATTGTACTTTCAGTATGGATTAAATTTAATCTGTCCTTGGTTACTGCCTAACCCTTGAAATGACAACAATTTTTTTTGTTGTTACCTAAGGCTTTAAGTAGGGATTTCAGTCAAGGCATTCAGGAACAACTTGGGGAAAACAACTGGATTTTCTACAGTCAAGGGAAGGGTAATAAATAATAGCAAAGCCCATTAATCCTCTTTTCCTTTAGTGGCAATGTCAGATAAAGCTGCTTAGTGACTCTTGAGGAATGTTACATGGATGATTTATTGCATGTGTAGTTTTAGATGTTAAGTGTAATTTTGAAATCTAGTACCTTTACAGACTCACCGAGAGATAGAGTAGAATAGCAGATGAATTAAAGCAGCATATAATGGGCAATTTCTGTGTGTCTCTTCAGCTGTTTTCTGAGCCTTTTCAGTTAGTTCTGGCTCCTTTGGGTGGATATGAGCCTCATTTGCTGCAGAGGCTGGCAGGACACTTTGTGGTAACTGGTGAAATTAGAAAACCCCTGTCTTGGATGATGCACTTGGAGAGTGGGCTTCATTTAATTGCTTTTCTCCTACTTGTTTGCTGTTTGACATATGACTATTTATACGAATGAGCTATTAATAAATTAATTTGTCTACTCTGCATTACAGATGCAGAGTAGTTACGGTTTTATAAACATATTTAGTAGTGGGGATTCATTTCAATGGTGCATAAGGAGGAATATTTACCCTGTATTGAAGAGTGGGCTAATAACGAATGATGTCTAAACTTCCATCTCTACTGATTTAAAAATACAAACTGCTTTATGCCAGGACGTGACTGCTCCTCAAGCTCTCCTTAAAAGCATTGCTGTTCTTGACCCCAGCTGCATTTGTTTTTGGGAGAGGATTCAGCTACTTTTTTATTCTGCTGTAAATTCACTGCGTAAAACAGGAATGTGCTGGAGAGATGATGCAGTGCACCTGCAGGCCGGGTGCAGGCACTCCACAGCAGCATGACTCAACCCTCCATCCTCCCAGCCTGGCATTCAGCTGGATTTGCCTCATGTTTGGCTAAGAAAAAATCTGCTAGTTTTAGACAAATACATCTACCTAACACTTATTTGCTGCATGTTTTATTTAAAGCTTTAAGATACATTTATGCATCATTTTGATTTGCTTAAGTCTGCACGCTGATTGTGCACTGGCAATCGCTTTAAACCTGTGCAATGGAAGGCAATTGAGGAAGAACACACAGAAATGATTTCAGAAGTGATTCTTTTTAAAAAGAGCTGTTGAACAGGTTAGTCAGACCCTGAGTCACTCCAATTGAGTCATGCTTACTTCTTGGTGGCTATAGATTATCTGGTTTTCCTGTTTCTCCACGCAGCTATGAGTAATGCTGTGGTAAGAACTCCACTGCTTTGGGGAATGGCTTCTCCCTGCTCTTCCTGAGTACTTTTATGCATTGGGCAGGTTATAAAGACATTTTTTGGCCCATTCTCTCAAAACACTGGAGTGGCTGGTCACATAGTACAAGGGATGTGTAACCTGCCAAGTGTTGTGTTGGAGGGAGAGAAAAGAGAGCAAATGCCCTCACTACCAAGCTGTAACTGCTGTGGGGTTAGCAGGTAATTCTAAGCTAATGCCTGGCTGGCATTATCCGTGTGCATGGGGGCTGAGCAGGAACTTTGGGATAGTTAGTCAGAGCAGAAAAGTTCTGTGAGGAACAGAAAAAACGAGGGGGTGGGAGAGAAGAACAGATATGCCCTGAGATGGTAACTGGGTTGGTGCCTTAATAACTGTTGGAGCTGAGTTTGGGTGTGTTGGAGGATTTTTTTTCTATATTTGTAGTGAGCATGCATCAACACAGCTGTAGTGTTAGGCATAATCCCAGAGCCTTTACAACCATCATCCCAGACACTGAATTAGCAGTGTATGTACTGGCCAAGGGTTTTCAGCTTGGTGGCTACCTAAAATTAGTCTGAAACTGTGTAGGTGCTTAAATGTGGGTTTGAGAGCCTGGATTTGGGTTAGAAAGTGTAGGCTGTAGTTCTTGAAGCTTCAGCAAAGAGAGGGAAGATACTGTAGCTCTGAATATTCCTGAATATGCCTACATTTAGACTACAGTATTCATTGCTCTTTTTTAATAAGTACAGTCAGCATTTTTGTTAATATAAATGCAAGATGTCATCTCCTCATAATCTTAAAAAAAAAAAAAGAAAATTTATTACATTCAAGTTTTAAAAGATTAGTTATTTTTCACTGGCTCTGCTTCTGAGAATTTTTATATAGACTATAAAGACTCTAATACTCTCTAAAAATGGATAGCTCACCTAGAAATAGAACTTTTTTCTATGATTGGTATCTTTCTGATTGATGCTGCAGAACTGCTAGACGGAAAATATTATTAAAATTAGAATGAAAATGTCTTTCTTATATTTACAACTTCTGTGTAGTGTAAAACCAAAACCAATTTTCTCTAGTTTAACAAAGGGTCGGGGGACTTACAATTTGAGATAGAAAATGTGATCATGTCATTAAGAACACTCGATGTGCTTTACTACAAAGGATTTAAATGCTTCAAAAGGGAGAAGTAATTTACACTGCCCTTTTGCAATAGATAGCAAAGTGGTAAAGCTGCTTTCTGCATAAATTTCTTTCCCACATGGTTCTGCTCCCTTTCAGCAGATTCATACAGGAGATATCCAAGTCACAAATAGTTTGCATTGGGACCAATTTTATGTGAATGAGGTAATTTGTTCAGTGTCAGCAGCTGTTGTAAAGTTGCACGAGGTCCTCCCAGAGAAAATTACTGCTTTCAGATTCTTTTTGAACCTTAAAATTTGTTGCGAAGTCGGGATGAGAATGTATTCAAACAAATAATGTACTGAAAAGGAGTGTAGAGAATGCCTAACAGAGAGGCTGAGTGCTGCCCTCTGTGTGCCACAGCACTTTGGAGAGATGATTGTGGAGACCCCTGTGAGATGCTCTGAGCCACAACAAAAAAGCTCCTGTGCAAATTCTGGTTCAGGGAGGCTTGTCCTGGTCTTTGGAAGAGGAACTCCTTGGAGGAGTTGGAAACAACGACTGAACTTGTCCCCATGGAGAGAGTGGGCTGTTCTTAGAGCCTCTCTGTGGTGCCATGGAGGGTAAATCACCTGTGGCCTGCCTGTGTCAGGACTCAGATCCTGGTGCCTGGGGCAAGACGCTCCATTCCCTAAGGAAAGATGTCCTGGTGGCCCTGGCATGCTCTGCACTCAGGCTTGGGCTTGGTGCTATCTCAGGACACTCCTGAGCGAGGCAGCCAAGCCAGCCCACCAGATAAACACACACACATTAGGCAGGAGGCAGTGCAGCAGGAGAATAAAAAGGCAGGAGCACAGATGGCGTGTGGTTATGTGGATATTTCCTCAGCTTTGTAAAGGAATTAGGTCCTTGTTCCAGTGACTGCCACAGTCACTGGTTCATCTCCTCCCCAAAGTACAACTATACAAAAGAAAATCCTTCAAAGTAATGAGAAAATAAATTTGAACATAAGACCTTTATGCTTTGTAACGTGTGCCATTTTCTTATATTTTCTGTAGAGTTCTGATTTTATGTCATAAAGTTGAATATTATGTAACAGGATTGTATTATTTGGTTTCTGACAGAGTGCTGTGACCAGTCCTGGATGTTTTACTGTGTTGCAAGGCACAATGTGATGAGAATGTACATTTGGGTGAAATACAGTTTCCTTTGTCTTTCTCTCAATATAAAATAAAAGAAAATGCTTTACTTACTGGAAAAAAAAAAAAAAAGGAAAAGCCCAAAAACAAATCCAACAAACCCAAAAAACTCAAAATGTATTGAAAGTTAAAAATATTCTCAGACTTTGAAAGAACAAACTTATATCTTTGCTGAGGAGCTGTGGATTGTCCTGGTAAATTTAAATAGTGCATGGTAGGACACAAGCACAGATCATGAGCCTGGATAGAAATAGAAGCCAAATAGAGGAGGACTGCTTGCTAGCAGAAGAAATTAAAACAGCAAGGTGGAAGCTGAGCAGGAATTGACCACTGACTGTGGCTGCTAATATTTGGTGGCTTATTCACAGGATTTTGGTGAAATACAAGTGCAGGAGGAATATGGTATAACTGATGGGATGTTTCTGATGTCAATGAATCATGATATTAAAAAAGTTAATGGCCTGAATCAGTGGGTTTTGAATGTCACTGTCTACACACTTAGTGAATAGTAATTCAGAATTCAACTTGGAAAAAAAATGAAGGAGTCACACTTCCATGCACTTTTCATAGCACAAAAGAGAATGAGCAACTGGAGCTTTATAAACCCCTAAAAATTGGATGAGTTAATGCCCAGAAGACCTCCCTCAGCTGCCTATCATAACTGTGTTTTGCATTGGGACTGTTTGCTTATATTTGCTGGATTTATTCTGGATTTTCCTTGTGCCTTCCTATTATATTCCCCAATGTGAGTTTTCTTTTTCTTTGGTCTACCACATTATTTTCTTTTCTGACATGTGGACAGCTTTTCCTTTCAATGATGTTAAGACAACTGGGAAGAAATATTATGTCTGAATTGACAGCCAGGAATAAGCTGACTAAATGCAGTTCTTTGTAGGACTTTTTCCATGGCTCAGAATGGGCTTCAGAGAGGCCTGTGAGAAGCTGAACTGTCTTGGGTTTATATTTATTGATGCATGTAGGAAGTTCAGAATAGAGCACATAAATAGACACATTACATCAATTTTGACTTAATGTCATCAGCTTCTTCTCTGACCATACTAGCCCCAGAAATTAATAAGCACTTGGCAAAAGAGTAACAAGATTTATATGTATAGATACTGACTGCAGTGAATGGGTTAAAAAGCTCTCTGTGGGGTCCCGTGTCTTGTACAGTTGTATCTGATGTGCACAAATGGAGACTCCTTGCTTTTCCCTGTTTTTGATGTAGAAAGGAATATTATCTTAAGGTTTTTAGGCATTTCAAGTGTTCAGAGTAATGCAGAGTAAATCTAAATCCAGTGCTAAGCATACATGTGTTACTGTCTGTGTTTGCTTTTGTTTCCAAAAGAGAAGTGGTTCTGGCTATTTATTATGACACAGGAGATTTAAGTTACAGGTTATACTTTTGTAACTGCATTTATTGCTATTCTCTTTATGAACTTCAGTCAGCATTCCTAGTGTCACACAAATGGTAGTGATTATTCAGAGTTCTCTGAATGTCATCTAAATGCATAAAATAATTGTGAAGTGGCATAAGCATCACATAATGGTGTAGTTTTAAATTTCATGTCCTGGGTTTTGGGTTTGTACATGAATAGTCCAGTATCAGATTTTCCTGCAGCGCAACAGAAATAGAAAATAGGAAGTAAGCTCTTGGGAAAGAAAATTTTCAGGGGCTTGGAAAGTCTGTCTTCATATCCAAAATTCAGGCACCTGTGGTCACAGGGATCAGTCCTATTGGGCTATAAATACTGTGGGCAACATCCTTGAGGGGTGTAATTAGCAAAGCTTTGCATGGCCCCCTGGTACAGCCACCCAGCCCTCTGAGAGCAGCCTGTGAGTGTTTTCTGCTGGTGGTCAGAGGGTAGAAATACCCAATCATAGGTTTTTAAACTAGAAAGAGGCTTAGAGAGGATTCATGGCAAAACTTTTATTTATGTTACCTGGCTTGTCCCTCAGATATCAGTAATCAGTGAGGTGCACAGTAATGCTTTGGAGGAAGGCCAGGTGTCCTCTGAAAACACCCAAAATTTCTGATAATGGAAATCTTCAACAATGCTAATTAAAGAGGTGCTTCTATAGGTCACTGAGAATAAGCTCTAAAATTAGACAGCAATTGCTTCAGGTTGGTTTTGATGCATGACTTCTAGGTTGGTATTGATTTTGGTTTGTATCATTCTGGCTTCTCTGCTGCTGGGAAGATAATGCTACAGGTGATGAAAGATATAAACTGGTCTGCTAGTTGCATGGAGGAGAGTGAGCAAGGTCTGCAAAGTACCTCCTAGATGAGTGCACTACAACAGGCAGATGTGAAAAAAGACATATACCTGAAGCCTTTCAGGTATATGATTCTGTGAATAGATGTTTGGAATGAACATAAATGCAAAAATTAAAGATATGTGTGTATTTTTCCTCATCTTGCTACATTGAGGGGAAAAACTGTTATGAATTAGTGCTGTGTTGAGTCTAGCCTGACTTTGGTGTAAACCTGCTGGAAATAGTTTGACAAACTTTGTGTGACAGTATTAAATTACCTGCAGAGGATCACTGCAGCTGAGTAGCAGCTCAGTCAGTAGCACCCCTTAGGCTGGTACAGCTGGACTTATTATGCAGCCCTGAGAGTGCTGGATAATGATTCTTGGGCATCTCTTCAGAGATTTTCAGCAGAGCTGATGAGACTTGTTCTTTAATAACAAAATTAGAGGCATGGTTCTGTATTTCCATCTTAGCACTCTTCCTCAGAGCAGAGACCTGCATGAAATCAGCTGATGCTGTTTAAGCTGGGCACCAGGAGTGGTGCAGCCTTCCAGCAGATCTTGGTGTGGGCTCCCTGTGCTGGTGGCAGCTCTCCCACTGCCACCACGGGTGCTTTGTCAGGTACGTGCACCTGGGCTGAAGAAATGTAATCAAGTTATGAGACTGCAGTGGTCCACAGTCTGCACAAAATTGTGTAGCTCCATGACATTTTTCCCTTTAAAAGAGCAGAGATCTGTGCCTTTTGTTCTACAGGGGAGATGTGCCCCCCTCAGTGCAAACTAGGATGTACTATGGGAGTGTGTATGGGATTCATGGACCTACTGCTTAAAAGTCAGGAATTATGTGCAGTTTCATTGTGCACTGAATTATCCTCAGGAAATATGTACATTCATGTCCTGAAGGTCTGTGCAGGTGTACAAAGTTTTACCCAACCCAACAGAAAGGCGCCTTCTGGAATTTCCCTGGACTGGATTGACAGCTGTGTCTGCACCTATGCTCAGCTGGAGTCTCTTTCTGCATGAGCCTGTCAGTTCATTTTGAGACACGCAGCAAGATAACTGAGTGCTGTTTCCCCCAGGTTCCTCCCTCTCAGATGATGTCCTAATTAGGTCACAGAGAAAATCAAAGATGTAGAAGCTGGATTGAGTGCTCACCAACTGGCTCTTGCATACAATTGCTGTATTTTAGTTTAATTTCTCCTGAGGATGTTGCTCATAAAAAGGCAGGCTCCTCGTCAAGACAGCAAGTCAGTGAGCACACGAATATTTTGAGCCGCAGCGTGTAGCACTCAGTATTTATCACTACAGGAGAGAGCATGTGACTCCTCTCTCACATGGCAGCTCCTTGGTTTATGCCTTATGGATTGGAAAACAGCAAAAGTATCCTGCAGGATCCCCTTTGAAGAAAGGGCAAGGCACTGGAGTGACCCACAGTGCTGACATTCTGCTGCAGAATGATTCCTGCCCTTACCCCGCAAGAAAATCCTGCGTGTGGGAAGACAAGAGACTTGCTAAAGTCAGAAATGAGTTACTGCTTACTGCCTAAAGAAAAGTCAGAAGCACGGCCTCACATGTAGCAGTGTGACCTGCCAAGGAATTGCATTTAGCCTGCTCCTCAGAGCAGTGGGGCTGAACGTGTTCTGTTTGTGGCAGCAAAAGCTGCAGACAGGTGGGATCCAGAGCACCTCCTCCTTGGTACAGCCTGAGAGGGAGAGGAAGGATGGCTGGAGCACTTCAGGGTATTGTTTCTTGGCAGGAACACGCATGCTCCAAGAAAAACAAATTTGCTCAATATTTTTCTGAGTCTCTGAGCTCAGCTAGGTCTGGCAGGGATGACTTGACTTCATCCAGAGAGACAGTAGTGGAGAGATCATTCCAAATTTCCCTTTATTTGGGTAGTGGAACATGAGTAACTCCTTCCCTGAGCTGGAGGGTGTTGCTCTGGGCTCCTCACCCTGCAGTGTGTGTGTCACACTGTGCCTCTCACATCCCTCCACGGTGCCCAGGGCAGCTCCCTTGTATGGCCTGACTGCACTGCAAAATATGATTGCCTTAGAGGCAGCAATTCCAGCACAGGCACTTTGGACTCTGTGGAATAACAAATAATAACAAAGAAAATAGTCTGGCAATAAATGCTAATCACACCCTATAGGCTTGCACTGAGTTTTTCATTAGGTAGTAGGTATTACATGCAAAATACTAACTTTCCCAGACCCTCAGAGAGTTTCCAGTTCTCTGTAAATGTGTCATTTTCCTTTTAAAATACAGTTTATTTCCCAGTACAAATTCTTCATTGTTCTGTAGTTAGGGTTGAAAAGCTTCACCATTTGTCTGAAACACCCTTAAAAGAAAACAGTGATTTAAGGAGATGAGTAAATCTGGGAAATTGAGGCAAAGGTTCTGTTCTGCATGTGAACCCAAAGATCCACAAAGCCTGCAGGGATGTGGGCAAGGGGAGTACGTGACTTTTTAGACAACTGCAGCTTGGAGAGCTTCACTATTCCTCCTCCTTTTTTATGACATTTTGATTGTTGTACTCTCTTGTCCTGCTGAAGCCAGAACTATTTGTGCCCACTTTTGTCTCACTACCATTTTTGTCTCACTACCTCTCCCTCCTTTTGCAGTTTCACTGCCTTTGTAAGGCACTCACTGCCAGCTAATGCTGTTCTGAGCTTATGAACTTATTTTGAATATGTGTCTCTGATATCTGCAAAACCAGCCTGGGTGCTGTGATTCATATTTCATTCTACTTCCTGACCTAGCAGTAATTCTTCTACTAATACAAACCAAATAAAAAATGGAATTTCTATGCCAATCTATTTGTCAGCCATAAATAGGCAATATATTAATCAAACTTCAAGAAATGAACAACAACAAAATATTTCTGAATCTTGGTATCTCCAAAATGTATGTAGATGTTTGCTTTGGGGGTCTCTGACATTTTTGCTGTCAGCTAAGGGCTGTAATGTGATGTTTATGTTGGCTAGATCAACACTTAACAAAAGAGAGTAAGAACAAAACTGGGTATAAAATGGGAAGTTTTTCTGCAGAGAAAGTGTCTTTTCCTAGACATAGGATTTGCAAAAATATGAATCACTGAAACTGTTCAGAAGAAATAAGAAAAACCTGATTCCAAAGCCTTTATTTTCAGCATTTCAGAAAGATGTATTCTGATGAATTCAACGTAAAAAGTCCTTAAAAGTTTATCTGTTATTCAGTGGGAAAATTCAAAGCTTCACACATAGGTGTAGCTTTATTTTCATGGAGACTTCAGGACGATGAGAGGCCTGGCATGTCATCTGTGGTGTTGAACTATATCTGGCACTGAGAATTTTGGAGTGTTGAAGAGTGATGTTTTATAGCATTACAGAACCCTAACTGGGTTGCATGTCATTATTGAAAATAAGGAGGTAAGAACAGTTTTAGGTTTTCCCCATGCCTGGGATTTAGAAGGAAGCAGAGATGCAGGTTCAAGCACCTTTGGCTCTCCCTTGTGAGGCCAGAGGCCCTTTTCCTGCTCTGGTCTCACCTGGAGCCCATGGATGGGAAGCAGGCGTAAGGAGCTGGGGTCAGCCAATAGGGCCTGAGCTCACATCGCTGTTGAAATGAGTGTTTGCCCCTAAAGACAAATTATTTCCATCTGGTAAAAGAAGAAAAGTTATTGTGAGTCTACTGTGGTTCCTCTCCTGTGTTCCCCAGGAGCAGGGTGGCTGCATTTATCTGACTGAGGCATTGCTCTGAAACAGGGTCCTGAGTTTGGCTGGCCTTAGCTTATGTGCCTCTATTATTGTTGTACTATGCCTGTTTTACATGAAATTTCATTTTGTTGAATAGTTTTACAACCTTACAGGAAGAGACTCTCTGTTCACACTGATCAAGTGCTATCTTTAAAACTAGTGGAAGTTTGTGAGTGAGCTGCAATGCAAAGTGCTTCCCTAAAGGAGATTTAGAAATTGCTATTCAGCACCAAAGTCCAGACAAATGACAGAAAAGTGATGATGCTTTAAACTTGGCCACAGTCCAAAGCATCCCTGTCTTTCAAACTGTTCTTCACTAATGTTATCTTCTGTTGTAAATGCACATTATAAAGTTGGCTTTTCACAAATATTGAAGGGAATGCTGTGTGTGTAGTATGGAGAAACTTCACTGTATTAGTGTGATTTCTTATATTTCTGCTATTAACAAAACTTGAAGATAGTGCTGTGATGTGAGGAGCTTTAGTGGCTGTCTCAGAGAGTGGTGAAGGGATGGTCAGGAAATTCTTCACATTCTTGGATTATCTTATTTGGATGAAGAAGATACCAGACCCCCAGGGAAGGAATTTATTGAT
Source organism: Thryothorus ludovicianus (assembly GCA_013397245.1). Classification (NCBI taxonomy): domain Eukaryota; kingdom Metazoa; phylum Chordata; class Aves; order Passeriformes; family Certhiidae; genus Thryothorus; species Thryothorus ludovicianus. Next base: position 762,724 of record VZTB01013357.1, on the reverse strand, counting down.
CATCTGTTATCAGATCTGCAACAGATTAAAACTAAAAGAAATGAAGAGGGACAAATGAAGAGGCTGGGGATCTCAAAATGTTTTTAAATAATGCAACATGTGGTTGCATTTAAAGTGTGTGTTCTAAGTTAGGGTGTGCTCTTGGCTCACTGCCAGAGACACATTGGCCATGTTTTTTCCTTTATTGTCTTGTCCTTATTGTCTTTTATTAAACCTTTTAAATTCTACCAAGAAAGTGAACCTCATTTTTCACACCTTCCCAGTAACAACATGAAAGCTCTGCAGTGTATTTGCACAGGGAATGAATTCACAGAGAATTAGACCTTGACTTATGCACCCACAAATGGAGAAGTCATGTTTGTAAGAGCTCCCCTTCTTGTGGGGGTGTGTGTAGGTACCCAGTCCTTTGAATTCTACTCTAGCCAAGCTGTGATTCTTATCAGTGTGATTTTGTGAAAAAATGCAGTGATTCCTCCATTACACACTTGAAGTGCTAGCTGTGAACCCAGCCTAAACATTCAAAGTCAAGTGTCAAGCATTCACTTAAGCATTCTGGAATATATTCCTCAAAAATAATATTACTTATTTTTAATGACACACTACTTATTGAGCATGTAAACTAAGCTTTTAGTGTTTTCTCCACAACATCTAAAAGAATATCTTTGTTCAGTTGCTGTCCTGCAAATAGAATAGCAATAAAGAAATTTGTATTTGTATGGTCATAGCAATAGAACTGGCAACAGGAGGAGAAAAAAATTGAAATTTCAGTTTTAAGGCAGCATTTAATTACTGACCATTAAATTTAGCTTTTCTGTTCTTCCTTCTCTCACAAAACCTGCTCTCTGAAGGGCAGAGGTCCCTGCAGACTGGCTGTGATATTCTGACCCCCGGGCAATCCCTGCCATTACCCACATTGATTTTGTACAAACACAAGAAGGAGTAGAGCAGGCGGTGTGTGGAGGCTGGGACAGGGGAAGATGCGGTGCATTGTCAGTGCTGCTGGGGAAAGAAAAGCGATTGTCAGGGCTGTGATTCCTGGCTGCCACTGCTGCCTGGGAAATGTGTGTCAACACCACGCCGAGGCACAAGCTGCTGCTGCGGGGAGGAGGAGGAGGAGGTGCCTCTCTTTATCCCTGCTCGGCTTGATGCTGGCATCTCAGCGATGCCTTTGTCACAAACAGGAGTGCTCGCAAGGCGTTGTCTGCGTTGCTTTCTCTCCCACAGCCCAAACAACAACAACAACAAATCTCTGCTATGTGGCAATGGGATTGTTTGCTGGTCTTTTTTTTCTTTTTTCTCTTTTTTTTCTTTTTCTGCTGCTGTAAGATTTCAGGATGATCCAGAAGTGTAATCACTGAATTTGAGGGGTGTTGCTCGAGGGGGAATTCCACTGCTGCCTCAAGCCCAGCAGTTTGCAATATCCTGAGCTGACCCTGCTGAACGTATTACATCAGGTCAGAAACATTTTGTTGCAGGAGCACAGCAGCCTATTCCTTTCACAGGAATGGTTTCATCTACTGCTTGCTGCTAGCTTAATAACCTTTTCCCACTTGAACTGTCCATTCTGCCAGGTTTTATTTCATAGAATCCTTGGGGGTTTGGCCATGAGCTGAGCATGTTACAGACCACTAAACAAGAAAACCTTCACAGCTTAGCTGGGCAACCCTATTTAAGTAAAAAACCCCCTGTGTTTGATGAGCCAATTACACAGAGCAAACATCTGAAGGACAGAATGCCAAATACTCGTTTGCAAACCCAAGCCTTTATTAACGGCACTGCCACAGCTATGAAAGATCACGATCCGAGCCTCACAGCCTACCTGCACCCCTGCCCGAATCCTGGGTGCTGCTGGCAGGGCTCTGTGAGTGTTGTAGGGCTAATCCCTGTGATTCCTTGATTACGAGCATGTGCAGAGCAGCCCAAGGTAGAGCCGTGCATGCAGAGCAGCGCACAGACGTGCCTCGCAATGCCATGTTTGTGCATGTGTTCCCACGGCTGAGGAGGACACAGGGAGCCTGCCTGCCTTGCTGACCTATCTGATGTTTTCTTGTTTCTGTTTCAGCATTCAGGATAAGTCCTTCAACACGACAGCTTTAGCAGAGTAAGTGAACACTTTAAAGATGTCCTTATTTTTAAAGAAGAATGATGGGTTTAGTTACCGTACAGAATAATTGTAAGTGGTGTGTGAGAAGTCCCAAGCTATCTGTCATGTATTTTAATTGAGTTTTCTGTAATCTAAATAGATTGTTTGCTGTATGGGAAGGATTGCATAAAGCAGCTGCCTTTAAATGCTCTGTGACTATTTAGCAGTGAAATACCATTTTTTGGAGAATATATGCTGGGTGTACATCACACGTGTTTAAGTGCATGATTTTCAGTGTCGGATAAACCTCCTGTCAAAATATTGCTCATTTCTGGTACTGATGATCCTGTCAAACACAAGCATGTCTGTTTTCTAAGGACACATGGTCTGTACTTACCACACGCATCTGTAGGAAAAAAAATAATAGGGAAAAATTTTGAAAAATCCCTATACATTATTTAGACAGGCCAAGTACCAAAACCATAATTTCTTTGTTATTAATTCCATAAAATCCCTAGATGGCCTTTTGTATATATCATAATCATAAGGATGTATATGTTAATTTTTCTTGTTTAACAGAGACAACAGAACAAGGAAGGACGTTAGAAAGTTAGAAAGGCAAACCTTCTAGGAACTATTGCAGATGAAATGGTCTTTGTCTTATTTTAGTCCAAACCATTTCAACCTTGGTGTTCTGTGCATTTTTATTTTGCATGCTTTTGATTGTTTCAAAAGCTTTTGGGGAAGATTCTGCAGCAGTAAGGAGCCAAGCTGTTTTTCAGGAGGAAAATGATGTATGGATTTGTTTGTGTATTAGGTGAGTTTTGCACTGCTAAAATGCTCATTATCTAAAACACCTGAGCTGGACAGTGAGCTGTTTGCTGAGTGCTGTGGGGACAGGGGACATTCTGAAAGCAGGCCAAATCCTAATCCTCTGAGCCATCCCTAAGTTATTCCATAACCTCTATAGGAAAAGCAATATTTCAAAGGGGTCTAAAGAATTTTGCTCTCTCATATTGCTTTGCTTTATTTGCTTATAATTCTTTGTTTTATTTAATATTTAAATTTAGTCCCACTTTTGTTGTGACTGGGGCAGATATAGAAAGGTTGAACTGAAGCTAATAAATCATGGAGAGGTTTCTGTTTACTTGCATGCTTGCTTGTTTTCATTTCCTGTGTTTCTGTTAGTTAAGTGATGAATTGTGGTCTGTAAAATTATGGGTTGCTCCCCCTTCACAGAAAAATAGCCAGATTACAGATAGATAATATATTTTTCATATTTTTTTCTCTTCCCTTTCCTCAGTCCCTAAGTTCATCCATTGTTTCCTGTAGAGATTCTCCTGGAGCAGTCCCTAGGCCTGCTCACCCCTGAAGTTTCTGGGACCTGAAGGTGGTGGCTTTTCTCTGTGGGGCTTCATGTTCAACCCAGGAGGGTATAAAGGCTGAGAGTGTGGTGCCAGCCCTGCCCTTGGGGAGATGGAGAGGGCTTGGATCTCTCTGATTTCAGCTGCTGTTCATTCTTGTTTGTGGGATTTCGTGTTTAATCTTATATTTCCAAACAAAGGAATAGAAATGTGCTTTAAGAAAACAAAATGAGTGAACAATGATATCTGAAAAGCATTGTCCAATTGAACAAACTTGGTTTCCAGAGTTCCCTTCCCTAAGTCTCGTTTGGAGCCATCCCCCAGCCTACTTTTGAGAGCTGCTGAGGATACACAATTCTTACTAATTTCAGTACTTATTGTTTGTGTTAACCATCTCTGTAAACAGATGAAAACAGATTCACTTTTATTTAGCAGAAAAAGAGAGAGCTTGCCATGCAAATCTAGACATTGTAATTTAACATTTTCTGTCTTTATTTGTGACAAAGGCAGAGGCAGGGCTTGCTGGATGCTATAAAGCCAGTGGTGCAGCACTTTCAGGAACATTTCCCCAGCCAAGGTGAGCACCTGGGAGTGTGAAGCTCCTGGCAAGCCACACGTGCAGCCTGGTTTGGGAGCTGCTCACGAGAGCATCTGAAAGGTCAAGTCACCAAAAGGGAGAAGTTTCCACTCTGCTCTGAAATGGCTCCTGTGGGAAGGTGAAAATGGGAGAAAGTTAAAGTAGCTGGTCCCATTAACCCAGAGACCCTGGAGGAAACACAGAGACAATGCTATCCAGAGTCAGAGCTGCACTCCATCCAGGCTGGGATCCCATCTCTGGCCTGGCTCTGGCTCATGCCAGAAGATTGAATGTACTTTTAAGAGATATCAGTCAGTCAGTAGCTGGATTGGGCACTGAAGGGAGAGGATTCACATCACAGGTTTCGTTAAAAGACAGCTCCTACCCAACATAAGCCTCAACCCATTTGGATTTCTGACCTGAAGCTGTTGTGGCATATTCTCTGGTGGTTTAGGAGTGAGGAAGATGCTGCTGCAGCTTTTTGGTTGGTGGGAAGTGTCTCTGTTACACAGCCACAAACTATCAAAAAACTTACCAAACTCTCAAATATCACCCTATCCATTAAATACAGGTAAAGATAGACAACAAGATTTACAAGTTATTGGTGAGAGGAAAGCAGGGTGTGCATGTTTGTTTTGATATGTGCAGATAGTGCCATGAATGCATTTCTTTAAAAAATCAAGGTAAAAACTCCATGCTACAATGACGGATGTTTGCATGATATAAACAAATAATCTTTTTAAAGGTCCTGCTAAGTACTCTCTTGTGTGAATGAGCTCTCAGCCTCCTGGTTATTGTTCTTTCTTGCAAAGACAAGAGTTTCTGTTGGATATTTTAGAGTATGTTGCTTCTGAACTTCCTCAGGATCTTTTAAATTTCATGATGGTCATTGTATTCTCTGACATATTATTGCTTATCTTTCCTATCTCCTGCCATCCAGTTACTCAAATACATTTTGTCACACTCGCTCATGTTGTTTATTAATTATCTCTTGTTTTATGACTTCTCTCAGTTGCTGGGTGCTGAGTTAGGACCTCTGCCCTGGAGATCTCCTCCTTACAGCCAGCTCAGCTCCCTCAGTTCAGGACTCCTTAACTGGACTTGACTTGGCCACTGGACTTGTGCTCAGCCATCCACTGTCCTTCCAGAGTGTTCCAAGGTGCTCTTTAAGGACTGAAGGCTGCCAAGTGAGGTGACTGGTGAAAGGAGGGGGGAGCAAAACTGGCGGCAGAGCTGCCCCCTGCCACCCCCTCTCTCTGAGGCACACCCAGGAGGGAGAGTTTGTCCCTGGAGGGGATCCCTGGATTTTGCTGGCCGTGGCTTGGCCCATGGTGCACACCCCACCTGCTGACACCTTCTCCTTCTCCTAGGTCTGTGCTGGGAGCTCTGTCCATCCAGCTCTGACCTTGGCACTGTCTCCTCACAGTGCATTTTCTTTCTGTTATTTCTTCCCTCTGAAATCTTCCTTCCAGTAATACAGCCAGGTTCCTGCTTCCTTTCACACTCGGCTTCCTTATTTAACTCCTCAGTGTGTCCTGTGCCCACCCCTCACTGTTTCAGGTATTGGCCAGAGGGGAAGGTGTGACTGGCATCCAGAGGCAACCAGATTTCTTGAACTTTTTCCATTTTGCCCATCAAGCCCTGTCTTCCATCCATCATCCCACTTTGCCATGTGGGGAAAGCTGCACTCATTGCAGGAATATTGTGTGATTAGGGTGATCTGCCACTGTAGTTCTCTGCTCCAGTTGTGAGCAGCAAATGCTTTCATGCATATGCTGATGTATTCAGGAAGCGTAAACACTTGAGTGGCCCTTTAAATATTTTCTGCTGCAGTCTGACTTTTGATATAGACACCAGCAGAAGACTGGTGGGGAAGAGGAATATATTAAACCCTTGCCATCAAATTGCAACGCAGAGCTATGAATGTGTCACTTAATGTACTCTCTTCTAAGTGGGGCAGTTCTTCTCAAAATTTAAGAACTCAGCAAAAGTACAGGCTGCTTCCCCCATAATGAAGAGATTCCTCTGCCAGAAAACTTCAAGGGATCCAGGCCTCCTTAGTGTCTGTGCCCTGTGAGTATGAACAGAGGGTGAGGAGAGGGCCCTGACTTTACCCCAGCAGTCCCAGGCTTGGTGTTTGCACATCTTAGGAGTGCATGCTTGTGGATGCATGTTTATTTGGAGAAAGGCTGCTCCTGGGCTTTGCAGGTTAAATCATCCTGCAAAGTTCAGCCATACAGCCACAGCATCATGTTCAGTTCTCAGTGGCTGTGGTTTAGCATATTTATCCAGACTTTTTTGTTATTAGGCAGCTTTAGGACAATTCTTTTGTTTGTAACTTAAAGGAAGTAATTGATTATGACTGTTCAGGCATCTTAAAAAACACTCCTAGTTCACTTTTTAAGACTAACTCTCACTTCATAATTTAGTTGGAGATTCTTTTTCCTGCTGGACAAAGGGTGACTGCTTTATCATAGTGAATATTTATGTGAGTTTGGGAGAAAAACATCCTTATTTGTGTCTAATTATTTTTGAGGTTAATGTGAAGTATACTGTAAGCAATTAGAATTCAGAATTTCTTTTAATCTTTCTGTGTCTTTTACAGCAACATCTGAATTCCTTGTTATTATTTCCATTTGTCTGAAAATGATATGCCAAATTGTGCATGCTAAACATCTCAAATCCTCTTCTTCCTCTGAGATTTGGACTATCATGGAACAGCTATGGCATTAAGGGACCCTAACTATACTGTGATGAGAAGAAGAAATGTGCTTATAGTTTGAGCTGCACTGTACTGTTATTAAAAGCCAAGTTTCTGACAGAAAATCCATTAATTATCTTGTATTCATTTTCAAGGTGTGACAGATTTTCAGACTCTGTGCATGAAGATCAAGCAGGCAGTTCCAGTCCCAGGTACTCTTCTGTAAACTTTGCCTGAAATCCATTGGCAGCAAATGAAACTGTGACTGCTTTTGTTAAACCATTAAAAAGAAAACTTTATTCCCAAGGGGATGCAGAATTTCTGGGGTATTACCTGCAAAAGCTGTTAGTTTTTCTGGGAAATACATATTTATCTTGTGTACTTTTGTGAGATCGATATGAAGATTAATTGCTGTTGCTGTTATATAAGTAAATATATTATGATCTTTATTCTTGACTTCACATCACACTCCTGCCATTCAGATGCAGCTGTGGTGCTTATACACTGAATTTTACTGTACAGCAGCTGGCACAAAGCAGTATTTAGCAGAGTTTTGCAACAGTGCAAGGATATGCTCATTGCTGAGTATATCTGGGGGAAAAGAAAAATCCTTCAAATTGTAATTTAACTAAAGTATTCTTGAGGCATAGCTCTCTCGTGGCTATGTTAGTACATATTTATTGCTAGGGTATGCAATTTAACTTTTCAGGAAAATTTTAAAATCAGAGGATACTTTAAAATTAGCAACACTTGTGCACATTGTTGGCATGCCCGTGGGCCATAAAGCTGTAACTATAACAACTGCCTTGGAGCACACTTGCAGAAGGCTTGGGCAGCAATGGTGTTCAACTCCACAGGCACCCTGCAAGCATCCATCTGGATGCTGATGGGCCACAGATGGAAAGTGAGTTTGGCAGCTCAAAATCCTTAGGAGAAAACATTGAACTAGCAAGTTATGCTTTCTGGAAAAAAAAAAATCTTAGGCGATTTAATTCAATAGCCCTTGACTCCCTCAGCTGTGGAGGTTTCACACCAGGAGAGAGGTCAGCTGGGAGATGACCATTAGGGTGCTGCTAACATCTGAAATCCCACCTGAACCCAGAGCTACAGGCAGGGATTTTGGAGCAGCAGTGCTGCCCAGCTCACGCTGCCAGCTCCTCAGGCAGCCTCGCCTCCTGCACTGCGGTAACTCCGTGGCACCACGGAGATGCTCCCAGGGCACGGCATGAGACCAGGCTGAAGCTGGAGTGCCTGGGTGTGGATGGCACCAGCTTGCACATTGTAGTCTGGGAGGGCATTGAAAATGTCTGTCCCAGGTCCCAGATGAAGCATCTGTGTCTGTTGAAGCCACCAAATGTGCCCTTACCTTGGAGGATGTTTTCCCCAAACACATCTCTGGCTGTTCAGACCTTACTTTGTTTAGAGTGGCTTCTCCTTCCCTTTGTGCAATGGCCCTCAAGGCCAGAGACCAACAGAAGGGAAGTGTGTTGTAGAGAGGAATGTTGTTTGTCATGATATTTTTGTGATATTATAGCTTACTGTGGATCATTGGTGGGGGAAGTCCTCTGAGTGAAAAAGACAATTTCAGATTTTATTGGGGAATGTGAACTGTAGGTCTGAAGCCCAAGAGTCCCTCTAAAGCTAACATTTAAGTAGCTCCACAGCTGAGTGTATAATAATGCAAACAGTGGTTTAGATCCATTACTGATGTGTAGACCACTAAACTTAGTAAAGCAATATACCATAAATAGCCAAGAACTTGTTGCTCTTCTTCCTTTATCATGTTTTGACAGATGTCTGAAATCCTGCCTGATGCATTTCAATTTTATTTTCTTACAGAGACGATGATAACAAAGAAAATTACCCAGACAACTCTGCAGTCTTAGAGGAAAGGCAGCTGCCTTTGCAAGACACCCAGCAGCACAAGCAGCAGGTTGTAATTGACTGCTCTCTAAAACCTGAAATGGGCAACTTGAAGCTGAGGAAACCTAAGCCTATTGCAAAGCTAGACAATGGAAAAAGCCATGAGGAAAGTCAGGTAAAGAATTAAACTTTCTAGGGGTAGGCTTGTGGCACAATGTCTAAGCAACTTTTGAAATGCAAAGAGGGACTCCCTCGTAATTCATGGTGTGATTTGAGACCCCAAAATAATCTACCCTGATTTCCAGAGACCTGCAGTCTGCAACCCTTCTCTAATAACAGGAGCTAGGGAATTGCAGAGAGTTGTACTGCAACTGCTTTCAGAAGTGAATGGAGAGCATAGCCAAAGATGTGTGAATATTTCTCCTTAGTTTTCCTGTGTTTCCTTGCACCAAGTATAAAAAACTAGGTAGCTGCAGCACTTAATTAGGCAGTTTCTGTTTGCTTTATTTGATTAAGGATCTCTTACACTGGTATTTTGGCAGCAAATAGAAAGATTTCATGGTATTCCTGCATCCTAATTTCTGGTTTTCTCATATTTAAATAGTAAGTCCACATCAGTGCAGTAGCACACTGGTAGTAGCAGTGCTACCCCCACCATCTTCCTAGATTGAGCTGAGGAACAGAACTGTAAATTTTGTAAAAGGTGTTAAGGAAGACAAGAAATGAGGAAGCTTCTGCTGCTGTCTCTGGAGTTGCATTTGCTCTGCTGACTCTAAAACTCCATCTCTCAGCAGCTGCTGAAAATGCCTCTGCTCTTCCCTGGTGCTTCCCAAGCTGTGTTGGATGTGCAGCGTGAGGGGTAGAGCTCTGGGGCAGATTTAACCCCTCAGCTGGAAATAGTCTCATATCCAAGATAGTTAATGTTGATAGATTTGTTGGTCTGTAGGCACAAGGCCTGGCATTTGCAAATACAAATGTCTGTGTTTGTATAAAAATGTGCATACACAAATACAGATGTCTGTATTTCCATCTCTTCTTTGCTGTATTATGTATTTGGCTACTTTTTGTATCTTCTCCCTTCTTGTTTGTGGATAGAAATTTGCAGAGCTCTTTCTGAAGTGCTTCAAACCTATCCCAGACTAAGAATTATTTTGGACGAAATTTAGAATGGGATTTTGTAATTTTAGAGACAATTACCTTCTAAGTGAGAATGGTCCTTTTGGATCCCTGAAGGAAAATGAAAAGCAAGTGACAAATGGAATCATCACAGTCTTTTTTGGAATGCCAATGTCAAACTCTTGCCCTCAGCTTCCTGCCTGTTCTTCTGGAGCTCATCCAGAAGTAAAGGCATAACTGGGGTTTTTTTGCAACTGCACTGCATTACTAGGAAAGATTCTTTAACCTGCAGGGAGATGAGGTGTGCATGTTTATCAGCTGAAGAGAAGAAATGATGGGAATTTTGCCCTGTGAAGAGCAAGTGGAGGCAGAGCAGGAATAAGAGTCATGAAGAAGCAGGAAATGGGGCAGGGTCTCTCACAGGTCATCTGCTGCTTTTTCAGCCTCTTCTGAGCCCCTTGTGTCTGTCCTGCCTGTACCTCCCACCCTACAGAAGCCAACATAGAAGATTTGCTGCTCTGTGGCATTTTACATGGCCCTAAGGGGTTAGCTGGAAATGGTGAAATTCTTTCCTTTTTGAGTGTATAATTAGACTGCCATAAAACACCAGTGCAACATAAGTATGCAGTCTCCAGAAGGGAAAATAGTACTGGGCAGATAATCTTCACATGACTGAAAGGCTTGAATTAGGAAAGACAGAAGTGATGAAATGCTGTAACTGCATGAACCTTCCTTGCTGAAACCCCTTGCCACCAAGCCATTGGATAGAATAAATGATGTACTCCCAAGCAGCTGACAAACAGCACTTTCTGAGCACGTGTGTTTATGAAAGAAAAGCACAATGCACTGTATGTCATGATTAAACTGTTTGTCCTTGTTTTCCTGAGATTATGGACAGAGTGCTTTTTCAGCAGTCTCCTCACTTCCCCAGCCTGGCTTCTCTGTGCATCAGAAAGAGTGACACCAGAGCAGTGACAGAATTTCTGTTAAAGATGTTGTTCTGATAAGCCAAGGAACTGTTTGCTATTCACTTTTATAAATCCATGAATCGCTTTTACAGAGACTCATCCCTTTAAAATTAGAAGAGACTGTTGGGAGATGAATAAGTTTGCTGCGTGTGTTGGAAGCATTAAAGTCTGTTTGGATGGGAACCATTTTTGTGTGCCGTTCCAGCTGTGAGAATCCAAGAGGTTTCCATTGTAGAAAGGTCACTGAGAGGGAACAGACAGCTTGATCAAGTAGAGGAAAGATGGCCAGCTTGAGGATTTTGAGCCTCACAAGGCTGTCAGCTAAAGTGTGGTTCCTGTGCCTCTGATATTTTTGGCATAAGTGTGGCCCTGTGGTCATGTGTCTTTGGTCTTGATGAAGGAAAAGTTCTGAGATTTACACTGATGATTAAAACACCCAAATGTAATAAAAGTGGAGCGTCAGATGACTTCACTTGACCACTTATCAGATGGCAAAATGACACCGGAGTAAAGCTGCACTTTGCATGTTGCCTGCAGTTATTTCCCTGGGGGCAGCAGCTGGCTCTGGAGACAGCTGTCACCTTTCCAAACAGAAGGGAGAAGGCTGAGATGGGAAGAGAGGAGGCTGCTGGAATGTGACAGCACTGCTGTACTCCAGCTCTTTTGTTTCATCTTTCCCATGGTTCCAGGAGCTTCCTTAGCAACTCTGCAACACTCATCCATAGGAAATCAAATTAATTAGGATTTATTTGACTTCAAGAGGTGAGGAAGCATATGTCCAGAACATTCTCCAGGGAGTCAGTGTGAGCACATATGGTGAGGAATAGATCTGCTTTCCTTGTCCAATCCTTTCTTCTGTCACTCACCTTTGGTGCACAGTCATGAGTATGGATTCTTGGATGAGTCACCCTCAAATCCCCATGGATGCTGGGACATATTTACAAAAGGACACCGAACTTCCTAACTAATAGGCAGAGACAGTAAAAGTTCAGTTTCAAAGTTTTATTATCAAGGTGAATGGCTATAAAAATGAAATGGCAGCTTGACAATCAGTGCCTAGAGACAAGAATGTGAAAACTGTAGAGTTAAGTTTTGTATTTTGAGCATAAATGAAGTGTCCAAATTGCTTGGAACTTCCAATAATTTGACATTAAAATTGTGATTTTAAGTGCACAGTAATCAAAAAGTCAGAGCTGATGTTGAGACAAAAACACATGAACACTCCAGGCAGTCTGCAAGTTTTGCTTCGGTTTCTGGGTATACTCTGTTTATTATGATGCAACTTCACTGTAGAAGTCACCTTTAGTGGAAAAGAAACAAAAATGCAGTAGAATTTGTAGTAGGCTTTGCTGCATGTGCCTGTGACACCTCAGGATTTCACTGCTCTTTAGAAACAGAGACTCAGTCAAGGGTGTTTCCCTGGTGTTGTTAACACCCTAATGACGTGATTTATGGGCAGTAACAAAGACATAAAAGAGAAAAAGAAGCACAGAAACAACCCAAAGCCACCCAAGTCCTCCAACATCAAGCCTGCAAGCAAGGGCTTATTGCCAGCACCTGCTCTCATCCTCAGCTTTCCCCTTCACCCAGCAGAAAATCCCTGGAATTGCTGTGTTCTCTCTGCCCTGCAAGTTCCCATCTGAAGAGTCCTGTCCAAACTTTTGACTTCCATACATCCAACCAAACTTTGCAACTGGAACAAAGTCAGGTACATTGCTTTGGCAGGGAAGGAAGCTCTGCTTTTTTGCAGAGCACATTGTATTTTAATTTTTTAAACTATTAGACTAAAATATTGGATTACAAAAGCTAAATACAGAGGTAAGGGAAAAGTCACACTTCGATTATCATATTTTCAAAGATCTTCATTAACCTATTTCATTGCAGTGCAAAGGAAATATTATAACCCTTTTCATAGGTAAGGAAATTAAGATGTGCTGAACACATATTTTCACAGCCCTACCATTGGTTTTCAAAAGCTTGGAGTTAAATGGGTACTTTTTATTATTCCTGTTCTTTTACTCAGCTTTTTGGACTAAATTGCATTTTTTATTTTTTGTGTAACAGATTGGGTGATGTGACTTTTTTTTCCCCTCACTGTCTTTCCTTCCTCACAGAGTAATACTCTATTCATAAAGCAACACATATGCTAGGGAAGAGAAAGAGGCAAAAGGTTAAATTTTACATATCTTATTTAAGTGAACTGCACTTGCCTTTGTCAGCCAGATTTTTTTTATGATACCCAAGTAATAAAATCTTTCTGATGTGTGAGTAAATAATTTCAAATGAATTCCTTATTTAGAACCTCTTAACTCTGAAGCTGACATCTGTTAAGTAATAAACAGAAAAGTTACAATCTGCTTTAGTTTCAGAAACTGTTTTCTAGTGAAATATCATTCTACTTTGTTTAGAACCTTTGATCTTCTGTGTTCTCCAGTTGCTACCATAGTATTACCAAAAAATAAATAAGATCCTCAACCAGCTTCTGGTCTCATGGAGCATTTTTTTCCTGAAGCAAAATACTTAGCCAAGATAGGATTGGTACTGACAGGGCACATTCAGTTTTTCTTTTTTTTCCTCCTTGCAGGAGCTGGAGTGTGCATTGCCAGGCCTCCCAGAGTGGCAGGGGAAGGCTGGATCCTCAGCTAATAACTATGCACAGAACGTGCCTTTGAAATGCCAGGAAGCAGTCGTGAGATTCCAGCCAAGGTAAGGCTTGGGATAACACAGCACATTTCACTTCTGATTAACTGCAGGAAAGGCTAATTCATTGGGTGCCTTTCCCCTAAAATATTCAGACTCCTGGCTCTTGTTGGCAGCGTGTTCTATATTTATATGTCTAGGACTGTTTGGAGAAAGTGAAAAGGATAAAGATAAGAATGCAAATTTCATCATTCTTTAAACCCCTTATATCTGAAGCAGAAAGAACATCCTTAGTTTAGAAACTTCAGCTCCTCTGGGCCAAGTTTCAAAAATACTTCTCTGCTTCCTTTCTCTTCCCCCCCAGTGCTGAGTTGCCTCTCTTTCTCAGAGCTGCATTCTCTGAGAAATGAGAATGCAACCCTCAGACCTGATTACAGCAAGGGGATCCATTTCTGTCCAGTTCAGACTCTGGGTGCTGTGGCAGCTGTGCCTGCTCTGGTGTTGGAAGGGCACTGTGTGTTCATTAATGAAGCCTTGATGGCAGATAGCTCAGCTGGTGATGAAGTAACTCAGCTCTGGTAAGCATTGGAAGTCACAGTTTCTACTTTCATCCATCATGGCCTTGCAAAAGGTTAAAAATGGGGTTTCAAATCACCCAACTGACCAGTGAAGGTGTGTCCTAAGGATAAGATTTTGTCCTTACTAAATCTCTACAAATTTCCCATGTTCAGGTGCTGGTTTGGCTCTGCTTTTGTGTGCACAGTTTTTGTCAGGGGAACCAGGTCTCTGCTCTTTGTCTTGATGTGTGTGACAGTGGTGCTCTGTGGCAGTCCCTGGCTCCCTTTGGAGGGTGTGAAGCAGCAGCAGTCCCTCCCAGGGGTGCTCAGTGGCTCAGGGCACAGCTGGCTGACAGCCAGAGCTCCCTGGCTCAAGGTTTGTTGCAGTCAGGAGTGGGAGAGCAGTGACAGCTGCCATCCAATGGCACTTGGGTGCTTTATGTGACCTGAACTGGTTGCCTTCTCCACAGCTTTTAGGAGGCAACATTGTAAATGATCCTAATCTGTGCACTCAAAGGGTGGTTTAGCAGAATGAAAAAGCATTTAATTAGCTTGGACAACAAAGTGCTTTTGCCCTCCAATGCTTGTATGTGCAATTGAAACGCTGCATCTCAGGAAGTGTTTCTAATTAGGAAGCCTGCCTTCTGTTTTCTGGCATTCCTTATGTGAGGAAAGAATCCCATGGACTTCTCTTAAAGAGGAGCTTACTGAGTGTGGTATCAGATAGTCAGACCTGCCCAGTGGTGCTGGGATGTTTGTGTATGAGTAGGTAATAAAACAACTGGTTAATTTTGAGAGGAACATGATGAAAGACACATGGACTTTAAAGATAGGAACCAGAGTGAAATGTGCATGGATAAAACAGCAACTGCAGCAAAGTTCCCCTGTCCACTTCAACCATTTGGTCTTTTTAGTCTGCTGGTATTAAACCATTTCCCAGTATGTTATTTATTCTTGTTTAACACCACAGTAGCTCCTTAGAAAGCCTGCTATCCCCAAGGGCTAAATCTGTTAAATAACGATGCCTGGATTTACCATTCTAAGTGCTGTGAAAGCACAGTGATCAAATCTCAATTCTGGCCATGTTTCAGTTTGATTATATTACAGAAAAAAAAAATGTAGGTGACTTTAATCTCAAATCAGGAATTTTAAACATAAACAAGGGTTAACACCTGGTCTCTGGCCTCAGACAGAATGCACTCACAGCCCTGACTCGAGCAACAGGCTGTGAAACTGCTGCAGGGGATGATGTCTTGCCTTGTTTTCTCCCTTCTCTGCCGTGGGATGTGCAAAGGTTAAGCATTCAGTGTTGGCAGCAGTCATAGCTGGATTTGGACAGAGCACATCTGCCAGCACCACAAAACCCAAGTTTCACTGTCTTCCACTGGTTTTGCTGGGCTGCTGGTAAAATTGACAATGCTTTAGGATACTACACCTGCCTAGTGTCCTTATGTCAGACTAAAAGCTCTCTGGCCTTTAGGAGGAGAGGAGAGTGACACACTGCACACTCTCCATATGTCAGATGTGTAGGGGGAGGACAGGAGATGAAGGATTTATTTCTGCCTAAAAGAAGGATCAAAGTTGATTGTTTCTAGTGCATCCTGTTGTTACCTCTGCTTTGACTTCATGGTTGCAGAGGGCTGTAGCTCTGCCATTAGTCTCATTGGGGATTAAACGTCTAAATACCTCTGAACTCTAGAGAATTTTAAGAAACCTGTTCTGGTGAGTGTGAGGCAGCTAAAAACCAGATCATTTTAACTTGTCTAAATATGGATTATCGACTGCTGAAATATGAAAAATTTTCAGTACACTTCCTGTCAAGCAGAACAAAATAAGTTTAGGATATTCTAACAATGGATGCTCATAAACAGATGTGTGACAGAGAAGAACAAACCAGGTCATGTAAGAGCATCAATCTGCAGAATTAAGATCTAGAAGTATGCATTGTTTCTTTGATGGGGTACTTTCCTTTTATGGTAACCACTGAAACAACAAATGAAAGGTTTTGTGGGATTTGAGGGAAATGGAAGAGTAGACTTGAAGAGACTTGCAGCCAGAAGGATAAGGGAATAGTGTCTTGGTTTTGGTTAAGCTATACCTGATCTGTGGAGCAAGGATTTCAATCTCAAGGGGTGTTTATCATGTATGATTTATGAACATCAGCATCCATTTAGCAGATGAAATGCCATCTGCATGGAAGGAAACCTTTATCCTTTTTTTTCCAGAACATGAATTTCTTATCATTGCCATTGATTACACTGAATACTGCTCTGGTCATTGTGTGCAGCTGGGTTTGGATACGAGTACAATATAATCTGCACCTTGATAGAAGGTAGATAAAAGTTCTAAGCAGGTCCTGGGAGCAAATAAAGGAATTGCTTCTTTTTCTAGCAGAGACTAGAAAAACCAGTATGGAACAATACACATGATTACAAACAGCTGCTCCTGCCAATTGCCTTCTCAAAGGCAATCAGCAAAACTGGAGTGGGCTGCAGGCTGTGTGCAGTTACCTGAGCAGAGCCTGGTGCTTTCCTCAGATACCAGATTGCAGAGATTACAGAGAGAGGAGGCTGAAACAAAGCTCACCCCGGCAGTGTGAAGGTCAATGCTTCAGCGAAGGCTGCCGGTCAAGTTAGTGTGGAATTCAGAACTACAGTTTGGGGTGAAGTTTTCTACCAAAGAAAAATTCCTGGAAGACCCCCCTCTTCACCATTCCCCAAATAAATTGGGAATAAAGTAGTTTCATTTCACAGGATTTATCTGGTCCCAGGGCTGGCCCCTATTCTGCGATTCTATAACTCTGTTTTTGGCAGAGGCTGTAGGGTGGTGGTTGCTGTCAGACCTCTGCTTGTTCTGCAGGAGCAGTGCTGGTAGCCCTGGGCTGCCCCGGATCTCTGGGTCAGGCAGAATCTCCTGAGGCTTCTGTGCTTCCCTGAGGGGAGGCCAAGCTCCAGCAAGGCTTTCAGTATTTAGGTTTGCAAGGCAAGTATGTTTGGAGAATGCAGTTCAGGTGGGAACTCCTGTGGTTTCCAGGCTTTCTGCTGAACAGCTGCAACTCAGAGATGAGTGGGAGGCAGCAGGAAAGCTGCAGAAGTGCTGATGACCCCGTGCAGACCTGCATGGCTGAGGCAGAGCCTGAGAGGCTGCATTTCCTCACCTGCACAGGCAGCCAGGTGAGCAGGGAGAAAGCTGGAAAATGATTGATTAGTTCCTAAGAACAGTTTCTTCAGAGATGTTGGTATTAAAAGGTCAGTGTTTATGGTTCCAGGGACACTTCTTGTACCAAGGCACAGAAAAGTCTCAGAGCAAGGTTTTTGGTTAATTTAATACAATTAAAGAAAAAAGAAGTAAAAGGGGAATGGGGAGAGGATAGAGGAGAAAGGTAAGAGCAGTCTTGTGGCAGCCCCAGTAAGGACTGTGCCTGCTGAGTGCGAGGGCTGCTCTTAGTGAGAATAACAAGTGCTGGCTGGGTTACATAAGGGCTGGGACTAATGAGACAGGCACTGCCACACTGGCTCTGTCTGATTTCCTGTTCCAGCACTCAGGGACTGCCCAGCGAGTGCCCTTGGGCCCTTCACAGTGAATTTTTCTTTGGTTGCAGGTGTGTACTTTCTGTTCACTCCAAAGCCATTTCTGCATTACTTTCTAAGGAGTCATAGGTGTGCTTTTGAAGCATCCTCCTGCAGCCCCATGTGGAGGTGATGAATTTCATGTTTTTTTGCCATTTGGGAAGGTCTCATAAAGGTGCCTTCTGTTTTCTGTGTGCTGAGAAGTGCTGATTGTGTGTTCTGCCATTCTGTGAACTCTTCTGCTGTAACTCTGGGCAGGCTGAATCAGTCCCCTGGCAGGGAACTGAGGCTTTATTTATGAGCTGTTAACCTTCTAGGTCACCCTCACGGTGGGAAGGGTGGAACTGGCTCCTGGACTGGACACAAGGGAGGAATATTGGGCCAGGATAGACTGAAGGTGACTCTGGAAAATGAGTTTGATCCCACAGAAAACTGGGAGGTTGATGGGCAGGGCTTAGCCTGGCATCACCAATGCCAAGATGCTGTGCATGTGTAGCACTCATGCATGAACAAATGACCTGGGGATGGGGTTTGTGTGATCAGAGTTGGACTGCAGTGAGAGTTGCAAGCTACAAAATATAATGCTTCTCTCTGGGTTTCACAGAGGGAATGTGGTGGGGGGTTTGCTTAGGTTATCTTCAACCATTTTCCCCAGCTTTTAAAATTATGTGGTTTTAGTTGAATTTTATGCAGGTTTAAAAGTGATGTTGTGCATAATTCAAAAACTCACATGTCCTGGTCTGTTTTTCAAACAGCACAGTGCTCATGCAAATTGATCTCCCCATTGAAGTCTGGTAGGAGCTCTGCTATGATAATTAGAATTTGGATTTTTTTTGGAGGGGAGGGGTATGGTTTGGTTGTTTGGGTTTTTTTTGATTTGGCTTTTTTTTTTTTTTTGTTATATCCACAAGCCTCAAATGTACATGTTACTTACTGCATCTTTGCCATTTCTATCATGGACAAAAGGATAATTCTGCCAAAGCCAGAGTTTATAAAGGAGAGTGAGAGACATATATTTGAGTAGTAGCCACAGAGAGATTTTAATTTTCATTATTTTAAAAGATGTAAATTATACAAACTAAGGGTGCCTGCAATTACTCAAAATTTCAGCTAAGGCTTGAAATTATTTTAATGTACTCAACACAGATGGAAAATTAGGGCTTGTTCCTGCTGCTTTTGAAGTTAATGGATATTTTGTGATTGACTTTTAATGAGAGTAGGATCCAAACCATAGTTATTAAATTGTAAGCCCTGTGTTGCCTGGTGACAATCAAAAACCTGCATTTGTCTAGCAGAGCAATTAATCTTGGTGAAAATGAAAAAGCACACCCCAAAACTCTCTGTGTAGAGTAAGATCAGCTCAGCACACATGAGACTGAAAATGTAAATGCTCATCACACAAACATGGTTACTCACCTTACAGATTTCAGTATCTCCAGAACCCAAAGAATGCATAAAAGCATCTTTCTCCAGCATTTCTAGTGTGAAAGGAACAGTAAAATGAAATATTAAAGGCATCCTAAAACAGCTGGCAAGAACATCAACCTGAATGAGAGAGGTGCTCATGAGAGAGGCGCTTCATGGCTGCTGTAAACCTTTTACCCTCCAGAGTGCAAGACTCATGAGTGGGACAGCTGGGAATGATGTAGAACTTTGTACCTTTCCTGTACAAAGTGCTGCCAGCATTTACTCTTTGTTTCTGTCTTTTAAAAAATAATTTGTATTGTTTTCATTTTATTAAGGATAATTACTATTTGCTCTGTTATGCACACTGAAAGGAGTCATCCAAATGAATACCTGAACTGTACAAATCTGACACGTGTTGTTTTCATCCTTTCCTTCATATCTAGCTCTCATTCAGTGCAATAAATCACCCTAAATATTATTTCTTCATTAGTGAATTAGTTCTTTAGCTGTTTGCAGCCTTGCAGCTGCCTCCTTACGTGTTTTTAAGCCAAACTACAAATATTTCACTCTTTCCTATTAAATTAGTCCTTTTGCTGTTCTCATGACTCATTTCTGTTCCTATGGGAATTGCACATCTTGGATCCTGTTTGGAGCCAAGTGGTTGTTCACCCTGGTGTAGCGATCTGGTTGTGTCTGGTTTGGTTAAGAGAAGCCATCATTTCAGTCTTCAAATGCCTCACAAATCCAGGAAGAACTACAACAAACACCTCTGCATCTCTTTGTTCTGGTTTTGAGGTCTCTAGAGGCTTTTACAGCTACTTCTTTCTGCTGGGATGATTCTGAGCACAGAAAAATACAAATTATTCTGTGCAAAGGAATTTGGGTTTCGCGCTGGGTTTGATCACATCTCTGAGGGAGTCTCCAGGGGCCAGCAGACATCAGCACCTTTCCAGCACTGACAAATCTCCTTCTCTGAGATGGCTGCAGGTTCCTTGCTTCCCCTAAGTCGAGTCAGCTTGTGATACACCCTTCAGGCTCTGAAATCAGGTGTGCAGAGCCTCAGCTTGTTTTGGGGATGGACAGAGTGCTGGTGGACAGGGAGCTATTGGGGTAGCTCTCTCAATCTGTGGGGAGCTGTTTTCAGACTTCAGTTTCATTCCTTGGTGCACCGAGTTTGTACCTAACCCTGACACTGGGAGCTGTGTGGGTCACATCTGCCTGCCTGGGGGACAACTCCTCAGGGGCCACAGTCAGGGGAAGAGATTTGCCCCTCACCAGTCCAGAGCCTTCCTCTCCTCTGCCCTCGTGGAGAAGCAGCAAAAAAAAAAAAAACCACTGAGAGAAAACCAAAGGTGTGGGCATCTCTGACGGCAGCAAAGTGACCCTCACTAGAAACTCTGGACATCTCCCTTACAGGATTTCCAGGCACCTGGGGCCTTTCTGAAATCTGAAAAAGCAGGAAGATGAAGATTGGGAGCCTGAAATGCCATCGTATTTAAATATGGAGAGATTTATTCTTTATGGCTGTGATATGGGAAAACCCTTGTTCCTGATTTAAAGCATGTGGGACAAATTGTGCTTAGATTTAAGCATATATTTGAGCTTATTCTTGGCTTTAACCCTGTTAGTTCGCCAGGACACAGATCAGACATCTTTAGAACTTTTTGACACGACAGAGTGAGCCCTGATATTAATGTCATAGTTTCCAGAACTTCATTAGCAGTTAAAATGCATTATTTAAGATTGCAGTAAAATCATTGTTGTTTTGAATGGGTTAAAAATAAACATGTTACTTTCATAGAAATGCTATTTTTTAAATAAAATAAACTTATGCTGTAATTTATAAATTATGTACGCACATGATGAAGAACTTGAGATATTTGCAGCACAGATAGGCAATCTATTGAATGATTTTTTAAATTTTGTTTTGTAGAATAGAACAGAACACAAGTATTTCACCAAAAGAAGCAACTGATCAATTTAACAGCTTAAATGAGGTAAGTGTAACTAGAAGTTGAAATACAACCTTATAAATTTTGTATAGATACTTCGTTTTTTGTTAGTTTTAAGATCTTGGAATATGTAATTGCTGAATAATCCTAGGTTAGCTTTTTAATGAATCATTGTTGCCACTTGTAGTGTTGTGGAGAAAAATTTAAAAGTGTGATATAAGACTGCTAAAATAGTTTAAAAGCTAGAAGGAAATGATTTTAAATTTTTTTTAAGTTAACTTTAGGTTGCTTTTTGTTTATGCTCAGAAAAGAATCAAACACTCAATATTGACTGAGTGAAGTGACCTCTTTCAAGAATGTTTGATTTTTTCCTCGTATTACAGCTCAGAAGGGTTCATCTATTAAATATGTTTTGCTTAAAAATAAGGAGTTCTCAAGGTTGCTACATCCTGCATAAATAAACTATGAACAGTACAATGGAGCAGGTGCTCTGGTTGTAAGATGGAAGGAGGGGGGAGCTGAGGAGGGGAAGCAAGGAAAGCCAAATATCACCAGTGACACTTGAAACAAGCTGCTTTCACAGGGATTGTGCCAGGAGCACAGTGTGAGGGAAGCACAAAAAAGCTGTTTGTGTGATCCTGCCCAACAATGGAGGAGCCTGGGCGAGGTGCTCACAGTCAGCAATATCCTGGGAGGGGCCGGGGGGAAAAGCCAAGCTCTGCAAAGAGGGAAACGCTGGAAAGCATCTCCCCACTCCTGGGGACTCTGCAAGGACAGCAGAGGACACGGGACTGACACAGGGAGCAGCTGGGTTTGCAGTGTAGGACAGCAGAGGACACGGGACTGACACAGGGAGCAGCTGGGTTTGCAGTGTAGGACAGCAGAGGACACGGGACTGACACAGGGAGCAGCTGGGTTTGCAGTGTAGGCCAGCACAACACAACAGACGAGAGCTGGGTGAAGAGAAGCCCATTCCTGAAAAACCCTGGTAAAGAAAGCTTGGTTTTCATAATGAGCCAGAGAACATTGTTAGGAAAATTAACCCACAAACAGCAGAGGTTTATGTCCAAATAGAGACAGAGGAGTCCTTTTGCGGTATTCGAATAAAGGGAGAGGCCATGGGGCGTTTCCCCTGGAGTCTCTTGAATTTTTGGAGGACGCAGCCTCCTTTTATCCAAATTTCCCAGCTGAATTTCCCTCTCTCTTTCCCCATTGGCTGAGGTACTTGAGAGGTACCTGGAATGCCTGATACCTAAGATTTCCCTCTAATGTATATTAGAGGGGGTTCTCCCTTTGAATTTTTAATTCTTATGGAATTTATGGTTTCTCCCTATTGTTTCTTTCTTCTTTTAATATCCAATTTCATTTATTAGCAAACCTACATTTTGGTTGTAACGCAAATACCTTTTTTCTATTCATCAATCAGTGGAATCCTTCCCATTGTTTCCTTTATCTCTCAGTGCTAGTTTCATCTACCAGCAGACCCACAGCTTGTTTGTAAAGACAAATCCCTCATTCCTCTCAACATCTATGTCTGTTAATAGATGCCTGACTTTCATTAGGGGAAGACCACAATGAGTCCTTTTACAGGAATTCAGACCTAATCTCCTTGCAGTGAGTTGTTTCCTCTGCATTTTGTGTCAGTGTTGTGCAGCTCACTGTAGATAATCTCCAAGCTGACAGGGAGGGCACATTCAGTGACCAATGCAAGGGAGTACACTCAGCCTCTGCCGAGCCACCCCAGGCCCTGGGAGAAATCACAATGTTATTGTTTCTTTTGAGAAGTCCCAATGCAAATATTCACTGAAGCTTCTGCTTGAAAGCTTCCATTTAAAATCCTTGCAAAGGATTCCTTAAAGGCAAGGAAGAAATATTGTAAATCAGTGTAAAATATTAAAAACAATTATTAGACTAGAAATTAAAATAAATTGTTAATAACCAATGATGAACGAGCAAGGGTTGCAACCTGATACTTTCTTTCATGAAATCTTAGAATTTTTTTGTCTCGGGTCTCTTGCAAACCCAAATGGACCTGAGCCATAAGAAAATAAATTCTCTTTTTGGAGTAGAGAATATGGTGTCTCTCTTCACTGCTCACCCTTGACATTATGCAGACCCAGGGCATATCTTGTTCTATCTTATTGTTGCTTATTTGTTCCCCATAAAGGAAGCTCAGAATTGAAAATGTCATATGCCTCAAGGCACAAATATTGCCTTAATGGATACTGCAGAGATTTATTTATATTCGCGTAAAATATGCCTGTCTTATTTTAACCTGAACTCTTGGATTAAAAAGCTGTTCCAGTGTGACATATAAAAGCATTAATTTCCTTAGAGTGAAAAAACTGAACAGGTTGAAATTTGCTCAGTTTCTTTCCAATATGAATCACTTCAAAGGCTGTTAAATGCTGAAAGCCTGGATTATTCTCCTCCTCTGCTCCAGCTGATTTCATAAATCCAGTCAATCCATCAATAAACTGGATGTAATGGAATAGCTGCCTTCCTGTCTGGGAGGCACAGAGCAGGCCCAAGGGCAGGGTGCAGGATTCTTTTCATTCAGAAGCCATGTGTGGGTCGGGGTGACATCAATTGATGCAGAAAGCACCGAGCCTGTGTTTGCTCCTCATCCCTGCTGTCAGCCTCCAGGAGGAGTCTGGGCAGAGCTCACGGCTGGGGCACACCTGCGTCCTTTCCCTCAGTTCTTACATTTGTCAAACCTTTGGATGTCCACGAGAATGGAACAAAGGATGCTATTGATAGGATGCTTTATCAGGGAAATTAATTCTTTCTAAGGGCAGGGGCTCTCATTTGTCACGTTGTCTCCTGTCAGGCTGTGGCCTCCTGACCAGCACATCCCACAGCGCTGATCCTGCTGGGCATGCCAGGGCACTGCCTCTCTGTTCCACAGCATTTTGGTGATGAACTGGGAGAATCTGTTCTTCTGGTGTCCCACTCCAGTGGGAATTAATAGTGAGAGGTTATCTGTTATCTCTGTAATTCCTTGCCCTAAGGCCTCCCCTCTTCATTTCCAATAATCACTGCTTGGAAGGAGTGATGGTCAGTGGATCCAGGCTTAGTTGTTTGTAGAGAAGGTGTCTCTGCTACAGGCTGAGCTTCCTCTGGGAGTAGCAGTCCTTTTGTACTGTGCTTTCTCCAGCAGAAAAGGCTATGACACTTCAGTGACTGTGTTTTCCTAAAGTGTTATCAAAAATAACATACAGATGAGAAGGACCACACTGTTTCTCTTTCTGTCTTTCTCCAGCTTCCTATAAATATCTTCATTTTACCATTATTTGCAATAACGTACAATGCCTTTTTTCCAGTGGAATTGGCTTAGCTCAAGATCTTTGAATTGTCAGTTGCTTTAAGAGGACATAAGAAGAGATAAAAAACCTCTGTCCAAGACAATTATAATTGCTTCTTTTTCAAACTTTCAGGATACTCTTCTTAAGAGAAAACAATAAGGTTATTTTTCCATTTGAGATATTAATATGTCCTTTCATTTGCATTAGCATGGATCAGGAGTTACTGCATCAGAAACATTCATGCTAGGCACAGAGTGAAGCTGGAATGAGCACCAAATCTGAAGTATTTGAACTGAGATCTTAGCTGCTACAGAACGCCGTATCTTAAATTACTGCAGTTATACTGAATTTCCATGTAGGGGCTTTCTCAAATTGTACTTGATGATGGTGCCCACCATGGCCTAACTTTTCCCTCTGTGTGTTTCAGCTGTTTGCACTGGCTTCTAACATGTTTGTTCTTTGACCAGCCATGAGCAGGGGTGGTTTTCCACCTGGGGAAGGTCTGGCAGTGGGAGGGCTGTGAGCAGCATGTGCACAGGCTGGTTCTCCCCCGAGCAGGTGTGCTCACCTTTGTGCTTGGCCTTTGCTCTAAGCTGTGTCTCCTGCAACGTTTCCTGTAAATTTGTGGTAACTTTTCCTGGATAGTGCAGTGTGGCAGTGCCATAACACTCTGCTGTGGTTTGGGAGTAAGAGATGGGGTTGGTGGTACACTCCAGATTCATCATCTCCCTGGTAACATTTAGATGATCAAAGCTACTTAGTGTTTTTCTCAAATCCCTGTCAAGGGCACAATCATGATAATAGATAAAGTATTTCTGTTATTATTATTACTATTATATGATTTTTTTGGTGTGTTTTGGCAGTGACTGGAAATTTTTCATCCACCCACCTTCTCCAGATGGGTGAATGAATATAAACCAACGTACAATTACAGCATAAGCATTGCTGAAGTATGGTGTTTAACAATATAGTCTGTGACAATGTTTTTACACTGAATTTCCCATAAATATTAATGTGTCATAAGGAATAGTGATGCAAAGTGAATGTATTTTCTTGAAATGGGATTTTTTTTTGCCAAATGCTTGAAGTAACAGTCCATAAAGGTTAAGTCTTTTTGTCAGACATTCACTTATACTTTCCTAATTAGCTCATCCTTAGGGGTTGTCATCTGTGTTCTCTCTAGTTTTCATCATCTGTTCTCCTGGTAAGGTCCAGGCTGGGACCAGAGCCTCACTGGTTTGTAACTGGAATAGTCATCTTTTGCTAGATGACATTAATGACTGTAAAATTCTGCCTGTGATCATTCCACAGCCTCTTTGTTCGGGTTTAGTTGGGATGGGAGACAATGGGAAATGGGGACTTCCCAAAACAGCACCATATGTATGATGCAAGTCAGCATCCTTCCCTCAACAAGGAAACACTCTGCCCTTTGAAAGCTTTTAGGGTGAGAAGGTTCCATTATTTTCCTGAATTCTATGAAAGGAATGAAAGTATAAAGGCAGAAAGTCTTCCCTGCTCTTATCAGACAGCCCAGTTTCTTTTCTTTATTTTTTTAACCTAAAGTCATCTTTGGGCTTACAAAAGGGGATGCCTTACAACAAAAATAATGCAAAAATTTGTTAAAATACTTATTATGCAGGTAATATAGTCACACAAAAGAAATCAGGCCAATAAATCAATTCATTTTTCATTAAATGAGTTAATAAATTGGTTTCAGGTATTTGACAGAGTGGGAAAGAAGTTTTCTGAGTTTACATTTGAGGAATATATTTTCTTTGCAACTCAGATTCTTTTCTTCACAAAATGCCCTTCATAAATATGTATCACTTGAATGACTGAATGTTACACGTACATTCTGTGTGTGGCAGCTGTGTGGTTATTAGGACAGCCGTGTGTGGCTTTGTTTTATGTTTTGAGCCCTATTTCCCTTGAGACGGGGGAGCTGCATGCGTGGGGTGTGGGGAGTGACTCACTTTGCTCCGTCAGATGGTGATTAGGGCTTTCACAGCATTCCCATCCCAGCCAGATGCTGGTGGCAGATCGTGCAGCCCTGTACTGCGTGCAGCATTGCAAATTCGAGTCAGAGCTGGACCACGCATGGCACAGAGGCTGTGGAGGTGATGTGGCAGATAACTCCCTGTCACTGATTTGCCTGCAGCCAGTGACAATGATGTGCTGATCACAAATGATCCGCTGCCCTGTAGAAGCCGTGTCTACATAATGAAGTGCCTGTAAACCAGCCAATTAAAAAAATCTCTCTCCCAGGAATCCCATGAGTGAGCGTGTTCTCAGTAACTCTTTGTTCACTGCTGTGTACTGCACTCACGGGCTGGAGAGGGAGATTTGATTTTTTTATGAATGGTAAATGGGGAGGGACATAATGTCATCAGATCGTGATGTCAGCCCAATGAATGAAATACTTCCTTAATGTATTGCTTCAAGCCCAAGAAGAGGGACACCAGCTCCGTTTGGCATCCTGGAATAAATCGCCTTTTGCTGACAAAGTCATCTTTCCCACGTGCCATGAATAATCCATGTAAATCGGGACTGAAATAACCAGGAGTCAGGAAACTCGTGGAATAGTGCACGTTTGTTCTCCCCACGTCCTCCCGGAGCCGGCAGCGGAACACCCCTTGGCAGGCGCTGCCCATGGGCTCCGAGAGTTGAAGAGCAATTGCTGATCCTTGTTGTTCTCTACCCAGCCCAATGTTCTGCTTTTGTCTGCAGAATTCTTTGTTGAAGCTGCAAGCCCTGGAAACTGATCTGTGCTCTGCGTTTGTGCCAGCGCAGGAGGAAACTCCCCAGCTGCCGGCGCCCAAGGACACAGCCCCTTGTGCAGCCCAGAGCAGCGTGCCAGCCGATGGGGCCAGCTGTGGAGGTGAGCGGGCATGCCATGATGTGTTCTCATTTGCAATTATAAAAAAGCCTTGTGACTTGCACTTTAAAATCAGGCTTGCAGCCCTCTGGGAAACGGTGCAGAGCTAATGCAAAGCACCATTTCCTCCTGCAAACGCTGTGTAACATTTAAAGGGGTGATACCTGTTAAGAGAACGGAAATTACCGGCTGTAAGCCTCCGGTTTCCTGAGAGGGAGTTTTCCTTTTCAGAGAGGTTTTAAGAGCCCCAATTCTTTTATTTTTGGTTTTAATCTGTTATTTTTCCCCAAGTAAATTTACTCTCTTTACTTCCTATGTCTGTATTGTGTGAGATCACCTGCCATATCATGTAATTCTATTTTTGTCATTCTTTTTGTCAGAGCAATATCACTTCATTTCTCCTATTATTGATTTTAATTTAATGCATCAGCAGAGAGATAGCGAAGGTGAGTTTTACAGCATGTGGATTTTAATCATTCATGAGCTTGTATTATTACCCAGCTGGGCAAACTGTGGTGTGTTATCTCTCCCTCTTCCCTCAATAGGGAAATAAACAGCCCTAAGGCTTAGCACTATTTTTGTCAATTCATGGCTTGTAGTCACAGGGCTGGCAGAGTCGTGATGCTCAATAGAAGAGGAGTCACTGCTCGTGAAAAATAGGTCAAAGGCAGTGTGACTAATACATCTCACAGACGAGTGACATGAATACACAAATTCATGCACCATGGTATGGTTCAAATTAAGGCAGGTAGGTCAGTGATCCCTTTGCAATTGATGTTTCATATTAGAAAAATCCTGGGTTCAAAAGAACTTATTTTAGGAGCTGCTTGCTCAGCATTTTCAGCAAGAAATAACTCTAAAAAAAAAAATCACAAATTATGATGTTCTACTTAAAAAATTCCAAAGTTTGATGTTGGCATTGGAAAAATCAAGGAACAGTGTATGCAGAAATCAAATTATTATAAAGATGAAATAATCCAAAAATGCTAGATGTCCTAGGTTTTATTTTAAAAAAGAGGATGCTTTAGTCCAGCCAGGCAAATACCTTGGATACGAGTATGAAACCTGGTCTGGGGATAACCTTGGTGGGGGTCTGAAGCAGAGCCAGGTCTCGTTTGTGTGCTGCACAGGAAAAGGCATTCTGCAGCTCACCCAAAATCTGCACTGACTCCTTTCCTTTGTGGCAGGGTGGAGTTTTCCTCCTTCCCCAGTAGTTTGCTGCGTTATTTTGCTCTGGTAGCTTCATACTTCATTGCTAGGATGGTTGCTAATTATTCCCCTTAATTATTTTTTGCTGTTTTGATTAGATTTTATTTTTATTTATGCTGGTAGTGGCCGCTACTTCTCCCTCTCTACTCCCATTTCCCCTCTGCAGCCACATGGGGAAATGTTGCATGATGTAGCATTTCTCTCACACAGTTTCAGAGCATGCTCTGCCACTCCAGCACACCAAACTCGTGCTTTAGTTAAATCTTATCTATTTAATGGGTTTTAATGTGCCCTCATTGCTGTTAACATCTGCTTTGTGGTTTGTGGCATTTTTAGTAACTTGCCATTTTGCACAGGCAGAGCTGCTCCTAATTCTGTCTCTTAAATCACTGCTGAAATCTTCTGATGCACTGAGCTGCCACATGGGGCTATTGGCTATTTGAGCCCCACCCTGGCTGGAAGTCCAGGGATTTGTACCAGGCTGGGAAGAGAGTTTCTAGAGGATGTGCCCTATATGTTCCATCTTTAGCTATCAGCCTTTCCTCAGTGGATCAGGCGAAATAAACACAATTCTTTCATTCACATCCCAGTCAACAAATTTTAGAAAAGTGTATGGAGAATAAAGACACAACAGTCTGGTAAGATGGCAGGGTGCTTCAGGATGCAAATTTTAAGGGGATGAACAGTAACTTATCTCTCAGTAAAGTCAGCAATTTCCAGTTTACTTCTGAATATGTGAAAGCTGAATTAGAGTTACCGAAGTGAGACTAAAGAATTGTGAGGTAGTTTTTTAAAGGGGTAATTACAGAAAAGTAGGGTGTAATTTCTGTAACTTTTGGATATGAGATTATATCAAATATGTGCCTGCAGCAGTGAGCAGCTGAACCTAACTACAGGAAGTTCTAAATTACTTTTAAGTTAAAAATCCTGATAAAGGCATTCCCAGATGCACTGTGTTTAGGACTGAACACACTACATCTGAATATTTTTTTTTCTATGCAGAGATTTCTGTGTATTATTGTTTTACTGTAGGAATATCACAGGCCTAAATACAGGCTTGTACCATAGGATTTGTCATATGCAGTCCAGCTGCAGATTATCACTAGAATTTGGCTTTAATTCCTGTGGTGTTCTCCGTCAGTGCTAAGCTGCAAGGAGTAGATGGGATGGAATAGATGCCAACAGGCAGCTCACTGGCTTGGGTAGAGGTGGCTTTAATTCCCAGTTTTGGCAGAAATAGCAGCTGAAATTAGATGAGATACATGAAGACAGGTGGAAGTTTGGTCAGTTCATGGGCTACTCTTAGGATATTTAGTGTCTTGTTTAGGTTTTACACAGAACTGGAATCAGGATGATGGCTGTAAGTGCTAATTAAAAATGGGGTTGGTTAGAACTTGTCATCATTCTGAGGTGTCCCACTATTTTAGTAGCTGTGCCACTGAAATGAATCAATCTGAATTGTTTGCTGACCACTTCTGATCATTTGGTAGTAATTTAATGCACTTCTAGTAGAGTTGGAACTAAACCCTTTCTTGGGCCATAGCAAAGTTGCACCAGTGTTCAAGCCTTGCAGACCTTGCTGTCAGAAGGCCAAGGAAATGAAAGTGCCTTGGCCTTTGGGAAATATTCCCAAATTACAAATCATGCAGGTTGTCTCCCTTAATTTATTTATTCCTTGTAATAACAGAACATGAAAAACTGTGCAACCGTTCTTAGTCAACCTATTTCTCAGTGATTTTGTGTTTCTTGAAGTTCAAAGATGGTGAAATTAAGGGAAGCCAGGTTCTTCTCACTGACAATACAGAAAAAAACCAACCCAGCAACAATAACAGATCAAAACCCAACCAAATGTATTAATTTCAAAAAATCTTACAGGGTAAGAGTACTTTCCAAAGGAAGAGAACATTTTTCTTTGCAGAACACGAGTTATTCCAGTTATCACCACTGTCTGTTGTCAGTGTCCATGATTCCCCAGGACTGCTCAGTGCTCTACCCCTGCTTCTCCCAGCTGCCTTCCTGGGCTCTCTCTGTGGGAGGATTTGAATCTCACACCAGCTTAAGGAGATTTGGGTGTTGCTCTGGTATCTTGGAGAGCTGAATTTGACCTACAGAGTATGAAGTACTTAGAGGAAGGATGCAAGGTTAGAATTAATAATCAACTATTCTCATTGTGGAAATGCTTAACATAATTATAATTGATGATGCTGGTAGGAGTAGATGAGCTTATAAATACAAGAGTCACAAGTAACTTTTGCTTGACAGACAACTCTGATTATACAACAGGAGTGTTTTGTTGTCTGTCAAGCAAAAGCAGTTGATAGTGCCCAATCAAGCCATTGTAACTACTATTTTTAGAGAAATATAGGGTTGTGTTTTTTTGAAGAGTGCCATTCAGTGCATTTTCACCACTCACAGGGCAGCAATAGGGATTTGCCATTTTGGTATTCATTGGGAAGAGGGCAAATAAAATGTACTAAAAGGTTCCATTTGAATCCTGAAAGAGATACTCAGTGTGGGAATGTGCAAAGCAGAAAATTGGAAGTGAGGGTAAAAGAACTTACCTAAACCTGCCAGGTCTGCTGTGAATAAACCCATGTGCAGTTGTTTTTCTGTGCAGTTTGAGACTTCCACGGAATAAAAAGATTCTGTGAAATGTATTAGAATGCATGACATGGCAAATATAATGCTGATTAGAATTGACACACTTGCTGCCTGGAAATGCAAAATAATAGACGTGAATTAAAAAGCTGTATATATGAATGGATTTAGAAAAAAAAGAAAATAATGTAGCTGGTGTAAAATATAATGTACTGTGGAAACTGCTGTAGGGGAGCTTGAGTCAGAGCACAAACTTTGCTTTAGTGAAGTAAGAGAGAAAAAATTTTGGGCAAGAAGTTTTGTGAGATTGTGGAGTTTCTCCCTAGAAAGTATAATCTGCATTAAATCCTAACAATCTGATTGTAAATATATCAATCAGGTTGGATCATCCTCACCCATTTCAGCTACTGAGGATGAGGAAGATGATTCAATGCTTATTTCCTTCAATGTACTCAGGTAGAGTGCAGTGAAGATGAACCTCTGATGGTCCCTAGGTAGGCCCTGTAATGTGCCATTATTTTTCATGCTGCCCATAAACAGAACCATTGTCATGAGGTTCATCAATTCCTCCTTTTACCAGCTCGACCATCACTATAAAACAAGTTTTACCTTCTCAGGCACCTGTGGTGAGGTTTTCATTTACAGTCCAAGACATTGTTAACACTGTACCACAAGCATGACTCCTCCAAGGAGCAGCCACTGCCCACAACTTTGAGTAAATAAATTGAATGCCCTTGATGATGGTGGTTGTTATTTAAATATCTTGTGTTCTTTGAGCCAAGGGTATGTTACTGTTACCAAACAAAATCCTGCAGGATGCTGCAAGCAGCCCTGGAGGTTCATAGCCTATGGATATATTATATTTTTGACCTTCCTATTTCTTCACCAAGGGAGTAAATGATAAATCACAAAATTAAACTTATTGTGGACACTCATTGTCTTCTTCAGGAATGTGGTTTTCAAATGCAAACAGATCTATGAAAAGATGCTTCTATTCTGGGAAAGTCTCCATCTTTGCTTCATAGTTTATAAATACACCCATCCACCCCCTCCTGTGGAACCCAAAAAGGCTTTATGTGGAGCCAGTGACAGTACTTCTATTTTCTCATCCTCAGTGCTGTGTCCACCCTGCATGCAACACTTTGCTGATCTGTTTGCTGCTCACTTTGAATACTAATGCTTGGAATACTTCTGTAGGGACAATTTTTTATTGAGCTAGGTAGCTCAAGCCCGTGTGAGTGACCCTCAGTCCACACTGATTTATCCATTCCTTCTAGAGCCTGTGCCAGCCCACAGGGACTGGCAGAATGACACGGAGAGCAGCCCACAGGAGCATCACTCCCTAGGGACCAGCCGACTGCTGTACCACATCACAGATGGAGACAATCCTCTCTTGTCACCACGCTGCTCTATCTTTAGCCAAAGCCAGAGATTTAATCTCGACACAGAGTCTGCCCCTTCTCCACCAAGTGCTCAACCTTTCATGATGTAAGAAAATCTATTTTAATTCTTATGTATTTTAAAGCTTTTTTTTTTCTGCAATTCACAACCTTTAACTCTTCATGTGTTTTTTGCAAATTTTTGTATTGTGGCATATTTTGACATGGATAATTTGCAACACTAGAAATAGGAACTAGTGTTTCCTCAGTCATAACAGTATACTATATTTTTTGAAGTCTCTGTTAATTATAGTTAGCAAGGACAGTTTTAAATGTTAGTAATTAGAATAATGAGTGAACACGAGATAGACAGGGCTATCCAGATATGATATTAAAATATTCAGCTGTATTTGAACTATATCTCGAGTCATTGATGAGGTGTCAATGTCATGAAGCATACAAACAGTTCATGTGTGTGATTTCCATAGAAACCAAACTCTGGGTTTCAGAGAGAAATCAAACTTTCTTGAAAGCTTATATGCAGAGCTTTAGCTTCAGCTGCATATGGATAATAATCAGCTCTATTGACTTGAAACTGTAAATAATCAGAAACTAAACTATCTTCAAAATGATAATACTTACTTCCAGTAATAAAAATTTTCCTGAGTTTACTTTTACAAATCATGTCACCACAGTCTCCTGTTATACTTGGAAGGTTTGTGAAGAAAGGTGTGGGTGTAAAATGTAAATACTGGATCAGGCTTTTGCCTACTAGATTAATTTTTTTTTTTTAAATATATTCAGAAATCCCACAATTACTTTAAAAAAAAGAGAGAATGAAAGACAGATGGTGAACCCATTAGAATACTCTAGAGGTACCTTCAAGCAAAAGCAATAATTTTATGCTTACTTTGTAAAACTAGCTGTCTCTATCCAGAGAAAAAACAGAATAACCATGAATTCTGAAATGTTAAATGTTAAGTGTGCCTGAAAACAAGGCATGGTCCATTATAGCCAGCTCTTAGATCTGGCAACTCTGCTTTTGGCTTTTGCAGGCCAAGAAGTTCTTCTAGATGTAGCTGTGAAGATTGCAAAGAACCACAGACAGTAACACAACTTACCAAGCATCTTCAGAGCCTCAAGAGAAAAATTAGGAAGTATGAAGAAAAGTTTGAGCAAGAAAAAAAATACCTGGTAAGACAATAATTGAAAAGGTAAATACTCCAAGAGGGTGTATTTAAACTTATTCAAAACAAGGTGAGTTGGGGTATTTCTGATAAAATGAAATAGGAAAACTAATATCTTTTCAGCATCTTTCAGTGTATGCAGTAGTTCTGAGACTCTGCATTTTCTCTGGATTACCTTTGTTGCAAAATATCCATCTTTGAGAAGTGTGAATCAGTGAAACATGGCTGACAGGCTTGTGAAACAAAGTTGTGCAAAAGGTGAAAAGCTACTCATACACTTTGTAGGAGTCATTTGGCTGGAAACGTGTTCCACTGTGCAGATTCCTTCATTCAGGCAGACTCCTATAAACCTCCAGAGCCTGGGGCTCAGTAGAAGCTGATGTCAAAAATCAGAGATATAAAACTTGTTGGGGTTGTTTGAGGTCAGTGGTGAGAGCTGTGCTGGGGAATGCGCAGTACAAGAATATCAAAACATGCCTGATACTAAGGAGATGTACAACATGAAACAGGGAAATTTGTGGCATTTTCTGACCACATTAAAATTAAGCAAATTGTATATTACCTTTTAGTCCCATTAATGGCTGAAAATTTAAACCTGTGCACTGTTTGGCTCTGTGGTCATCATATGCTCCTAGGAGCACAATTTCATACCTAAACAACCCTCACACCATAGCCAGAAAAGACATGATTTCAAAAGCTTGATTTTGCAAAACTGCTTTGCAATTTTAAATATCTGAGTTTTGAAGAGTCAGTGTAAATTAACTTTAATTTGCAGGTAATTTCCAAATGCAAACCAAACCCTGATCTGCAAAGCCTTTGTTGTTTGTTTCTTTTGAAATCACTCTTGCACAGGAATTTTCATTTGATTAATTAAGCAGGTCAGTTGAAATTTTGAAAATGCTGCTTCCCAGGAGAATCTCTGTCTTAAAGCAAGAGCTTATTCCTGCAAGGGACAGAGAGCTTCAGTTCCCATCCTGGAAATCACTCAGGAACTTGACTAAAATTAGGTATTTGATCAATCCTTTTGAAGTCACCGAGGTTATTTATCCAGTTAGTCAGAGACTGAAACATTGGTTGCTGTGGTTTTTTTTGGGATCAGAGACAACACTCAGCTCCTTGTGGCACTGTGTCACAATGGGGAGAGATAAGCCATGACAAATTAATGCCATGATCAAGCCAGATGCTCTGCATGACACTGATAGAGTGCAGTCGGAACTCCGGACATTTTGGAGCACGCTGGGGGTGGGGAGGGTTTCATCTGTTTGATCCTTTAGCTGTCAGTTCCTTCTCTTTCTTTTCATTCTTTATGTTTGCCTTCAGCCTTCGCACGGGGACAAGACTTCCAATCCTGAAGTTCTGAAGTGGATGAATGCTCTGGCCAAAGGTCGGAAGCAGCTCAAAGGTACATAATAGCTTTTTGTGTCCCTTTGCTGCTGAAGCTTTTGGAAGTGGGAGTGTACCTGGAGCATTTTGAAGTCAGTTTTCTAACCTCACTGCTCTGCTTGTTTTTCACAATGCAATAAGTCTCCCAATGGCAAGAAAGATATCGTGTGGTATGGCTTGCCTTGATTCAGGGATTGAAGTGAGCCACTTCAACCTTCACACCAAGGCTAGAAAAGGGCAAGGGAAAAGCCTTCGTGGCTCCCTCATCACTGAAAACATTGCAAGAGGAGATGCTATTCTCAACTTCTGAGTGTCTTAAACACAGAAGTTAGAAGTTTTCTTGTAATAGCACAAATCTAGATGCAAATGTTTCTTTACGACTGAGGATACACATCTCTAAGGAATGAATTTATTTTGATCATATAAACAGATCTTTCCTTGATAATAAATTTGGCTTTGAGGGTCAGGTTTTGCCCTTGACTGTCTGTACACCACTCCATTAATGTCTGTGGGTATATCAGATGCTTTCCCTTGGGGAGTCTGTAGTCAAGACTGATTGATTTTTTTTTGAAGGCTATTTATAATTTATCTACATACTTTTTTTTTCCCTGTTATAAATAGATTCTCACCACTAAATAAATTGTAGTATTATCTTTCATCTCTGCTCTGGATGTAGTTAATAATGTAGATATAAAACATGATTGTGGTAAATAAAGAATTGGGAGCTCATCTTTTGTAAATTTCTTCTGGAAAGTTCTCCCTTGAGTACTATCCTGTATGATTACTAGATGATGATGATGATGATGATTACTATTATTATTTCTCCTTGAACTCTGTGTTGCAAATCCAGGAAGGGCAAATGAGAAGAGATGGCCAATCTACATGATTACTTTTGTGAAAATTGTATCTCTAACTCCACCATTGCTTCTCCTGTCCAGAGGGTCTAGGTTTCATAGATCAGCCTCACCTTCACACCCCACATACCTCAATCCTGTGGCAACCCTTGATTTTTATTATCCTGAATAATGGTACTGGTTTTGAGTGAAGCAGATTCAAGAGGTTCACATACCAAGTACAATTGAAATGGAAAACACTCAAATGCTTGTAGAACCGTCTTCAAGTTTGCAAGGCTTGTCTGTCCTTTCTAGCTCCATGAGTTTCCTAAAAATTACTGGTTTTCCCCACAAAGCTGGCCTATATCCTCAGACTGTCACAGCTAAAAAATTATGTTACTGTTTCTGCATGGATTTCAACAAATTTAACACAGTTGGAGACATCAATCTCCTGCCTGGCCCAAGGTCCTTCAGCAGACAGGTGCACGCTTGGAACAAAATCTGGTTTTATGGGAGCCAATTCAGATTTTAATTCAATTTCCTTGTTGCTCTGTGCAGGTCCTTGGAGCTCCAGGGGCTCTGGCTTGGTGTCAAGTTAATACAGTCATGCACTTTATCACATCCAGGCAGGCTGCTGACTGGGAAGCTTCTGTCTTCTGCTGGGCTGCTCAGGTGCTCTTCTGCCAAGGGAAGTCATTTCAGAAAGTGGCTGCTCCTCCTTGCGAGGATCACTTGAGCAGCCAGGCTGGCATGGCAGGGTGGCCTCTGGAAGGGAGAGGGACAGTTTAAATTGCTCTAGGAAGCAAAAGATGTTACATACTAAAGTGAAGCAGAATTGTTTTCCTACATGGCTGCGGTATGATAAAAATTATATGCAAGATTTAGGAAAGTTTTGGTTTGTTCTTTCCTAGTAGTGTCAGAGGAAACCACTTTGCAAATACTTCTAATCTATTTACTTGCCACTCAATTTGCCTTTCAGAGCTGAAACTCAGAATGTCAGAAGAGCAAAACTGTACCTCCACAGCACCCCAAAGAAATGAGAGCTCTGAAGGCAGTGGGACCTCTAAAGAGGCTGGCACACAGGAGGCCACCAGCATGGAACCAGCTCCCTCAGTGGAAGAGACCATGGACAGTGTGTTGAGACGGCTGAAGGAGAAAAGACAACACTTCAACCTTCCTGAGACTATTAAGGTATTTCAGAGGCATGGCTGTTCCCTCAGAGCTCTCTCCCCTGAGGCAGATATTGGTGTGTGGCTGGCTCAGGCTGTGCTGGGGTCTGTGCATCCTCTGTCTGCTGGCACTGCAGTGCATTTTCTCTCTAGTGAGGTGGGAGCTCTAGGGCACTTTCCAGAAGTGACTCTTCTGAGAAGAATTGCTCAGGTGTAGAGGTGCAGAAGGCTTTTTCAAGCAGTGCTAAGCATTTTTTGCTCAGAGATGCACATGTGAAACTGTTTGCCAGGCACTGCTGAAACCTGCTGACTTGAGGCTGTGTGCCCAGAGCTGCACATCCTGGTGTGCTGAAGATGGTGGCAGCACAAGCACCTTGAGTCCACAGAAACTGTGTGACTGAAAACATTCCTAAAGCATTTTGATGATAAAGATCTGATCTCAGCTGGGAAATGCTGACAGCCTCTGCAGAGTCAGTAGCGTGCACTGAGGTTACAGGGACAGCAAAACCATCCAGACTGCTTTGCTCTCCTGACCCTGTACCTTTGTGCTGAGCCTTCCTCTTCTCTTCCGTGTTCTCAATCACTCTTCTGAATGTAGGAGCAATATTCCATGGAACACAATTGCTTGGCTGGGAAATCTAGTACGTACATTAGAATTTTGCTGTTTCTTCACTTTCCTGGCACAATATAGGGTTCTCTAAAAAGATTCATACCACTCAAACCCCCACTTTTCTGAGGGGCTGTTTTTGCAGTCAGATGATGTTGCTGTCCTGATGCTGTTACAGTCAAGCAAGGCAATAAATTCTGCCCTCAAAGGTACCTAAAATCTAAATGTTCAGTAGCATTTAGACTTTGGGTGGTGAATGAAAAAGGGGTAGGGGTGGGAGGGTGAAGAAGTAAATGCAAACTTTGTGAGAACTAAGGAATTATTCTGGGTGGATTTCAGTAGCAAAGAGTACACAGCATAGATAATTTTAAATTATTGTTTTGTTTCTATTCTTGGTTCATAAACAACAAGTTGTTATATAAAAAGCAGGACTGTGCATAACAATGCCATGCTTTTCAGATCTTGGACGCTGCATACATGACTGATTTTTTAATTATTTCTTTTTATATGCTATTTTTTAATGAAGAAAAATGAAATAAAAAATGTGTTTCATAACCAGAAAAAAAAAAGGCAACCAAAGCATATTATTCTATACATAGCTCTAAAATCCTAACAGTGCAGACTGTAGGATAATATTTTCAGTTATTAATTTTTTTATTAATGGAGTGAGAAAAGAAGACACCAAAACAGATGTCTGTGAGGAAATTTAGTCCAAAAAACTTTCTTATAAATGTAAATTACATGTGGGTATCTGTCCCACTCATTTTTCAATTTTTTTGGATTTCTAATTTTCCAAGGGAACCTACTAAATTTAGGAAATAGTGGTGTGGGCTTGAAACATTCTTACAGACAAGGAAGTAATGTAAATTAAATGTTTATACATACCAATATTTTAATTTAAAAAAAAACTTACTCATTTTCTTTTTGTTTTCTTGCAGAGGAAACTTAATATTTTAAAAACTATCTCTTAGCAAAGGTGCTTGGTAATCGTTATCAAAACTGCTGGGGAAGAGAGGCTTGAGCAGGAATAATGTGAAATCAAATTGATCTATTTCAAAATGATATATTTTAGTAGCTCCCAAAGCATAACATTGAAAAAGATTGGATTTTGATTATGAGTCATCCTGGACTTTTGGGGGGAGAATGATGTTTGTGGCACTGATGATGTGAAATGAATCAAGGATGTCTGTGGTAACAGCAAAGATCAAAGGCTTTATTTCAGCTACAAACAACTTTAGTGATACTGTGAATATATTTTATATGCAACATTTTGTTTTCTATATAACATTTAGATCCTACACTAGAATCTGAGCTAGATTAATAGTAAACTCAAATAGCAATTAATTTTTTTTTGGTGGTATTTAGTTATTGTGGCCAAAGATAGGGTTTCCATGAAAGCCTACCAAGCTCTGCTCTGAAGTTCAGTTTCTGTGGAAAACCTGTAAAGCCCTGCTGAAATACAAATCAGAGCATGTCTGTCCTTAGAAAGGTGCAGAATAAAATCCCAGTATGTCTAAAGAGCACAAGATCTGAACAGGAAACAGCAGAATGTGGTTTCCAGAACAAAACACCCCTGCTGCAAAAAAAGCCAGTGAGCAAAGTTATTGAATGAGAAGGCGTAGAGAAAATTGGGCTCAGGACCCCACAAAGGGGTCACCCCCTGTTATTGTTTGCTGTCACTAACTCCTTGTGCAGGGAAATGGTAATTTAGGTAATAGCTCACCTTGGGTTTAGGTACAAAGCTTTAGGAACAAATAAAGATTAAGAACATGAATGCAGGAGTTGAAGAGACAACAGGCAAATAAACACACTTTGAATAATATAACTCAAAAAGCTGCACCAAATCCCCCAAGACCCAACTTCCAGCTTGGAATCCAATCTGAGTTTTGGGTGGCTGGGGCTGTGAGGCTGCCTCAGTCCCCAGCTCACCAGCCTTTCCCAGCAGGGGAGGGTTGGAGCTGGCCTGATGGGAACTGGCACGGCTCTATGGAGGTGTCATGTCACTTGTTGCCTTTCTTCATACTTTTTGTTTCGAATTTTGTCTTAAATGCTGCTTAGTAATGAGCCACCACACATCCCCAAGTGGCAGACTAAGGCCCTGGGAACCTGGCTCTGTGTCTGTGTGGAAACAAAGCACTGCCTTTGACAGTGTCTGGGCAGGCCCAGCCCTCACCGACTGTCTGTCCTTCTGTCCCCAGAGTTTGTATTTTCTGTCTGGAAAAACAACAGTGAGCTTGAAGGTATAAGCATGCAGGGAACAGAACAGATTAGTAAGGAAGATAACTGTATACAACATTTTGTGTGCCTCTGTTCCAAGTTACAAAAAGCAAACTACTACTTTATCTTTAGGTGAACTGTCCCTTTTCTTTCTTTACATGTCACAAGAAACTTTTGCCTTCTGTTTGAATGTTTGCAGCCTGTCCCCCAAGGCTTTTCTCAGGCTGGCTCCCTTTATGTATCTGTCTTCTCATCATTGACCCACTTCAGTTCATATTCTCCTCGGCTATGAAGCAGTGTTTCTATTTAATTAGCATTGAATCTCCTGCTGCTCTATGTAGCCTACAGTCCTAAGATGTCTCAGACAATTCTGTAGTTAGTGACTCCAGCTGCCTTCTCTGATTTTGAAATTATCAGCTATTTCCAACTTAGCTGAATACCAACTTGTCTTGACATTGCTAATAAAATGAGCTAATGAAATAGGCTCAAATGCTAAGCGCTCTTGAGATCATTTCTCTTGTGTAAAATCAATATTAATGATCACCCCATTTCTTCTCAGCTGCTCCAGGCTTAATAGTTTTTGAAAGAATTAACCTTGTATTAATTGCAGAACTAGCAATAAATAAACAAATTAGCTGAATTATAATACTCCTTCATTCTAGTTAGCAGCTCATCTCTTAACATGAATGACAGACGATTTTAGAGCAATTAACTCATGCAGACCTTTTAGGAAAATGTGATTAGCAGTTCTGATGAATGGCTCTGCACTGTTTTTGCATTTGAGCATCAAAGAAAAAAGGTTTTGCACTTGTGGAAGTTAATAGCAAGGTGGTCTGAAATTAGAAGAGTGACATTTCTTCAGGTTGATATATTTTTAAAAGTAGGGTCTAATTAGTAAAAGTATTTCTCCAAGTTGTCACTAAAAACCCCCATGTCATTGGATTTTTGCAGAAAGGCCCCCTGTGTGTGTGTGTCCCCAGCTCCACGGCTGTTCACATTGCTCCATGTGCCCACCCTCTGAACAGCTGGCCCTAACCCAAGTGGCTCTGTTGGGGTCTGGCAGAGACTGTGGGAAATGACATTGGCTTCATGTGCACCTTGGTGTCCTGGCCCAGGTGAAAACACACAATTGTCAGGGACAGGTCCTGTTGGGGAAAGAGAGGAGACAAATACCTGTTACACTGAGTGCTCCCCCAGCAGACACCTGTACAAACACTGCTGAGTCACCAGCGCTGAAACATCAACGTCCTTGTGGTACCAGTGATTCATACTGCAATTTTGGAGCAGAAATAAGCTGTTTACCATGACTGGGTGGGTTTGTATTGTTAAATCTTTCTGTTCTACATCCCTTACCAGCCAAGGCAAACTTATTTATCTTTCTTGATGAATAATTAAAAAGTTGAGGGATGCCCTCTATGCACTTTTTCAACTTTCTGAGCATTTTGTCTAGAATGGTGGTTGTTCTCATTTTTTACAACTAAACATACTTAATATATATGTTGTGTAATTTTGGACTCTTTTCTTGCTAAGTTAATGCCGAGTCCCCATTGACCTCAGTGCAGACAGAAATAGAATTCATTATTAATGTTTATCTGAGAAGAAGAGATTATTAAACAGATATGTACCTGTACCCTTGTCATGAAATCCTGACTCACAATCTTATAAATAACTTTTTTAAATAGGATATGACAAAAAAGCAAATGGCTTTGGAAAAAATCAATCTTCAGAAATGTCTGCTATATTTTGAGAGTATTCATGGACAACCTGTAAGTATGCTATGGAAAGATAGGTAAATTAAAAATTATCTAACTTCTCTAACCAATATTTTTGGTATATTAAATATATTTAGATGACTTTTACACAGTTAACATAATTCTAGTTATTTCAAACTAATTTTCAGGTATAAATGTTATTTCCTGATAGTGATGAATTTTGTTTATATGTTAGAAATTAAAGTAAAATAAGAAGTGGCTCTGTATCTCTCCATGATTGGAAAATGCAAGATTTGAGGAGTAAATTGAAAGATTACATATTCACAGCAGATTTGACTCTGCTATCATGTATAGTTAGAATGATTTTCTGCTGAGGAATGTTTTATATAGGGCACCATCTGAGATATGAACTACAAAATCACATGATCTGTCATATGTTTTCCCTTTACTACACACTTGGACTTAAACTATTACTTAAAATTCAAGGAATTTCATTGCTGAATGCAGGTGCAAAAAAAAAAAAAAATAGCCACAATTAGTTAGATGATGATTTGAAAATTTGTCTACCCAGCTGCGGAATTTCTTTCTGATATCAATGTCTGTATTCTTGTGAGTGTCTGTTTCTGTCTAGTAGTTGTTGTGGTAGAGGAAAAGGGAACTGGCACCACTGCTTGCCCAAAAATACGCCAGCTGTTAAAATTATGATCTGATTCTGACTTCATTTTTGTTCATCTCCTTTGGCCTTGGAATGAGAGCTGAGGGGTGGAGTGAGTATGCAAGAAGGGTATGAAGAAATTGTATTTCCTAAGAAGGAAAACAATAAAGAAATTATTAGTGCAATGTAGAGGTAAGAGAGACTTGATTCAGAGACAGGCAAGAGAATAACAGGGTGCCTTGGGAACACAGGGGTCAGCCTTGAAACGGTGGCGTGTGCTGGGCCTCACCTGCTGATGTCTGCTATGGCTCAGCACCATCTCTCTCCAGACTTACCAGACAATGTCAGACAGAGAGGCCACTGACCAGGTTTAAAGCAAAAACAATTATCTCTTCTGGCATGGTTGGCATTCCCTGGAGCTCTCATGTGTTGTAGTTAAATGGAACATGAGGCTGGGGGAAGAGAAGTGACTGGGCTGGGATAGGCAAGCCCTGACATTCCACAGGGAAGGGTGGTTCTAGAAGTGGTCCCCAAGCACTCCATCAGCCAGACGTGTGCAGTGTCACCTACCTGTGTTTGTCTACTGTCCCCCTTGCTCCTGCTGGCCAGGCATTGTCTGTCTGAGCAGCTCTGGGCTATTGTCTGTGCCATCAGCCAATCTGTCTCTTCAGACCTGCCATGTGTTCACTCACCTGAGCGGGTGGGCCTGGGCCTCTCTGCAGTGCCAAAAATTGCACCCAGGGAATGCTCATGGGTGTGGGAGCTGATGAGCAGAGGCTGATGGTGGCCTAGGGAGCAAATGACCCTGTTTGGACATTTTCTCACTGAGGAACATGTTACTTTGGGAGTATGGTGGCCTGGTGTGGTTGGTTGGCTGGGAGCAGGGTGAGTTTGTCTTGTTTTTGTTGTTTTTTTCCTTCTGGAATTAGATTTTATTTTTTTTCCTTAATACAGTAAGTCAATCTAGTGCACAGTTAGTTTCCCTAAGGTGTATTTTTGTATTTATGAACATTTGTGGCTGGATCAGGCACTTAATACCTGATTTAAAATCATATTCTCTTCCAAATCAATGCTCCAAGTGCTCATGAAAAGGCCAAGAACAAAGTGAATGAACAGATGGTGAATCCCCATTGTGGAAGGCAGCCCTGGTGAGGGATGCATGCAGCCATCCTGCACAGAGCCAGCTTTGTGTGCAGGCTGCAGAGCTGTGCTCTGGTGCTCTCCATCCCACTGGGCTGGTGAGTGGCTCATCTCAGGCATCCCTGCTGCTGCCATCACAGCTGAGGAGGTGAGCTGGCAATGCAAGGCACAGCAGCAGCAAATCTGAACTCCTACTGCTCTAGCAGCAGCCTCAGAGAGAGAACAATTCACCCTCTGCCTGGGCAGTGTGCCTCAAGAAAGTGAGGGAACCATACTGGGTATTCTCCATTAGAAAACAGATAGTCATTTTCCTTTTCGGAAATTTCATCGATTAAATTACAGTTCCCATGAATATCTATTGAAGCAAAATACACATCTACTTATACTCTTCTAATACCTTTCTCAGCTTCACAGGAGAAGATTAGAATCTTTTTATTTTACTTTATATTTTTTAATTTTTGAGGGCTATGTTCTATTATTTCTCTTTAGGTTACTAAGCAAGAAAAGGGTCTCATGAAACCTCTTTATGACAGATACAGAATTATAAAGAAGCTTCTGGCTGCTCCATCATTGATCACAACAATTGTAAGTTGGAAAGAATTCATCCCTTGTCAAGGAAACACACAAAATGCTGTTTGATTTGTACCTGTATGTCCATTTAGCAATTATAGAACTACTGATATCCAAAAATCCTGCTCATTGCTTAATACAGAGTGTTGATACTTCAGACAGAGCAAATGCTCTGTAAAATTCAACTTCTATGCATGCCAGAGGTTCCAATGTACAGCAGCAGTTTCT
This sequence comes from Thryothorus ludovicianus, assembly GCA_013397245.1. Classification (NCBI taxonomy): domain Eukaryota; kingdom Metazoa; phylum Chordata; class Aves; order Passeriformes; family Certhiidae; genus Thryothorus; species Thryothorus ludovicianus. The sequence goes on along the minus strand of VZTB01013357.1, from coordinate 718,860 downwards.
GAGGCAAGAACTTCAGTGGGCAGGGTAAGGCTGGCATTCGTTCTCCATCATGACCAACATCTGTAACACAGAAGGAAACCTTTCCCTTTCTGTGAAGGACTCTACTGTTACTATATCTAACTTCTACATCTTATCAACAATGCTTTTATCTATCATGCAGCACACATATGCAATTTGTAGTACTTCAATAATATATTGAATTGGAATGGAACTGTACTGGTCTCATAGTGAGTGAAGGCAGTGGAATCTGGCTATTTGGAAGTTAATTTAGCATGTCTGCCAAAAGTACTAATCTAATAGTAATTGGGGCTAGGTCAATTTTAAAAATTATTATTGTCTTGTTAGATGGCAGTGTAACTTTACATTTCTTTGAAAAATCGCAGTGCAAAGCTTTGCACATTTGCACATGGTATTTCATTGAAAAAATTCACTGAAATTCCCCCTAAATGTTACATGTCAGGAGCTTTGCCTGATGGAGCTTTTATGTTTAAGCCTTAGTTTCAATAGTTCAACTTTTTTCCTGAGGATGGAGGAATGTGAGCAAGACACCCTTATCAGTCTATTTTAGTAGTTAACACTAGTAACTGTAAAGCTGTGGAATCTCTCCCTCCAACTCTTTTACAGCCAGAACATCTGGATATAATATACACACAGAAGATGTGTATATAAGAGGAGTACAAGTTCCAGCCAGACTGCACTGCTTACATAAATAGAGAATGTTAGTTAAATCTTTGCTAATGTAAGGGGTTTTGGGCAGCCAGGAATAAATTTCTGTCTGGAGATAGTTGGGAAGAGGGCCAACTTCTGTCCTTTTCACTCCTGGTAGGCAGAACACAGCAACCCAGTGACCCCAGGAGTGCTTTATGAACAACCTCAGGCAGACCTGGTAAACCTTTCAATATGTGTAATCTGTTTCAATTAATACATCCAGCAATTCAGATCCTAATTCTTCATGTTGTCAGCTTATTCCTATAAGCATTGTAATTTAAGCAATTAATTTGGCAATGTTTTGTGTTTCCCAAGCAGGAGGAGGAAGACTCAGATGAAGACCATTCTCAAAGCAGCCATGAGTTATCATCTGGTCCAATGTCTTGCTTCCCTGTTGAAGAGCACCTGTGTTACTCACAGGAGGAGAGTGAGCCTGCACACATTTCACCTCTGGATGAAAAGAAAGTTTACAGGCCAACAGCCTTGTCTATGTCCAATTTACATGAGGCAACAATGTAAGTTCTCTTTTTCCCCCCTGAATGTTTCAAAACATTTCTTGTAGATTTTGTAAGTGAAATATGAGCCTGGAAGAGAAATATGAGCCATACCCATTGCATAGGCATATTCTGTACCAAAGGAATGGTTCAGTGCTTCCTCATGGGAGAGAGGAGGCAGAGGAGATCCATTGTATGGGCAGCATATTGGTGATTTGAGCTGTTTATTCAAACAACTTCGTGTCAACTTTTGGTCTCCAGGAAGAGAAATGTAACTTGTTGAAGACTGCCCTCTGGGAAGAGATATTTTCTTAGACCTTAGGGGATGGTATCTTCCTTTTGTGTTTTGATTGGGAGGTCTTAGTTGCATAAATGAAGCAAGCTAGCAAAAAAAAGCAAAAGGAAGCAAACTTTATTTGATCCCTAACTCTATAGAGATCAAATAAAAATTACTTAGATTTCTATGTAACTCAACTATGTACACAATAGTTTGCTCATAAATGCTGGGAAGATATTTCTGTGCATTTTATCATTATGCAAAAAATAAAATAAAAAAAAATAACCGGGAGCAAATGTCACAGCAGGATTCTCTCTCTGCTTAAAACCCTTACTCTTGAACACTAGCTAAAACATGGCCTCCAAAAATGATGCTTCTGGGCACTACTAGCATTTCCACTGCAGCACAGTAATGATTGGGAACAGCTGCAAATAGGAGCAGGGCTTGGATGTTGACTTTAATTCAGTTACAGCATATCCTCCTGCGAGATACTCAGCTCTGTCAACTCCATTAATTCCACAGGGAATCAAGGCCAGTAGCCAGGCTCAGTCCTGAATGCTTCTCCTCCTCTGTTGATCAGAGTCTCTGCCTTCCCTTTATCTGCTGGAATACCAGTAAGAGGGAAGGAGTATAACTGTATATGGAGTGTGATGGGATGTCTCAGGGCTCTGGTCAGTGCCTGCCAGAAGCTCTCTTTTACAGCCCTGCCCAGCACAAGAGGGTTTAAAATGCTCTTGTCTCTGTCTCACAGGCCCGTTCTGCTGGAACATCTCAGAGAAACAAGAGCTGATAAGAAGAGGCTTCGCAAGGCCCTTCGAGAGTTTGAGGAGCAGTTCTACAAACAGACAGGAAGGTAACTCAGCAGCTCAGCAGAGCCTTCTTGTCCCCTTTGGGTCCTAGGCAGGGCTGTTTGTCTCTGAGGATGGGCACTCTGGGGTGAGCAGGCCAAAGGGGCTGCACTTGAGGGCTGGAAAATACCCTGGAGATGTCTGGTCTCTGGAGATGTCCATCTATTTCTCTGTTTAGTTCCTTCAAAATGTGCTCATTTGTGAGGAAAGCCAGGATTTAGGGATCTTCCATGATATGCCTACAATGGGTATAAACCCCACCTCAGCACAGGATATTCCCTGAGCTGAAGGGAGGCTGCTAAAAATCTCATTCTGAGGATGTCAGTCTGCAGGGAACAGACCTGGTAGTCAGGCCATTTTTAAAAAGCCAGATTTTAAAACCGGAGGCCACTGTTTTTTTACCCAGAATTAAATACTGGCCATTTTCCACTCTATTTTTCCTACTCTTCATTTAGCAAAATTTTTGTTGAAAACCATGGACAGCCCTGCCCCTGGTAACAGTGATAACTGGTAAGAGTTTTCAAAGCACTATTATGAGTTCTCTGCATATTTGAGAACCAAGTAATTATGCTTCTAGAGCTGACAAGGAAGTTCTCAGGTATATGAAAATTCAGTATTTTAAATATTATTTTATTTCTGTATTTTAGAGCTTTTTGGTCCTGTCAAATTATCTTTAGTCATTTACAGACAGTAAAAAACCCCCAATCCTCATCAGCTGTTGCAGAATTAATTTTTAAGACTGTTTCCCTTCTTACTCATAAAAAGTGATGGTGCTATTATTTGCTTTTCCTAGGAGTCCTCAGAAAGAAGATCGTGTGCCAATGGCTGAGGAATACTCTGAGTACAAGCACACAAAAGCCAAAATCAGGCTCCTGGAGGTTCTCATCAGTAAGCATGATATTTCCAAAACGATTTGAAGTGAATGCAATGCTGTAATATTGTTCTCTAGGAAAAAAAAAACATCCAAGCAAACAAACAAGTAATGAAAAAGAGAAAGTAATTTTACAGGTCTTGGTCTGCTGCACGATTATTTGACACACTGAGATTTTTGATGCACTTTACCAGTTATAATAGCTGTGATGAGAGAGGACAGCAATATGCAAGAATATTAAGCACGGGTGAGTGGACTATAGTATATATTTTTCCTTTTGAAAAAGACTTGAAGTGCACTGTGAGAATGTTAAGAAATTAAAAGGACACTGAAATAATGTAGATTCTCAGTTTGACCTGCTCTAAAAGTGTGAGGAAATGTTCTGCAGGTTTTTAGTACCTCTTAGTACATGCTAATGTGCCACACGTTTGTTTCCAGAATTAACATGTGTTATGGCTAATTAGTAACGTTAGCTATTAAGGTGCTGATTCATTAGATTGAAAGAAATGAATTAAAGAGAGTGAAGGAAAATCTCAGAACATACTTTAGCTGTCAAGGCAGAGTTGCCATTCAATTCCAGTGGCTTCAAAGAAAGGTGCATAGGAAGAAGCAGTGCCAGTAGAGCAGAGTGATGCTGCAATGCAAGAAAAGGCCAGAGCATGACTGCCAAATGGAACTAGTGGTGTTACAGGAATAAGAGCAAGTGCTTGGCAAAATGAAATAGCTACAGATTTCTGAGAAAAGATGGAACAAATGTACTGGCTGCTGTCCTTTTCGCTAGTTCACAGGACCTGGCTCACAGAATTTCAAAGTCAGTAAATAGATCAACTACATGCTAATTTTGATTTCTCTATTAACCTTTGCACTTTGGTTTGCCTGATGCTATAACATTTGCTTCTCTAACTACCAAAGCTCGTTTAGACGCATGCACTTTGTAAAATGTTGAAGTACTTCTTGTGTTATAAATTGCCACATATATATAAAAACAGGACTAGATTACTGCATTATGCTAAGATATTTTGGATAGATAAAGTACATGGTATATAAGTGAGTGTCACAGTTATCTGATGAGGACTGCTAGACTTCTCGTTTACTGAAAATAAGGTCATAAAAAGTTATTTTTCCATTCTAATTATGCATCTTTCTTAACCTTCAGAGCACCACGTTTTGTAATATTAAGGAGAATTGTCTCTGTTTGTGATAGGCCATTGGTGTCAACAGTGCACTAGTTATAGAAGGATTAATTGCAGGTTTTGTATCAGAAATGAAAAGCAGGGATTCTGGGAATTTCCTAGCCCAGAGAGAAAGGAGGAAAGAATTACTTACAGGAAAAAAAAAGGGACTGGAACCAGTTGAATCACGTTTAGTGTTTTGTTTTACCTATCATTTTGTATTGACCACATAGTATAAGCAACCTGTTTTCTATCTTGGTAAGAAGATTTTGATTTTATAAAGCCTATTATGTACCAATCATGTTTGTATTTTACCTAGTATGTAATGGCATGATTTGGAAGATGTACACATCTTCAAGTAGTATGGAGGAACAAATATGAACACTAAAAAAGGAATTTTTTATTTTGCAGCCATTTGTTGTTTCAGTGTACTGATTTAATAATTTATAACTTAACTTTTATGAATCAGAAATGGTCTTCATAAATCTGTTTTAATTAAAGTCATCTAGAGCAACAGGAACAGATACAGAGCTATTTGAAGTTTACAAACTACATCTTTGATAAGGGAAAATGATTTAATGACATGTATACAATTGATATTAAAATGTAATCTATATATTCTATATGATTGTATAATATTTTATACAACAGTACAAATAAAATATTTTTCTATTATATTTATTATGTCAAGACACAGTTTCTGTTTTCAGTTAGCTAATATAAATAACATAAATAACACTGTCAAACAACACGTTGGAAGTGCTGACATTTCTAGGCTCTGAAATTCAAATCATGCTGCAATTACAACCTTTCATGCTGTTCAGTTATCCCAGTACTTGTTCAGTAGTTAAAATGAATGCATATTTAAACACCATTTATAAGCCGTTATTTTTATTTTGCTAAAGCAGTTTACATAGGATTTTGTTATGTTTGGCAAGAAACAGAAAACAATTTTTGCAGCATCTAGGTATAAATGGTTGCCAGAAAGAAATCCAGGACTTCTAATCATTTAAAGCATCAGGGGAACAGAAGGGAAAGAGGGAGAGAAGAAATCTAAGAAGGCTATTGGAGATTTTGAAGACTGGTAGTTGCTTTTGGTGACAGTGGCATGTGCATGCTTCCGACAGAACTGTCTGACTATTGAAATGGGCAACAGAGGTTTGAAGGCTCCTAAGGAATGGCTCAAGTTTTAACGTCCAACACTGATATTGCAGGTCTTGCAGCTGGGATCTTTCTTTGCATTTGCAGTAGACAAGCTCATTAGTTGGTGACCGGTAATTTCCGCAACTGTGCCAAGGGAGAGATCCACAGGATCAGTGTAAATTACTTCCAAAATAACATCCTGGGCATGATGGTAAACCATGACCCCATCTTCTTCATCGCAGGTCAGAAATTTGTTATCTTTTATGTTTAGCTGGGGAAGGCGCTGCTTACAGAACTCATCTCCTGGTGAGCCCACCGGGGCGATCACGAGGATGACGTAGTGGTAGGCTGTGTACATGCAGTAGAAGTCTCCAAAGTACAAGTTAGTATTTGGGTTGAAGAGTTTTTCAGCTGCAATCTCATACCTGTATCTTCCATAGGGTGAATCTTGGGGTGGCTTCCCGGTGTTAAACTCAGTGTTGCAGCTAAAGAAGATGCCTTCCAGCTTCCCACTGATTGGAGAGCCATGGCTGCCACTGTTATCCTTAACAGAGGGCTGCATAGCATTCCCATGGTGCTCTCTACAAATGAAGGACTGGCATTGTTTATTTTGTAACACATGGTAAAGAAAAAGTGGAGTTAGGACATCATGCTGTTTGGAAATAGGACTGAAAGGACACAAAGTAAAACCATTAAGTTGAAAGCCAGGGTTAGTGTCATGGTCTTAGGACTGAGAAAATCAACCGCCATCAGACTTGGGGAGAGCCAGCCTAGATCCTGCTCAAGGGGAAAATCTGCTTTCCCAGCCTGCCTTCTCTGTCAGCTGTCTTGGTATCACATGCAGGCAAAAAAAATCTCCACAAAAAAAAAAAAGCCCCCAAACCACAAATATCTTTAATTAGCTGATTTGTTCAGACTTACACGACATTTCTAACAATAAACAGATGTTAAATGTTGCAAGTCAGTCTCCAGATGATGAATATTCTGTTTGCTAATATCTATTTCTAGCATAGGCAGATATCGTTCATGTAGAAAACTGCCAGTGAAAGTTATTTCTGAAGGATGCTTTTCAGAGAGGTTATAGGAATAAATGTATGTTTGGCAGTATTTTTTGTCCCCAAATGATCATTTCAAGTCTAATTGTTCTACTGCTGACTTCAGTCAGGGCAGAGCTGGGCACAGAGAATTAGGCAATTTGGTTGGTATCCAGCTTCTGCAGTCACTACTCCTAAAGGGAAAAAAAGACTAATTTTTTATTATTTTTTTTTAAACTTAGCTCAATTTCATTCCAGTGAAGAAGAAATGTACAATGAACAAGTGAATTTCTAAAACCCCAAATCCCAAATGGCACTCAGCAGCATTAGGCCGCTAATTTGAACTCCAAAACACCCCTTCTAACCCTCCTTAGCACCTGAGATTTTAGGTATAGCAGGGCATTCCCCAGTATTTGTGTCCCACACAGCTCTGGAAGTTCTCCAGTGGCAGCTTTGGCTCCCTCCACACCTGCAACCACGTGATGAACCACCTATTTCATAAGACATTGATTGGAGTGGGGGGGTATAATTAGTATTTTATGAGTGAAGACATTACTAGGGAGAAAAAAAAAAGAGAAAAAAAGTTGAATGAGCTTAAATAATCACCTGAAACTTCTGCAACCTGAAAAGTCAGGCTTCATTCTGAGAAAGCAGGTTCCATTTCTGCGGCAAGATACTGACATCCAGTGGCCAATTAGGCTAATTATAGGTTGCCCTTTCAGGGGATCCGAGCTGCTTTGTGGCGCTCCCAGCCCAGGTAAGCTGCACTGACACAAACACCCCTCCTGGCTCTCACCCCAAACCCTCCATTTAGGAGCTGCCTGTATGCCAATGCTACCAGAGCTTTTCCAGGCTGTGTGATGACACCAGAGGCCATTGGCAGGCATGGGATGACAAAGAATTTTCCCTAGTGTTAGGGTTTTTAACATAACATACAGATGGATGTACTGGGGAAGGATTAGCTCTTGTGACTGTTTTAGTTTATTTCTGATCAGAAGAGGTGACCATCAGTCACTTCTGGTATTATTGCTTCCCACTGGCCTAGTAAAACACAGCTTTTTGTCTCCATCTCACTAGTAGAGGGAAAACAAACTCATCTCTACTGGTGCCAAAACAAGAAAGAACTTATCAGGAAGAAAGGGAACAGATTGAGTGAATCAATAAGAGTCACATCTGGCAGAACAAGGCCAAACCCACAGCTATAAATGCACCTTAGTGGCAATTTTCAACTCTAATGAACACAAAGGCAGATGCACTGTGATTACATAGGTGAAACCAAAGCAATATGAGGATCAGAACAACACAGGCATTTCCCTTCTGTGGTATTCAGCCCAGGATAGCAACAGTGGTTTATGAGGGCCTCAACAACTGCAATTTATTCTCTGCCTCCACTGAGTTTTGCAGATTTGTTCCTACGTGCAATAAAACAAACCTTCCAAACCACAGAAGGGGAAGAGCAAGCTCACTCTCTGCAATGTCCAGTAAACTCTAAGAATAAATCAGATACTCATGACTACAAAGTGAGGATGTTTCCAAATGTGGTCTGTTCTTTGAAGCTGGATTGCCTTGTGCTGTTTTAAAAACATTCCATTCTAGACAGGTGCTAGTGTGGCACTCACATAAAACTGAAATTATGTGGCTCAGCAGGAGCCCCATCTCCCAATGAATATTAAAGAAGCACAGTCAGTGCCTGCAGCCTTCCAACACACTGCTTACCTTGCATCCATGTTCTTCCAACTGGAGAAGGTTACCCTGTGTGGCTGCTCCTGCTCACGTAGCACGTGAGCTTTGACTCCTTCTATCAAAAAATCTGCTTTTCTCTTACACTGATGCTTTCAGCTGTGTGTGGAGGGCACACTGGGTCTCCAACAGAACAAGGAACCTTCCTCCAGGTATCCTGGTCTTTCAATTCAACTGAAGCACCGTGCTTTAACACAGTTTGAATGTAATGCCCTCTGCCTCCCTACATGGTCTTTAAATTAACATTCAGATTGCAGAGTCTGTATAACTGCATTTGGGCATGGAAATGGGATGGTTGTACACGGAGAGCAAATATTTGAGATGGAACTCTTACATGCAGGCAAATGCATATGCACACTGTTGTACACTCCTACTCTGTCACCTCACTCTTAATTTCTCAGTACAGTGGAAATATTTGGCTACTAAACTCCCCATTATGCTTTAATCAGGCTGAAGGCCCTATGAGTATCTCAATTTCTGCTTCAAAACACAGACTTTTATTGCCTAATGGAAGTGCTGAGTTAAGCAAGGTGAAAGAAACGAGTTGTATTTGAATCTTTGCCTTCCTCTGAATGGGCTATAAAGTATATAGACATTCTGCTCTAGCTTTAGCACAGCTGTCTCTATTCACTTATTTTCATTACTCCTTTAATTTGCCAAAGGACTTTGTGTATGTTTAGTTTCTTACCTGATATAATCAAAGTATTCTTTGTGCTGATTTCGATAAAAAACAGACAGTTTAAGCATACGGCCTGCAATCACTTCAGCTTTTTCCAATAGCTGTGTTAGGTGAACTTTTGAATAATCTGGAAAGGAAAGACAAACTGCTAGTACAGGGGGCAGGAAAAACCACAACACTCTCCAAAAGCCACAGACACATGCAGACTGAAAACTAGGAACAGAGTCTTGGTAATATACATCACGTTTTCAACACTGGCAACAAGCAAATCAAATGGCAGGAGCAGGCACTTGTGATTCTCCCCAGTCCTTCCTCACAAAGACTCTGCAAGCCTACAGAGATTTGCAGCTCAGGATTTCCCATGTTAGAGCTGGTTTCCCTGTATTTGGGACTGCAGTGCAGCTCAGGGCTGCAGAGGAGCTCAGGGCTGCCCTCTCTGGCTCATATCAGTTGACAAACTGCTGTAATACAATGTTGAGAGCCAACAACCAATGACAGTACAACAAAGCTTGCTTAGGACCTAGCTTAAATGGCTTCCCAACCAACATAGGATTCATACTGAGCTTGCCTCAGTCCTCAGCTTTCACACAGGCATGCAACAGTGACAGCAGGTCATGAACATCCAAAAGAAGCCTCATAAATCAAAGACAGCCAACGTGACCCTCAAGACGGGGTTGATGGTGCTGAGGTTTTGCAGCAAGCAGAGAAGGCAGAGCAGCAGAATGTCTTCAGCTGCCAGGGAGCTGCCATTCTACCTTTTCCCCACAGGTGCTGGTAGCCAGCAACAGGCACACAAGTGGCCCTTTCCTAGCCTGGGACAAGCAGTGGAGCTAAGCACAGCACTTTGGGACAGCTAAGCTATTGCACAAGGAAAGGGCAGCCCAGCTGCCTCTGCTGAATGGGCCGAAGCTCAGCACATACAAAGCCTAAGGTTTGAATTCCATTTTCTAGGGGTGACTAAGGCTACCAGCACAGTTGGCACTGGCAGGTGACCAGCCCAGGCTGGCAGCAGGGCCAGCATTAATTGACTGCAGCCTGTGGAACAAGATCCCCGAGCAATGTTACCTGCGGTGCAGAACTCGATGATCTCACTCCACTCTGAGACGACGTAATCGCCATCGACCTGCTTGGAGGCCGTCTGCACTGCCACCGTGTACTCTGTCCTGGGGCTCAGGAACCAGTGCCCGCGCACCGTCATGGGCAGGGGAACAGCCTTGGCCACCAGCTTGGTGGGCACATCCTGGCACAAACAAAAGGACACACGAGTCAGCAGTGAAACCAAACCAACCTGCCCCCCTTTCCTTCGCTGCTTTTGCAGTGAAGGCCCCAGCTCCTGGCTCTTCTCTGCAAACTCGAGTTACTTCCCACAGTTTGTTGGTGCAGCAAAGTGAGCAGTGGCAGAGGACTGTGGTGCAAGGCCTGTTCTAAGAGACATGGGGATAACTTGCATTTATGAATGAATTATTTGTTCCAAGTGACTGTAGAGCCCAAATACAAAATTCAGACTAGGGCCATTTGTGCTCAGGTATGTGAACAAAGAGTTGCTACCGAGAACAAAGGTATCTTAATTTAAGAGCTTCTTGTGCTCTCACTGTTTTCTTTCAGCCAATGTAATCAAACAAAATTCCTCCTGCTGTCAATCAGTCCAGCCACATTGCTGCTGCTGCCTTCCAAACTAAATTTCAACAGAGAAAATTAAACACATTGCAGAGTAACTATGGCTGATTCACATCTTTCAAAATACCCTTCTGTCCAGAATGGCCAGAAGAAGCCAGACAGGTTGGGTCTACCACTGAACCCCTTGCTCTCCCCTCCACTGCCCCTTCTGATCCTCTGTTTTACTCTTCCAGTATATCATAGCTCTAGGATGCAACCAAAAAAATAGCTGCTTGTTGTAGTTGAAATACTTGATTTCTACAGTACCAAAGACTTTGGTACAGACCACAAAGAGACAAAAAAAAAAAATTGAAGAATGGGACAGTTTATGCTAGAACTGTGGGAAAAGGACTCCCAATAGAGCTGAACAATTCTCTGCAGTGTACCTGAGGAGCTGTGATAGAACAAGAGATATTTTTTATTGAATATTCACAGTATAGTAAGATGGCTGCCCTGTGAAAAGTGGACACTTTAAATGACATCCTTAACTGTCCTTTTATAAATACTAGTCCACAATCATCTATCTATAAATACTAGTATAGCAGTCCTTTAAGGAAAAAAGGAATAGAAGGGAGATATTTTCTGGCCATGATCTCTAAGCAAGATCTGAAGGAATATTTTTTCTTGTCTTCTATTATGGAAAAAGATCTTTCTTCTCTTGTTTTCCTATCAATAAAAATTTTTCTTCAGTTTCTGTATTAGGAAACTGTAAAATTAGTAGCTTGAGGTGTTACAAGAATTGATGTAATTGAGTGATAATCCAGGGTAAAATTTTGTTGCCATGATTTCTCTTTTGCCAATTCTCATTTAAATCAAATAATAGTTGAGTGAAACCTTTATCTGAAAAAGAGACAGTTGTGCATGTTACAATTAATAACATGTAGAGAAAAATTACAAAGAAAAAAAAGAACTCCAAATGACATTTAAAGCTACCACCCCACTGGACTGAGTCTGCCTCTGCTAATGCAGTCAGCAGGTGCCACAGTAACATCATTGGTCTTCCTGTCACTTCTTTTTGGGTTATGGTAAAAACAGCTCCCACCTGGGTCAGATCTCTGTGCTCACACCCCAGTGCTGGCTTTTTCCCCATTAATTTTGTCAGTTTTCATGTAACATTAAAATCCCTGTTGCCCCCAGGTGTCAAAGCTTTACCTTCCAGCTATGCATCAGCAACCTCTTTTAACCATATCAAAAAAGGGGGAGACTACCACAAAAAAAAGGGTAAAAAAGAAAGGGACAGACCACCACATTAAACTGAGGGGTTTATATCTTGCACAGCTGGAGAGGAGGGGCACATGTGATGCTTCTCACAACTCTAATCTGCTGGGTTTTTTCTAATCAAACACCACTTTTTTTTTAAAGGCCACAATACAGAGGAAATGTTCAAATGTTCTCATTGAGGTTCCTCTGGGGATTCTCCACTTCTCCCTTTCATCTCTCTTCTGCTCAGCTCTCATTCCTGGCTGAGCCACCAAAGAAGTACAAAGCAGGTACTAAGCCAGCTCGAGGAGAGCCAGGATTCCAGAGTGGCAGATGGCTGCTCCACTACCAGCATCACTCTGAAGGTACCTAGATAGCAATAATTTCTCAGAACAGCCTGGAAGCTTTGAATAACTAAGCATCAAGGTGTTGAGTCACTCTACTTTTTGGGAAAAGAGGCAGCTCTCAGTCTTCAACTTTCTCCCATTTCATGTTACCCTTCCCTTTGCCAGGTTGTCTCATAGAGCACATTGAGGGAACTCAGCACACCCAGATTCTAGTCCCAGTTTTGTTAAATATTTGAGCATTTTTCTTATTACCTGGGAGTAATCATATTTCCATATTTTTTTTTAAAAAAGGGGAGGTATGCAAAATGAATTGAAAAGGAAAAAATCTTATTACAATTCTAGTCTTTGCACACCACTGCCAAAACAAACCTTCTCCTTCCCAGAGACGATGGCAATAGTCAAAAATAATAAAACTTTACACACCCTAAGTATGCTGAATATACTTTATATATTTACCAACAGGAACAGTATTGGAAGGATGAATGATCCATGGATGGTCTCCCAGGTACACAAGGAAACAAACAGCTCCCTTTCCTGAGGTACAGCATGGATTATCTGGTTAATTCTATATTCCAAGTAACTTACAGCCATCTGAGCAAACTCATACTCAATGTTAATTCTGTGTAAGTTAGAAAATGAGCTGGTCCTTTGTGTCATCACACAGAGATGGGCACTTGTAGTGCTTTACCTGTAAGATAAGTAAGGATGAATTCTCCTTGCACAGGTGTCTTCAGGGTGCTGGATGACTCCTAGGACTAAATCCCAATGCTCTTTTTTTATACCTGGGCAGCAGGGCTTGCTTTTTTCTCTCTAAAAAGCTGTTCTGGGATAAAGGGCAGTGCAATCCCTCTCCCCTGTGCAAAAGCTCTGTTAGGCAGTCAGCAGCTGGGTGGGACTGAAGTCAGTTCCCTGCTGTAAGGATTCAGCCCTGAGTGCAGCAGCTGCTGGGCTATCAGCTCCTGCTGCTGAGCTTCAGCTGGGAAACTCCTACGGCCAGTCTTAGAGGGAGGAAGGATGCTTGAACCACACCTGGGTTACACATTTGGAATCTGAGCACTTCAATTATCAACCAAAGTTCATTCTAGAAGGTGTGTTAAAATTTCCTTAATACTAAAGATGCATGAAAGCAAACACCCAAGTGCTGTGGCAGAGTTGGAGAATTCAGTCTGTGCTTTATTGTTGTCCACCCTCTCTGCTCTCTGAATCTCTGTTATTCAGGCTTGGATTCCCAAACCACCAAAAAATTAAACAAAAAAAATCTTAGCCAACTCACTAACAAAATTAGTAGCAAGCAAATTTTAGTTAATTCTGACAAGACATCCAAATTATTCATAATTTTAATTGATAGACTTTAGTCTCACGTTCTTACAAATTACCTTTGTCCTTTGACTGCACACTACTGCACAGTAAAAAGCTAGGGAATTGCTAAGAAACACAAAATAAACCTAATAGCTTATCTTTATTATACTACCAATATCCTTTTCCCATCTCTCCATTTTAAATCTAGTCTTATCACTGTGATAAAAATTCTCAAGTGTATGTGGTGTTTGCTCTACCAGGATGGCTCTACTTTTCACAAAAATCAATGTTCCAAGTATACACCAGTTTGCACATGAATGAAAAAAAGTAAAATAAATGAAATTAGATATAATCCATCCTGCTTTAGGGAGTGTATTTATTCCTGCAGTGGAAAATGGGAATTTCAATTCAAAGGCTATCAGTCCAAAATTAGTCAGAGTAAGAAAAAAGCAAAAGTATCCTACTTTATTTGTTATTACAATTAAAAATGGGGCATAAGTCCCTATTATAACATTAAGTTTAGTAGCACTTCACATACTGGTTCCTAGCAACTGCAACACCTTGCCTAAACATGTAAAATTCTCAATTTGAGGTAATAGTAAGAGATTTTTCATTACTCTTAATGCATATGTTATTTCCAACCAAAAAACAACAACAAAAAAGGTCAAATAAGAAAATTATACTCCTGCCATTAACAGGAATCTCATGAAAAATACTCTCCCAATTAAAAGCCTCAGAGAAATTGAAGGGAATATTCTGTGTTTATCCCACTGGCTTAGAAACCAACAGTTATTGAGGTGCTGAGATAATTACGGCCCTTACATTTGTTTGGATGGTTATTTGTGCTTTGGCAAACCTTATCTTTTAGATAATGCCAACATTATTTTTAAATTTGAAGAATGTTCTGTGTCATTCCATGTTTCTTTAGATATCTCAGAATTTCAACTGTTCTGAGGTCAAAGCAAATTTTGCTGGATTTGGTAAGTACAGATCCTGCAATGCCTTCAATATGTTCCTGCACCAGAGGCTTGAGGAAAGAGGCCAGATGAATATTCAGGTCACAGTGCTGAATGCTGCAAACTAAAATTGCTGGAAGCCTTCCTGAAGTGCATTAGGATTTGTGGCTCTTCTGTTGAAATATGTGTTGCTCTCAGGAGTCTGTCACTGAACAAGGACAGACAGAGAATACACACATTTTGTAAATAACAATAAAGAACTAGTCAGGAATAAAAATGGCAGTCTTTCACTACATTGTAGAGTTTCCAAAAGTGCTTTCAAATGAAACAAAAAAGGTAATGTGCAGTTGTCTGTGAAACAAATCATTTGTGTGTACATGCTGTTCATAGGCTGGTGACAGAGAAGGTACCAAAATTCCCTCAGATTAATCAAAACCCACCTTTGCTGGATATCCAATTCCTGTTTCCCCCGGCCTGGCTTTGAAAGGTTAATAAAACACAGAGATTCATCTGTTTAAAATCAAGTATTTGTGCCTTGGTTTTTAAATGAAAATTACCTTGTGTTTGAATTTGTTGGAATTCTTGTTTTCTTTCTTGTTGAGATCAATGAAGTAATGAGTAATGCGATCCTTAGATTTAGAATCCATGTCCCAAGAAATCTTGAAGGAATCACACGTGATGTTACTTATTTTGATGTTGTGTGGGACTGGAAGCTCCTCCATCTCTGCAATCCCACTGTCTTGTGATTTAGATGCTGCATAGAAAATAAGCACACTTTGTTCAGTGAAGGCTCCGTTTGATCAGTTTTGTGTGCTCCAGTGCAACATCCCTGAACAGCCTTTCACAAAGGCTCACAGGGGTACTCAGGAGCCAGGGGGTGCAGTTATGCAAGTCTGGATGTCAGTGATGGGAAGCGCTGGGAAGGGATGGAATTCCTCAGGTGAACAAGCACTGATAACACAGTGCACAGAGTGGCAGGGTGCACAAAGGCTGGCAGCACCACTGTGTATTCTCAGGCTGACAGGACAAACCACCTGAAGCTATCAAGGCTCAGTTAAGAAGCCAGCAATGCCCACAGTCAGCATAATGGGCCTATCCATATCTGTCAGCAACATAAACACAAGCAGAAATCAAATTCATCCTTAAATCATTTTTCAAGCACAAAGCACAGCCAATCTCTGCGAAGTTTAGAGATGGTGGATGCATATGCACATATGTATACACATATTTAAAACAGCAACTCCTTTGAAATGAAACAATTAACACTTTGATGAGCCACGGCAAACGGGACACACAAGCAAACTTCATGCTCTGTTCTTTATTCTTTCCGTTTTCCCAGCTGAGACCCTGCAGTTTTCTTGGGAAGTTCTTTTCTAATTACATATGGAAGATGAACAAATGACCATTGACCCCAAAAAGAATCACTGGTTCTAAATTTAGGTCTCCCCTTAGTTCCCAAGGGAACTTTAGTGCTCAGTAGTCCGTGAACATTAGAACTCATCAGAAACGTTAGGTGTTCTTGCACTTACATAAGACCCAAGTGAAAAGTGAACAAATGAAAAAAAATCCAGTAAGCTGAGAAAAAACACTGTGTAAAAAAGGAAAAAAATCGATGTGATGATATGATGTAAGAGAAAAAGTAAAGAAACAAAACAGAAAAAAATGAAAATTGAACACAGATAAGGACAGGTAGAACCAAAGGAGAAAACAATACTAAGGTCTCTATTAGAAAGAGAGGAAAGCTCCTAAATTCTGGCCAGATGAGGAAGGTGGAAACTCATGCAGAAGTGTGAGGCAATGCATTGTCAGAATTATTCATAATCACATCTAATTATAGAAAAAGATAGTATTTATACTCTCATCAAAACTGGTAAAAAATGAAAAAAAGTGGAACTCAGAGGTGTTTGGGCAGTAATAAAAGTAAAAATTTTACTTGGAAAACATTAGGAACATTTCAGCCTCTCAATATACTCTGCCAAAGAATTATTTCACCACTCTAATGCAAGAATATTACTGTTGGCCTGATTGTTCAAAATTTTGCTCATAGATATGTGAAATTCAATCACAGAGTCTGCAAAATTCATAGCTCTCCAGCTACTATTGTGAATAATGTATTTTTACTGATGAGTTAAAAAACTAATAAAACTATTTTCAAATTTTTGTTTCATTTTATGCATTTACATCCAAAAGGTTGTCTATTCTTCAAATATTCTATTGCCTCTTTTTTTTTTCTTTTTCAACTAGTACTGAAATCAGTTAGTGCACGGTCTTGCTCAAGATTCCCCCCCATTTGTGCCATACACAATGACATTTTCAACAGCTGCACTGGCTGCAACAGATTCAGAAATATCAGTCATTACTGAAAGCTTTCCCTTCATATGAAAGACGTGGTAAGTGCTTTTCCCAACATGACATTTCAGAAAGCCAGCAGGGAGAAAATGGCACAGCTTTCTTTTGCAAGCAATTTGTATTTGAAAGATGACTGAAAGCTCTGCCAGGTACACTGGAAAGGCTTTGTGTGATCTGCTCTTCCAAAAGCAAGGCTCTGTGGTGAAGCAGAAGATGGAGCGTGGCTGCTGAGGTTCTCAGAGCTGGACAGACCCTAGCACACTGAACACTGCATGACATCCTGAACAGACAGGCAACCATAAATCCACAATACCTTAATGTGCAAATTATTTGCCCAAAAATGAGCTTTTGTAGTCCGTATGCAGGGCTTTCAAACAGCCAAGGTGGTTTAAGCCTAAGGACATGTGCAAAGCAGTAATGACCATTGAAAGAAGTAATGGAGGGAAAGAAACATTTTGGAGAACACCAATGGCAAAGAGCAGAAGTGCTTCTAGAAATAGATATCATTTTCTGTGCATTTCTTGGTATTAATATCTGGCACACATCTTCAGATATCCTCACTCCTATTCCTTTTAATTTCTTTGCTTTTGAAGTTAAGAAATAGCTTTAAGTAAATGTCAAGCAGAAAATCTCCAGGTAATTTTTAGGGTTAGGGTAGGGGTTAGGGTTGAAAGAGTCAAAGAGCTTACAGCTTCAGGAAAACTGGGGCTGGAAAAGGCGTGCCAAGGCCACCCCAGCAGGGCCCCAACACTGCTACTCCTACATCTGAAAACCCACAGTGCTGGGGTTAGGGGTAGGGTAGGGTTAGATAGAAATCCAGGCAGTACAACACACATATTTTACGGGAAGTACAAAGACAACAAGGAAAACTAAGCACACCTAATGTGCCAAGCTCCTGAGGAACCTCCACCTCTAACACTGGCCTTTTCCCCAGGACTGAAAGTTTGCCACAAAAATGAAAGCCCAGACTCAGTGGTGATTGTTCTGCTCACCCAAACCATGTCTGACTGCACTCAAGCACCTCAAAGCAGCCTTTAGGTTGCTGCAATTTTTTTATGGTGGGTGGGACGTCCAGAAGATGCTGAATGAACTGGGAAAGACAAAAGCCCTGGTGATATCTCCCAACCAGTGACTGGAAGGAAAGTCAGTGGAGCTGTGGTGGTGCCACTCCTGTGTCCCCACAATGTTCCCCTGCACTGGTGTAATTTCACTCATCGGGGTGCTGTCATGGAGAAGAGGGTGCACCAGGTGCTGGGTGCATTGTCTTTGGGAACACACCCAGGACATTAACTCCTGCAGTTACTTCTGTGAGGTGTCAGCTCCATGAAAACCTGGGAATGTGAACAGGGAAACGTGACTCAGGTTCAGGAGCCAGAAATAAGCAAGGTGAGACTGTACTCACAAACTACAAAATTAAAATCTAATACTAGATTCTTAATGCATTTTGGGAAGATATCTGAAAATCAAAATATATGTAGATGAGGTTGAGAAGCAATTTCTGGAGATATTGAAAGATCAGGTTTATATATATATATATTATATATATATAATTTACCAACAACACATGTAATAAACACACTAAAAGCCAAAGAGAATTTTATAATATGAATAATTAAAAAAAAACCCGACCTCATCTTAATCAGATTTTAAAATGCATGCACTGGGGAATGTGGTTTTCTCAAGTTAACATTTTCAATACAATGAGAGATATTAGCTATGGTATTTTGAAGTAGAAATGTTTGATGAGAGGGGATCAATGACTTAAGAGCATGCAGGTACCATGACATAAGAAATCTTACTAGACATGGATGTTAACAACTGAGAATAACTCATTTACAAACAGGAACTGCCATAATATGAACAGAGAAACCCTTACACCTTCTGAAATACAAAAGTTTCTACCTTTTCTTGTATGGATAATTCAGCTGATAGGTATCAGAGCTATAAAGGTAAAATATAGTAATTACAGAAATCTGATATAGACTGACAATATTTAAGTGCTGTAATTGAGACTGAATTCTCCATTTTACTGAGAAGGTATTTAATTTCCTCAAAAATTTAATAGAAGGGAGAAAACTTCATTCTATATAACCATCAAAAATGACAGGGAAGTGTCAGGAAATTACATATTAGCTGCTACTTTAAATTTAACTAAGAAAAAATACAGCATCACATTTCCCCCTTTGCTCTGGAATGAACGGCTCCACTAATGGCTATATAGAATTGTTTTACAGAGCCAGGACAATATGTCTCCACCAAGCAAATAATTAACTTGAATACCAACATTTCAATGTTCATGGCAACACCTTATTCAAGGGAGAGAGTGAAGTCACACAGAGGAAATACAAATGCAATATTCAAGAAATTAGTAAATCAAGGCTCTTATTTGTTAGGATATGTAGGTCACTTCTCTGGCATTGCTATTCTATTTCAAAGCTCAATTTTTTTATCCATAACCACAGAAGTAATGTTTGTTCTGTTTGTGCTTCTTTTCATGCACAAAAAAATGAGTGAAGAGTCTCAGACTCTTAAGTATCTCTCTCTCTTCTCCCCCGGAATCCTGGTAAACTACTTCTCAGTGGAGATCTTTATACTTATATAAGTGTGTTTAGGAATATTTTCTAAATAAGTATCCTTGCAAAACTAATTCCTAAATTAGATAAAGAGAGGCTGCCTGACCCTAGAAATCCTGTTAGATGGATAAACCCCTCTAAACCTTCTCCTCATTCTCTCCCCATTGCCTGTTAGGCATTTTCCAGTAAGAAATGTGCACTGTGTTACCAAAATTTTTTAGAAATAGTTTCAAAAATAAAGCATTACTTAATTATACCTTGTATATCAATATTTACTGAGTGGTTTTGACTCAGATTCTCTTATTCCTTGGTTTTAACAGCTTAATTTATCTGTTTCCTGCTAATCCAGGACACTGACTTCAGCAGGAATATTCCACTCGCAAACCAAAGAGAACACAACTGGACTCTGCGAGTACAAACGTGCCCTCAGTACAGGCATCCTCTCCAGCTGAGAATGCCCCCCATAGAGTGCTCATAAACAAAGCACTGAGCAATCTCTGGGTTGCCCCGTTTCTGTGCTGAAAAATTTGTCTCAGCCCCTTACAAAGGACTTGATTCTTCCTCCGTCTCACCCGGAGGATGAATGTACTCTACAAGTGGTGCCGTGATTCAGCTCAGCAGCAGCCCAATCTCCCACTGCAGCCGCTGCCAGCGAGAGATGTGCAGCTCCCAGTTCCCAGTGTTCCCAGTGCCTGCTGTGCCAGGGCCCTGGAGCCTCGCCCTGTGAGCTCTCCCAGTTCTCCTGGCTGGAGGTGCAGCACAGCAGAGGGGGCCGTGCGTGCAACACCCAGCGTGGGCTGCAGGCTGGGCCAGGTGCTCCAGCAGCGACCCAGCCCAGACACTCAGCTGCCCTCAAACAAGAGCAACAGGACTTCAGGGGCTTGGCTTCCTCTCACGCGTGTGTTCCACCAACACCAGTGGGAATTCACCAGTGGCAAAGCCGGCGCTCGCTGCAGACGGCAGCGGCAACCTGAGGCACGGCGGGAGATTTTGGAACGTGCTTCTGCTGCCAGAACTGAAGGGCTTTGGTTTACAGCTCCTTCCCTCAGCAGGCACTGAATGCAACATTACGTTCAGCAGGAAAAGAGGTGCATCTTTGCAGAGAAGGTTACTATAATTAGTAAACAGAAATTAACTACTCCTCGTAACATTTGTGTGGAATATAAATTTTGGCATGGATACTAATTCTAGAAAGTAAATTTGTTGGGCCATATGTATTCCCTCTAAGTTAATAATAAAATCAAAATATTTCTTAAATATGACAGCAGGAACAGTAACAAAGAAAGAGCCAACAATATTCACTCCTGCAATAAGACCATAGATATCTTGAATTACACCTGGAATAAATTTGATACAAAACATGCATCTGTTAATCCAAAAGCAAAGGCTACTCTCCACAAGATTTTATACCTATGACTTGCAATGATGTTCAGGTACAATTTTCACCTGATGTATCCGAAAGACATATATATGAATTCATATATATATATATGAATTTTCCAGATTACTGTGGATATTTTTACTATGCTAAGAAAGACAAATGTGCTGACAAAAAAACATCACTCTTGGGCAGTGAATCTCCTCAGGCTCACTTTATATCCAGTGAAGAGAGGCAGTTTCCTAGATGGGATAATCTCAGTACCTACATTTAACTTCACCCTGGAGGAATCTGATTCTCTTCAGAGACTAGAGAGGGCTAAGAGCTGGCTGAAGTCACCCTTTATGATTATTTCCTAAATTACATTTGTCAATTTGACTGATTCTCCTGATGCAACAGCAATTTGCAAGATTTTTGCCAGAGAAAAAAGAAAAAAACATGGGGACAAATTGTGAATTTTACACTGCAGCCAATTTATGAACTCCTTAACAAAGAAATCTATATGACACTGACTCAGAAATATCCTTTGAACTGATACTTCAAAAGGGAAAAACTTTTCAAGAACAATTTTGCTGAAATTCTGTGTCAAATACATCATTTATCCCCACAATATCTTTTTCTGAGAGCACAGATAGGATCAAATAACTCAGGACCATTTAAGCTTGAATGTGGATGCATTTATAACTTGCTAAGTACAATTATAGATAAATTATTTAATAAATGTAATTGAATTAATTTTAAATAAAAATAAATAATGCATTTAATTGCATCATTAAACTAATTCCTCAAAATAATTGTTTCCTCTCTTGCTATTACCATACATAAAATTCAGATATATCACTGTACTCTGTTGTTATCAGCCAAATGGTAAATCAGCATCAATTCTTCCTTTGATTTTTGACCTACCCTTACTTGAAGCAAAAATTTAAGTAATGATTAGTAACATCCTCAGAAATACCTAAATGATTTGGAAAAGTCTGATTGAAATCAATGGAATTTAAGCTGAGTTACTCAAGAACTTCTGAAAACATGATTGCAACTATGTACACAAATTTCACAAACCCAAAGCATATCACAAGTCCTCACTGCAAATCAGATCAATTGCTAAATTGGCAAGGCTGACCTTATTCTTTCACTGAGATTTAATTCTTATTTGATATCCTGACATCTTGGAAGTATTTAATATTTATACCTTACTCATTCAAAACTAAACCACATTTTCAGGATGTCGATAGCAGCCAAACCCCTACACTGAGTACTGAAATGGAAATAGATGCAAGTACCTGTTGATATAATTACCTTTTTTATAGTTCTCCTTAATCTTAATAGATATTTTTAAAAGAATATTTGTGAGAAAACTGTATGTCTCTATGCCTTTATAAAGTACTTGGTGTCCCACAAAGTTGGGCTGTTACTGAATTTTTCCTCTTTCCTTTTTGTAATTTTATTACAAGTTGAGGAGTGTTAGCACAGTAATATGCTAAGCTAAACACACAGAGCTTCACACAAAATTAAATTTTCACTGTTAAAAATAAATGGAGAAAATAAGAAAAAGGAGGAATTTTATTTTCAGATGAAAATATGCTACCAAAAGGTCATAAATAACCATTTAGGTACATATTTCTTCACTAAGCACCAGGGAAACTGTAAGACTGAAGAACCACTTAGACAAGAAGATTAAACTGCCATCCATGCTATCATGTCTACTCTCCCCTGTATAGGGAGATTTATTGAGATCTCTTGACCCTACCACACTCTAAGGACTGACCAAATCCCTGGGTAGAGAGCTGAGAAGTGCTGGGATCTCTTTTTATGACCCATGAATACCGAGGCCAAACAAACTGAAGTGTCTAGGTAAGCTGAGACTAAGTGCAAATGTGACCAGCATCCCTCAGCATTGCTCCTCATCCTGTCCACTGAGTGACTCCTGTATGCAGAATAATTTATATTCGGTTCCCTGTAACCTTCTCAGGCTGCTTTTACTAAACACAGCTTCACTTTTACTGTAACTTGTCACATAAAGCTAAACAAGATTCTCTGCAACCTTCTGTAAATGTAAATGAGAGTTGCAGTATGCCAAAAAAACCCAAAGCTCCTACTGGCAAACCACTGGTTTTCATGGCTCCGCTATCAGAGCCAGGCAAGGGCAATTTCTGCCTTGTTGAAATCAAAAAGGACATTATCGAAGGCCACAAACACTAAGCCACCACAGTATTTACTCCTAATGAAATATTCCCATTTTGTTTAGCACTGTAAGCTTGCAGTACATGGGTGGTAAGTGGCTCTTCTCAGCAAGTGGCTGACAAGATACATTTGAAAAAAAATTTTAATTAAAATGTGCATTTCTCAGTGGCTGAAAGGGAAAGAAGGTAACAAGGGATGTAAAAGGCTCTAAACCACCATATTGCTTAACTTAAATGACATTTAAAAATTAAAATTAACTTTACAGCCCTTACATACACAACTAGAATTTGAGCATAATACATACCTTCAGTTATACAGAATTCCAGACTTGGAAAGCAAGTATGTCAGAAACTACTACAAAATCTCTCCCAGATCAACCTATCACATGCACTCTATCCATTTAGCAGAAAGTCTGTGTTACCAGGTCTCTATTATGATCTATCCAGTGTGAAATTCTGACATACTTCAGACTGAACTCAGGCCATTTTGTGGTATATTTTTGTAAGGATGCCATCCCAGTGCTGTTTTGCTGAAGCCTGGGAATAAAATTTTTCAGCAGACTCCCACTCTGTTGATTCCTAAAAGGGGCAGATCTTGGAGCAGGAAGGGATATGAAGCTTTTAATGGCATGAGGTTTGTCTCTTCTGGTGAATAAAATGTACAGCTGTGTCTGAGACTGTGGAACTGCCTATGTCTACAGGACCAACAACAAAGGAAAGCAGATCTCATACATGAAGGCATTGACTGTATGACCCCAGACAAGTTGCTTGGGGCCAGATTCCGATCCAAGTTACACTGCTCTGGGTCACTGGCCTAATTGCTCCAGTGCTCTTCATCTAACAGTGTAATTGAGGCAAAGCATTGCCCTTAGTTTTCCACTGCTTTTAATACTAACTGTGTATTAGAGAAGTGAGTAGCCTTTCATCATTTGTGTTCCCACATGTCACTAAACAAAGGAGAGAGACAAACAATTCCATTTTAGTTTATTACTGTGAACCTCGTTCATGTCCCTTTACCTCATTCTTTGGCTGGCAACAACTTGTGCCATTTATTGCAGCTGTGTCTTCATCTAAACCAAAAATGTGTTCTCTACTTCAAGTTAAGTCATGTGAGTTCAAATCTAGCAAGATGAGGCAGCCTTGTATTCACATGAGCTTTAATGTGACCTGCCAGCTTCCCTGAAACTGCATGCCTCAATCAAAAAAGGATTTTTTTCATTTAAAATCCACTTCCTTCCACAAAGGGAAGCCCAGACAGAAAGGCAAAACTCGTCACTTGAAGGGCAGCAGAGAGAACTCAAGGCTGGGGAGCACAGTTTTACTAAGCATTTTCCTTGAGAAAAAATAGGGTGCTCAGCATGAGTGGGCTTTTGTAACTCTCTGGATACCCTGGCAGTCGGCAGCATGAATGAGCATTTCTGTACTTCAGCACACTGGCAATTGCTGTGTGCTTTTCACACACATCTCTTGTAAGGAATGGGATTTGGCTCTGGTTTACACCAGTTTGTGCCTTTTAGCTGCGATTTGAAATGTATTACACATCCACAATAGTTCAGGAAATTCTACTTTGTAACTTGTACTGTTTTATTTTACATTTAAATTGTGGGCACGTTTCAGAATTGTATGCCTGTTTCAGACTTTCTCTCAGGCCCTGACAAAGGATATATGGGTTTTGAGAGCCCTCTTTTTTTGGCAGGGGTTGTTCTGTTTCATTTTTAGATGGTTTCCTAGGGAAACCAATCATTGTCAAGGCCTTTAGATGTAGGTCTGCTGCTGGTTGACCATTCATAACTTTTGAACCTCTGACAAGAGCAGAGAGCTCACAGATAACTTAGGCTCCTGCCAGTTTCTTTAAGACAGGCAAGCTTGCAGAAATGAGAGGATCCTGCTAAACACTCCTTATCAAGAGGAGGGCTACAACGAGGTCAAGCTTTTCACTGCTACTAGAATATAAAGATGACACAGTATAAATATTGTAGTCAAAAGAATTCTTTCAGCAGAGTCGTCACCACATTGGAATTCACCCCTCACTCAGACATGGTACAGCAGACTGACCATGTATATTTATTAAAAGTCTCAGCTGTAGCTCATCAGTTTCCTGTCCTGATGGCATTTGTGACAGAACTCTCCTGTAGGTTATCCAATGAAAATTGTCTAATGAAGAGGAGAAAACTCAAAGTGAAGTTTTGATGTAATTAAATTAAAAGAAACCTACAACAATTCTAAAAACATCAGATTCAAATCCATTGTCCTCAATAACTCTCAAATTGCTTTTTATAAAAAGCACAGCTCAGTTGGATACTTAAAATAGTTCCCATTACAAATTTTTCTGTAGCCTTATTATGCAGGCTATCAACAGCCATTGGACTGCAACAATGGCACCAATCATGATCATGACAAGACAAAAATTGATTAGCAATAGAGGAATAGCTGCACAACCTTCTACAAATTCACAATGCCAAAGAAGTCCCCTCCGGTATGGTACTTAAAAAGAAGTCATGTTTAGATTAGTTTTTCATCTTTTGGATTTAGAGCATTTAAAAGCATCTCAAGGAATTTTTTCCAGTTCCCACTCCCTACTATATGAGCTAATCTAATCAGCACACTGAGATAGACTGAAGGATTCAGTTTCCCTCTCCAGCTTCCATCTCCAGCACTGCACACTTGCAGTAGGGCTGACAGCCCCACCAGGCAGCCTAGGGGGCTCCCTGACAGTCTGCTCAAGGAAGCAACACAGAAACCAGCTGAGCATTAGAGAATATACTAAAACAGAAAAAAGAGAATCAAATACATGGAGAACATGGTTCTGTCATCCCTGCACTTGTCCAGTTATGAGAAAGCACAGAGTACCAGATATGTTCCTACCACACAAATCATGCTGGCTACCTGATATGTCACAAAATCTGAAACTAAACTCTCATGCTCTAGAAAGGCTGCTCTACTCAGACCCCTGGATAACAAGTATGATTTAAGAACTCCATGCTACCTAAACACTGACAAAATGTACAGGAGTGACATATTCTTTGTGTCAGGGTCCCAAAGCATGGCACAGAGCTGTTTCACAGTCAGAATAAACAAATAATTACACCCAGAGTTTCAGATGCCTCCATCTATGGGGGAAAGAAAGCAACCTCTACACATGGGCAGAGATGAGACAATCACAATAAATGACATGAGAAGCCTTACAGCCCAAACCTGTCCTTTCATGAAGAGTAAGGTGGCAGCTGTGTCATCAGAGCACAGGTAACACGGCCTAAAATTCCAGTATGTTCCACACGAGAGGTATATAACTTCCCTGGGATCTACTGGAATCAGAGAGCAGCCTGAGGGGATTATCAGTTCCTGTCATTAGAGATATGTCTTGGAATTACACTGGAAGAGTAAAGGCTAGAAGTTCATCAGAAACATTAGTGCTCTGAAAGTCACATGTTTACTACTCAACATTTATATTGTAAACAGCATAAAGTTCATAATGAAAGTGTAAGTGCATAGTGTTTACCTTATGTCATCACATGGAAGATGGGCCTTAGTAGCACTAAAAAATACAATCTGCTGCACATCCTGTTTTTAATTTTATCCCTTTCTTTATATAAACTCACATATAATTTCCCTTTACATAAGTTGCATCCAAAAGAACAACAGCACAGCATGAGTCACTCCACAGATACTGGTACACTAGAACTTACAGCTGGCCAAGGCTGAAAGAGCCTTTTAACATCTTTTTATGCTGCTTATTTTGAAGGCCAAATGTTTTCAACTATGAGTACACACAGAAGTGAACTGTAAAAAAATGCTCAGAAAAATCTTTTAAAAATATTATTTCTAGCCAAAAGTTAAATGCAGCTTATAAATACAGGTTAAACATATAAACAAATATATAAATCTATCTTGTAAAAAAGACAGATTATATCCAGACAAACTGAAGCTTATAGAGAAAAATTCCAAATGAGATGTCTATCTGTATGAAATAAGATAGAACACAGACCTCCCAAAGACTAGGAAAATACAGCACTTCTAAGATCCTCATCATGCTATATTATGAAAGCAAATTGGTTTTTACACTAAGTCTTACTGAAGCCAATGAAACAGCACAGGAAAGAAATTTATGGGATGCTTCTGATCATTGCAAACCAAAGAATTCTCTTAACAGGAGGGCTTGGATATACAAAGCTTAATTCGGCAATTCCTTCAACTGTGCTTCTCCTAGAGCTGCCAGCTGGGAAGGACTTTTTTTTTCCAATATTGCAGAAATAAACTCCAGACTTCACTCCATACTTGGAATTAAGAGGGCAACACTAATAATATTTTCTGTCACTCTGCAGGAATGAAAGAATAACACCAAACCCATTTTAGGGCTTCCCATTCTTGGCAGTAGCTACACCTGTCAAGACTCAGAGAAACACTTGTTAGGTTATAAAAACAGGACAGCTAATCATTGCTTTTGGAAACATCCATGCAAAACACCTTGTTCATTCAAGCAGAAATAAAACAAGAACACTCTGAGAACAATATAACAAAACTGACTAATGATTCAACTGCAAACACCACTATGAAAACTGATTCAATTACAAACGCTACAGTGAATTCTAACCAAATCTTCTGTGCTGAAGGAAAAGATTTCAAGGTCAAATAAAGAATGCTCCACTGTGGAACAAACTCTAGTGAGGAAATCACACCAAATGATCCTGGAGCAGAGTTTCCTTCAGTTCCAGCTGCCTAAACACTGTCTTTGTTCATATTTTTCTATAGCAGTGACATATTTTATATGCATATGCTGTACTGGCAGTGTTAGTACTATTTCTCCAGATATGTTTACAAATTTTTGAAGAAAGTGGTCTGCAATAAAAATGCTTAAAAATTCCGTCAAAAGAGAACAGAAGATGTAGTTTAAGCTTGTGGCTTGTGTTCAGTCAGAATTAAATATAGTCTTCAGGTCACAAAAAGCACAAAAGGCCATGCATGCTGGCAGAAAAGATGTACCTATTGTCCTGAGTGGTCTAAGAAAAACTCAGATTGGGAGGACTTTTAAAGATTACCTCCTCAGTCAGGGCAGAATATACTGTAAATACTTCAGTAGTTGCACAAAAGGGACTTGAAAATTACCTTATTCAGAAAAGGCAGTGCTCTCAAACTTGCTGTTTAGAAGCCATGAACAATAAAAGATGGAGGAAATTACAAGGAATGGGTAAAGGAGGATATATTTCTAGATTCTAAGGGAAAAAATGAAAAATAATCAGGCAGAGAAGTTCCAGAATGAAAAACCAAGGTCAGGGAGACAGGCTTCAGCAAGGCTTTGGAGACAACAGAACACAACAATGCCTGACTGAAACCCATGCAAAAATCAACATTGAAATACGAGAGAAATCTAAATAAGAATATGATAGAGTCTCTCCTCAACACACCGTACATGACAGAAGGGATATTCTGCCTGTTCTAGGAGCTATGGCTCTGGGACCAGGATCATCACTGGAAAGCTGTTGGAAAGGTGGAACTGGCCTTTTGGGTGTACTCTGACCTAGACTATATGGGCAGAATGGCAGGGTAAACCATGAATTTGGAAACATGAGCTCAGAATACTTCTTACAAGAGGTGGAAGAACCACCAGATTAGTAGGCTGAGAAGAAAATTGCTAGCAAAATAGAAAAATCTAGTTTAAAATGAAAAAGACAAATTAGATAGTAATGGCTTGACACTTCCTCAATAAAAACGGCTCAGTCTTTGAGATTTGTAGAAGATACATGAAATTTTAATTGAGGAGTGGGTTTGGCTTCTTTGTCTAGGGGACTACTTCTCAGCTGCTGGAGGGATTAGAATTTCTCATTCCTAAATGATTCCTCCTGCCACTGTACTCACTGAGGGCGACTGATCTGCGAGGCTGAACCGGGGCTGGCACAGGTGAGACTGACATATGGAAAAACAAGTAAGGGGCTCACCATAGAGCCTGGGCCAGTTCCAGGCTTTGTGTCTTTGTGAATGATCTAAAGAGAGATCACATTTTCGTATTGCAGACAACATTAAACAGAAGGAGCTGCAAGCACAAGATGGCTTAGAAGCACAGGGAGGAACTGCTACAATGGATTCTGTCAGAGAATAAACAAAAGAATGCATCTGGGATCTCTAATCTGAAGCAAACACAAAGAAGAAGGAACATACACAGGAGACAATGATGATTAAAATGCTTTAAGTGTAAAATTGACTAGAAATTAACTACAAAAGCTATAAGTTTGAGTTTCAACCCAGCAACATCAGCACTGGGAAAGAACAGTGATTCTGTAGGTAAATCTAGCATAATTATACATCAAGCATTTCAGTAGCTTTATAAAGGATCTCCTAGAGTTACAGTAAAGAATAATTGAATGAGAAAGGAAGAAATAGAAAGGCAGACAAAATATAAATAGCTAATAATATATAACTTGGTCATTACCAGACAAAATAGCTCATAATCGATTACACAGATTTGGGCATCATAAAGCTCTAAAAGAAGATGAGAAGGAAGAAGTAAGAAAAATAACCCTAAAAATTCATGAATATAGAAGAACAATTTGGATGACTACATTTCTTGACACCAGGATGTTGAATAGCCAGTTTCCAGCAAAGCTTTGCTACTTAGTGACATCATTACTTATGGTATAAACCAAGACAGGATGAAATATTTGCTGAAGGGAAAGACATAGGCAAATCATTAGTTTTCTTCTCTACCACAACTCTAAAGATCTTTCATGAAGACCTGTTGCTTGGCTCCATTTATTTAGTATTTTTCTGTTCTAACAACGAGGAATACGTGAAATCCTAGTCTCCGGCAAGAATGTAAAGCTAAACCAGTAATTAGTATTTTCCTTTGCAGCAAGAGAGCTTTTGAAGTGATGCACTAGATTTTAAATCCTACCTGAAGCAGCACTATTGTATGGAAGTGGCCTAGCTGGCCATTCCACCAGTCAAGTCCTAGAAAAGTGATGTGGTTTGCATTTTGAAGAGAGTGAATTTAAATGTTCAAATTTGCAGTCAGGGAGAGGAACAAACCAACAATAGGCATAACTCAGAATTTTGTCAGAGTTGATTTGTCCTATCAAAATATCAGAAATACAAGCACTTCTCTATTATGCTGGGTACAGTTCTCTATTATCTGGATTCAGAAAATATGAACTATGCTCAGAAGTGTCACAGTTTTTAAAAATCCAAACAATTATTCAACAACAAAGATTCAGGATACTAAGAATTACTGTGAAATTTGTATCTCTCAGTTCTCCCTCACATGGCAGTCTACCTAGATATTCAATTATTTCCCATCTCTCAGACATACATGATGACATTTCAGAAATAGCAGTGATACTGCTCCACAATGCCAAAAAGGGAATTTAAGTTTGCATCCAGAGACTGGCTGATGCCACTTTATCCCTTCTGTTTAAAAGGTGAATGTGTACACAATACAGCAATGAAAACCCCAATTAATTAAATCCAGAAAAATATTTCCAAATCCTCCAAAAACTTCAACATGACAATAAATTCTTGAAATAAATTAGAAAACATGAGACATGCTCAAATAACATGAAAAGCTGAAAATGCGAGCTGTTTACATGAACCAGAAATGACATCTTAGCTTATATGATGTAATGTTTTTATAGAGGCTTGGCAGACTAAACAGTTGTGATGGTGCCAAGTGTTTAGAAGGTGATGAAATTGATTGAAACTGGCCAAGACACCAGTTCCAGCTCTGATCCTGATGCCTAAATACTACCTTCAAATATATGAAGGCAGAAAAAAAGTTTAAAAGCACGTTAGTGAAATTGTATAGATTCAAGCCATCAATGGTTAGAAAATACCAGAACGAAGCATACTGAATAACCTTAAATTGAACACTTTGTTTAGATTATGATATAGCCTTTAACTGCATGATTATGTACTAATTTTTCCACATAAATTCTGATTCATTCAGCATACATTATGAATAGTGCGTACATAATGAACTATTTTTCTTGTAACAGCTATTTGCTTTTGTTCAGTGTGTAGTCCCAGGACTTATTTGCTACACATTATTCATATTCTTCTCTGAAGACAAAATTATGAATTTCATCATGGGTTTTTCCATGCACCTCATGGGTTTTCCAGGCTACTACGGCGTCTGTCTGATTAACAAACATTCATTAGTTTATTTTGAAAACAGTGCTGTGAGGGGAGGCAGCAATATGCTTCCATTTTACACATGGAAAACCGAGGCATAGGTAAGTTACTTAATGTGGTAGATGGTCTCTTCAGAGCCTTGTTTTTTGAAGTCCTACTCTCACAGAAGTCAGCAGCAGCAATTGGCTCTAGGTACTTCACGGTACCCTTCTCCTGGCAAACCAACAGGAGAATTTGTCATCCTGGGATTGTGTGTGGCTTTGGAAGATGCCATGCACTGATAACATTCACCCATCTCTGGCAGTCACACCAAAGCATGGCCTCTTCTGCCCTGTTCCTTGAACTTGGTCCCGTCTCCCTCCCTTCTTCTTCCCCAGTCACACTTCAAAAGTTCTGTTCTTCATTCCTAAGGCTGTCCTTCCATTCCCGGTCTCTCTGCTAAGCAAGTCCTAGTTCCATTCCTTTACTGCTGAGCTTTGTGGTCCAAACTGCCCAGTACCCCCCTCTTGTACTTCTTATTCTTCAAATTAATCTAACCTGGGTGAACATGCCCCACTTTTTTCCTCTCAGCTTTACTTCCCTAGGCATACTGCCTGAATTTATATTGCCTTCCTTGCTCCTTTATCTTCTTTTCCCATTCTCATTCAGGGTTATTTTGTCCAATTCCCATTTAACCTAATCCCCGTCTTGCAAGTCTTTCCTGTTCTTCCACCCTTGACCAGCCTCTAGTCTGCTAGCACCTCCGGGACCAGTTTTCTTGCCCGACTCCCGCGTCTGTTTGCCCCAAATTCCAGCATCCTTTTCGAAGGTTTGTTTCTCCGCTCTCCTCCTTTCTGCATTTTGACAGGTGTGGTTTTGATTGGTGTCTTCTGCTTTTCCTGTGTCTATGCCAGCGAAGGGCAGGGGGAGTGGATGACGGCGTTCCCGCTCTCGGCCGGGCGGGACCCGCGCCCGCAGAGCATCATCCATCATCTGTAGGGGGAGCACGGCACAGCCACAGAGAGCTTCGGGAAATTCGGCTGCTGACATCCAAGACTGTTCTACCAAGCCTATGAAAAGCTTGGTTTTTTCCCAAGTCTTATGGTTTTCTGACATCAGCTGTATTTCCATAGCATTGGCGTGCTCAGGACACAAAAGACATCCATTCATCTACTCAAGGTTTAATCTCCAGGTAAGGCTAATACAAATTTTATAAAAAGGTCACTAGGATGTTCAGCACTGATTAAACATTCATTCCTAGCTAAGCTTACAGAAGTATGGCTACAATGTTCAAATATAGCAAAGAAAAATATCAAATGCTACACTTTTTCCTATACACAGAGTGAGTTCAAGAGAGTTGTGAGGAACTACACTTTAAACTGTGCATCAGACTGAACTGTGCAATCAGTAAAAGAATAAGAGCAAATAATGCAAGATGCCTTTGAAAATATCAGCTCACAACTGGCTTTTTAATGTTGCATTCACTTGGAACCAAATCTTATCAGAAGTTTTTATCTAAAAAAATTCTGAAAAGCATACAATTATTATTTCTTATTTAATATTTGCAAGTTTTTAAATTGCTTTCATTCATTATAATAGATGACAATGCCTACAAAAACAGTACTGAAAGAAACCCAGAAAAAAAATCCAAAAATTGATTGTCATATTCTTAATAGCTTGCTCCAATTTCTAGATTTGTGGCTCCTGTATACACCTTCACAGTGTATACAAACCCAGTTTGCTGAATACAAAAGTTGTCAATATTAATTCTCTCATCTTAAAAAACAAGAAAAATGTTTTGCTCTTTGCATAAATTTTCCATTATTGCTTATGTTTTTAGTGTAGCAGTGCTTGCAATTCCAACTAAGTGTATTGCAGAATTTGTCATAGTTGGAAGTATAATGTTATGTTTTCACTGGCTGTCTTTGCAGTTATTAAGATATAAAGACCAAGGATATTTTCAGGACATGAAATCTAGCATATTTATAATTTACTATGTGTAATATATTGCTATTTATCACAAGAGTTTGTTGAACCTCAGTGATGCCAACCACCTTAAGAACATCACCCTTTTCAACAAAGATACCCTAAAATAAACTGCAAGTATTTATAATACAAACGTACCCATGTACACACTCAGGGATGTAAATGATGGCGTGTACATTTGTGTGCTTATCTCAAAGATGAATGCCTTAACCTTTGCTTCCTTGTTTTGTGCTTCCATTAAAACAAGCTTTTTGGTGCATAAGTGCCACCTGTAGGAAATACCGGAGCAAGCTCAAGAGCGGCTCTGTGCCAACTGAGGCACGGAGTTGTCTCTGTGCCACCCCCAATACAGGCACCTCCTCTGGAAATTCAGCCACGTATTGAGGGAGCATGGCCCTGGGTGATGGCAGCTTGCGTGATGAAGGTCAGTTTGTAAAGCCACATCTACAGGAAAGATGTTGTTTTCCAGTGAAGTCTAATCAAAAAGGAACTGAAATGAAAACCACTAAACTTTCCCATTTGCTTGTCTGTATGATATTAATCCATGGAATCAAGAAGTCCTTCACTATTGTATTTTGATCCAAACAACAGTTGTCATGATTAACACAGGCTACTTCACTACAATTATTCAGGGTACACAGATAGGAAAGATTGTGTAATTTATCTATTTTTAATTATATCTACTATTAATTAAAAGGAATATATGTAGAAAATTGTTTGAATAAAAAAACCCCACAGTGTTATCTCCACTACTGTAAACACAGTTCAATTTCCTGTGGCAGTGAGTAAGGGATGAATGGATGGAAGTGCACATCTTAATTCCAACATTAAAAGAAAACATAAAAAAAATTCTTATGTAGCTATAAAAATAAGACTGATAAAAATTTGATACTGATAAAAATAATAGCTGAGACTTTTCAATGACTTATCCTGCTTTTAATATTACAAGAAAAATAAAGAGCTTACAAAAATTCAGCTTTTTAAATCTTAGTCTGTCTAGGTGAAAAAAATTGAGTTAATAAATCCCAATTTGTAAAAAACAACAGAAAAGCTGGCTAGACTCTCTCTATTGCCATCAGCTTTACCAGTTATGCTCCAAAAATACACTCACCACAGGGAAACAGTTTCATTAATTCAACTGTACCAATCACTGATACAGTATCCCCATTCCTTGATACATTTACATTTCCATACCCAAAGCATATTTTGCATCCAAAAATGAGAAGTTATTTTTAATATTTCGATGTCAAATTACAAGATAGAAATTGCCTGCTATACGAGAGCAAATTATATGCCATTCTACGAAAAAATATTAGTTCATTGTTTGGCAGCCAGTGAGTCAGTTTAGTTTTGTCAGTCACAGTTGTGTACAAACGACATGTCTCTCTTCTCCCCTAGTCAGCCGCCAGCCACGCTTCGAGCACGTACACTTGTTTTGGCTGTCCCTCGTCACCACCTGACATTCATCCACTCGCTTCAACACGGACAACCTCTAACGCCCGCACCTGCTGCTCTGAAACCAAACTTCCTCTGCCCGCCGCGGAAGGGACGGGCGGACAGACGCTGTCCCCAGGGCACTGCGGACTCCCGCGGCGGTGCGGGCGGCGGGCGCGCTGCGACGGGAGCGCGGCTCGGCGCAGGGAGCCGGGAGAGGGGCCGGGAGCGGGGCCGGGTGCAGGGAGCCGGGCGCAGGGCCGGGTACAGGGAGCCGGGAGCGGGGAGCCGGGCTCAGGACCGAGCGCGGGGCCGGGCGCAGGGAGCCGGGCGCGGGGAGCCGGGCGCGGGGCTCGGCGCTGTCCGCGGTGCTGAACCACCTCCCTGTCTCGGTCTCCCCCCGCGCCCCATCTTGCGAGCCCCAGGCTCGGTCCACTTGCCGCCTCATGGCTCTCAGGAGGGACCGGCAACAAGTCTGGCCGAATGCCAAAACCAGCCGGCACATCCGCCCGTCTATCTGAAGCACGGGAATTGCCCTGTAATATAAAAGGACTTTGGAGACCGCGGGCAACAAAACGCCACCAGGGCCACTACCCCGTCCCTAGCTCCGGACTCTCCGCAGCTCGGGCTCTGCCTCTCGTTGCTGCCTCTCCCAGAACAAGCCCCAGCGTCCATTCCTGGCAGGGGCAGGGTTGTGCATCAGGCTTGCCCGGGGTAATCGCACCGCAACGCCAGGCACGGCTTAGGGAGCGGCAATTTTCCCTCCCTTCCCTCCAGCAAGGTGCAACCTTCTCTTCTTTTGTTCTCAATGGCAGGAGGGTGGCGGCAGCGGCGAGAGAGGTGGGGAACCCTTGCACCTACAAATTCATGGGGGATAACAAAGGACCATACGACGCGCGGATTAATTTGCATTAACATCCATGAGGGCAGCATTTTACGTCTGCAGGGATTAGCCGCGCCGAGCCCAGGCTTACCGTCCCTATCGCAGAGCTGAATCGCCTCCAGGCTGAGGTTCTTGATCACCTCCTCGCAGGGGCTCGTGGGGCTGCCCATGGTGTGCGCCAGGCGCGGAGCCTCCATCGCGCCCCTCGCCGCTGCCTGCTGTGGCTTGGCCGGGGGCTGGGGCTGGCCGGCTCCGGTGCAGAGCCGCGCGGCAGCGCTTCCCGGCGCCGCCCGGCTCGGCTGCGAGCGCTCGGCGGAGGAGGCGGGCGAGGAGCGGATTTGTCACCGCAGCGAGCCGGGGAGGGGGCAGCAGCGAGGCGGGCGCCCGGCGCGCCCCGGGAGCCGCGTTTAAAGGGGCCGCGGCCGCCGCCGCCTCGGAACCGTCCCTTCCCCCTCCGCTCCTTATGTAACGGCGGCCTCGCCTCCACGGGAAGCTCCCGGGGCGTCCAAGCCCTCCGGGTCAGGCCCTGCGAACGGCCGGCCCGGGCTCCAGCCGGCCTGCCCCGAGCAGAGCCGCCCACCGCCGCGGCGTGGTTTGTTTCGAGGTTACTCCATAATCCGACAGAGTCGCCCAAGGCAAAACCATCCCCAAGCCCCTGATAGCGACTTCCCCTTCCCTAAGCGCACAGCCCACCATGACCGCTGTAAGCAATCGCACCCAACTGCAAGGGCTCTGCTGTCCGCTGTGATCCCTCGATTATGCATGAATTTGAAGAAAGAATAATTAACTGTTTTAGATTGATAAATCTAGAAAAGGTGGCAGAAGGTTATCGATTTCAAGAGAGGGTATGGGAATGAACCGTTTCTGCCTATCTGCCCTGCACACTTCCCACCTGCTCTTTTTGTGGGAAGGAGAGATAATTCACACGGTAGCAGTGCCATTCCTAAGCTTTTTTGAAAATTATTTATTTATCAGTTCCCAGCTTCAGGAATAAGAAAGAGGTCAGAAAAGGAGAAAATTTAAAGAGTTATAGGATAATAAATTAAACTTGTGTAGCACTGTGCCATCATCAGGTGTGACAGCTCAGCTCCCTCCCCACCACAGACCTGCAGGCTGGACAAAGGAGCAGCCTCTGGGACTCGGGGGCTGCAGGAGTGTGCTGCTTTCTCCAGGTCACAGACTGACTTTGGAATCGAGCTCACCATGCTGGGATGGAATCACCAACTTCCAGACAAGGTGGTTTGAGCCCATTTCCTACCACACATTACAATGAGCGTTCCTGGCACCAGCTTGTTGTTTCACCAAACCAAATCTGACGCCGTTTAGCCATTGATCATGAGACATCAGCACTGGCTGCTTTGAGAAGCAGCAGTTCATTGCACACAGGCTCCCACCAAGACTGAGGCGGTGATGTTTCTTGGTCAGCATTGCATGACAGCTAGTCCAGAGAGTCCCTAAAGCTCCCATTTCTCTTTCTGCAGTCCCAAGACTACCCAGTGTCTTCTCAGTCCTCACTGATCTGGCACAGGAACAAGCCCCATGCACAGTTGGATGTTCTGTCATTCCACTAGCACTGGACTTTGGGACCCTTACATTCTTTATGATGTAAGGTTCTCAGGGACACTAATCTCTGAAAGTGAACTCTGGTGTTGTCTTTCACAAAGCCACTGCCAAGTGCTGCAGCTTAGAAGCAAGGAATAGCTTTTAGAAGCCTGGATTCCTCTAACACCTTCAAAAATCTGTAGCACAGCCTGGGGAGAAAGAGCGATGCTGAGCACCCTTCTGGGACTGGGTACTCGTTACACACACCCCCACCCACACACTCTCTTATTCGTATTTTTTTTCTCCTGCTCTTTATTTCTCTGGTGTTTTTCATCATGATGGAAAATGTGTGCACAAGGGGTCAGGCAGAGGAGAAATGGAATGAGTAGGAAGGGAACCAAAAGAAAGAGAAAATGAAAAGGAAGTAATAACAGGAAAGGAGAGCGTGAGTCAATGGGGAGGTGTGAAGGGAGAGGAATACGTGAATGAATGCAGAGACAGAATGAGGACAAATATAGAATCAGAAAGGGAAGAAATTAAAGTGGGTGAGACTGCATTCATCAGGTTTTAATTTTGTCTCTGACAAGCATTAATTCTCTGCACTGAAGCAAAACCTTTCTCCTTGATTTTGCAACTGTTCTTAGTGCACAGGCATCTCCTACGTAAGGCTGGAAAATTTCTTTCTCTGAAGATGGTGTATTTAGTGTCTCAGCCTTACTTTCCACATTCATTCCCTTCCACAATGTGACAGACACTCCAATAGCTCACACAATCTTGTTACTTCTTTGCTATAACATTATATAAAGTCCATTTGAAACAGACACTGTTCTTGAATACTGAGAGAATTCCCAATCTATTCTCTCTGCTTCTATCTTATACACCTTTCTCTCCTCTGTTTCTTATTCTCTGCAACTGAAATCAGGTTTTTAAGAACCGATGGATTTTGCATAGCCCTTTGAAAGCCGAAGGCTTTGGGGATGTTCCCATTCCTCAAAGGCCTCTCATTTCTCAGCTACCTTGTAGCAATAACCCCTGTCTGAGGTATATCTATTTCTTTCCCCACACCATTATAATTTTATTTTTTTTAAAGACTGATTAACTCTCCAAATACCAGCAGACTTCAGTGTAAGTGTAGAGGAAAGAAAGCTTTTCCATAGCTCTGCTTTTCTAAAGCTAGATCATCTAAAGCTAGACAGTATTTTGCAGAGTCACACTTCAGACTGCATGCTTCCTTCAGCCTATCACTACTCCTACCAGCTGGGGAGGGGATCAACATTTTTTTAAAGCTCACATTACTCCCAGATGTGATTCCATGCAATCACTTGGCAATGAATTTAGTGCTAGGTATTTCAGTCTCAGAGCACACAATGCTCTCATGGTGTTTCTCTCACCTGAGAGAGCTATACTCTGCTTGTCTTAACAAGGAATATCATTGTCTGAGGCACAAGTTATGTTTGTGCTAAAGGATGACAGAGTCTCAGCATATAATCAGAAAGTTTATTCCGTGACAGATTATCCCTGACAGTGTTTAGCAAAAAATGTCACATATCACAAATATGGGTCAGCATTATGTAATGGAAAGTCTGCCAATGGCAGCACAACGTTAGAGACAGCAGAGGGTTATGTGCTTAGAACTGCAAAAGCTCGCAAAGAATTTACCACAACAGCAACCTCTCAGACTTGTAACATTTAGATAAACACAATCTTACCAACTTCTGTAGTTCAACAACAATGTATCTGTTATTACAGTTACCTCACACAAGATGAGGAAAGCAGCATTTTCTAGCATGATGCACACACCAGGAAACATGAGCTGTGACACACAGCTCTGGCCTGGCGAGGCTCAGCAATCTCAGCTCTCCTGCCTCAGCCTGGCACTCACAGTCCCCCAGGTAGGTCAGCAAGATCTTGCTGCAGGGCTACTACTCTACAGCAGAAAGGCAGAGAGCTGCCAGCCAGCTGGAGAGGTGTGTGGCTTCTTTCCTAAAAGACACAACATCATTCACACCATAAAGTGAGAGGAAAAGAGATTCCTGCATATTCCTTTCCTCCCCACAAACAACATCCCCCACACGATTACAAAATTCTTCCCCACTTGGGTTGCATTCTGTTTTGGGAAAACTGCTGTGCATTAGCAGCAGAGCACAGCACAGAACTGGGCAACCCCATTCTCACTATTTGAAAACTCTTTTGTATTTCATTGTAGCAGGTTTTTATCTGCAAGTTATAAAAGAAATTCCCTTTCTCAGACCTCAGCAAGACTCAGAGTTCCAGCTCTGCCTTCACACTTGGGAATAAAAAATGACTTGTGTTACTGCTCAGTGGACTGTGCAAGCAGAAGGCAAAAAGGCTACAGATATGGTTTTCAGGAAAGAAAAACCAGGGAGGAATTAAGACACCATTTGTGGATTTTTTTCCTCCTATTACTATGTCACTTTTGAGGAGAAGAGCAAAATATTAAAGGACAGATAAAAAGAAGGATGTAAATCAGCATTGAGGGTCAGTCTTAAAAGGCGCACTGACTAAACTTAGCAACTAACCCGTGAAGTTTCACGGAAATAAATTCTTTTCAATTTCGCAGTCATTCTCTGTCTTTAATGAATGTGTCAACTGTTTCAAGTGTGCGAAGGCCCACTCTTGAAAAAGATTGTGTGCAAAAGATTACTGAAATATCATAGGACTGAAGTAAAATCCACAGACTGGTGACAGAAAGACAAAAAACCCTCCCCAATACTTGAGACCCTAAGTGAAAGCCATGACTCCATAGAGTTAATGTGTGACACCACATCCTTTGCTGAGACAGACATTGACGTATGACAATTTAGAGCACCAGGTACAGTATCTAACCAGGAACATCCCTGTTTTTGCTCAGATAACAAAGCAAGAGCCTCTTCAAGTGCTCGAACAATGAGGATGATGGCAGAGGTGCCCCTTTTATACTCTGGGAAAATCCAAGGCAGAGCAGCACTGTTTATTCTTAGCTCTAGAGTGGGTCTCTCTCCCTCTTTCCACAAAGATAACACCAATGGCCAGGCACCCTGACACCAAATCCAGCAGTGAGGCTCCATCTCTCCTAGAAATGTCTCTGCCTACTGTTTCCTGCTTTAGTGTTGTTTGAGATGCTGGGAAGCCCCATAATTTCTGCAAACTCTCCAGTGAGGTGTATGCAGTAGCTATACATCTCAAAACATCTCTTCTTCCCTGTTCAGAAGGCTTCATTTCAGCAATTGCATTCAGTTTATGCACTCAGGTTTCTCTTGCAAGGCTGTAAATCATACTTTAAAACATCAAAGATACAATTCCAAGGCAATCTTCTGACTTCTGGTGCCAGGGAACCTACCCATGAATCTGGAAAAATGGCTTCAGTGTAGGCAAAACTAGTCTACAACTTGGATAAAATGACAATCAATCTGTGAAAAAAACAGCCAAGGGCATATAAGATAGAAATTCACTAAAGCACAAGTGGCAAAAATGAGGTAGCCAGAGTCTGACTCTGCCAAGTGTCCTAATACAGGAATCAGAAGATGTCAACTGCAGTTAATAGCAACAGCGTCAGAACAAATGGAAGAAGGTTGTACTTCCTGCAATTGATGTTCAGTTGCAGGGCTAAAGGACGGTGCCAGTGCTAGGAATATTTTTTCATTCAAGGGAAAGCTGAAAAGGTTCATGCGAAAGGAATTGTTTAGAGTTACTAAACCCACAAATGACTGAGCTGAGAGTGACTGAGCCTTAAGCTGAAAACCAATAGAGTCCAGCGAAGAGTTACTGAAGACTGTTATATGTTCTTGTCACGCCCTGCATCTTTCACAAATTCCCATTTTCAGCCACTGCTAAAGGTACTGTACTGTCCTGGGTAAGTCCTTGGTCTGATCCAGGGCAATCACAGAAATGC
Source organism: Thryothorus ludovicianus (assembly GCA_013397245.1). Lineage (NCBI taxonomy): Eukaryota > Metazoa > Chordata > Aves > Passeriformes > Certhiidae > Thryothorus > Thryothorus ludovicianus. The sequence continues at coordinate 678,119 of VZTB01013357.1, read as the reverse complement.
CCTGCTCTCCAATCCTTCATTCTGATGCCTTCTTACCCCCCCACCACTACACACCATCCTCATTCACAAGGAAAACTTCAGAGTATGGAGCCCTCTGATGGAACTGGTTGGGTGTGCAAATACCAACCTAATCTAAGCAACATAAACAGTTAAAAGGGAATATTCCTCTCAGACCAAGAAAGATATCAAGCAAATTATTAACGTTATTGATGGTGCTGCTTTTGTATCTCAGTTTTCTGTTTAGCTTTATACAGTCTGAACAAGCATCTAAGACAAATTCTTTCACATGCAAGAAAAGTATTTGTAGTTCATAAAATTTATTTGTTCCTAAACGGCACAAAGTACTATTAATGCTTAGCATTATCACTTATTATTTTCAAGTTTAGCCTCCCTTTATGAGATCCAGAGTAACCTTAGAGAACAATCTGAACCTCTCTCCTCTGTGCTGTTAATCAGTCTCCCAAATTTGTAACCACTTTCACATTTAATTAGCACCTTATCCTCCAGATATTGGACCTTATCTTGACCTTTAAAGGATACTGTTGTCTGCTTATCCTTGACAATGCTGACTGCAATTCAAATTTAGTTTCTGTCTACAGTTCAGTGGCCAGCTTTGATACCTTTAAGTGAATTTTAGCTTCAGCTGACTTGTTTCAATAATTTCCTTAAGATATTATGTGGCACAGCATCAAATGCCTTTGTAAAGTCTTGCTGCTATTCTGTCCTCTGCAAATCTCCTGGCTTCATTGTAAAAGATGTGGAGGGATAAATGTTCTAATTGGCCTGGCTCGGTTTACTGCAGTACACCTGTGCCCTATTGGGGTCTCATTACACTATTCACTTCCATATAAATACATTTCCCCCTTCAGCTTCACTATTTATATAGTATTTGTTTCAATTTGGAACCATGCCCATAAGACAATAGTTTCCATAATTACTCTTAATTCAATTTTAAAAGTCTTCTGGCATGCTGACACTTTATTAGTCTCCTGATACTTCCTCAATTCTCTGTGGGGTTTTTTAGCAACTAGCTGTTCTGTCAGTTCTTTAAATATCTGAAGGGACACAGATGCATTTGTTCAAGTGATGGTACTTCATTATGTATTTCTTAGTTACAATTTCCCAGCACTTCATAATTACATCAATGATTTCTTAAGCAAGACATTATTTAAAGTTTAATCTCCTTCCCAATAAACTTAATGGCAGAAGTCCAATTAGTCTTAGGGAGAATAAGAACTGGTCTCAAAATTTATCTCCTTATTACAAATTAATTACAATTAGTATTTTCTTGGTCAAGTAATTTTGTGTTATTGTGCCTTCAAGACTTATAACACAATCTTTTCATATTATTTTAGCCTCTTGACAGCTGTTTCAGTGTATCCTCATGTTGTCCCTGTTTCTCTCCTGTGCACTAAACTTGGACTATAAACCCCTGTTTTGGTGATCCTCCAGTTTTCTGTCTCTAGCACAGTTCATATTTTAGTTTTACTTGTTTAAGTAGCCCGCAGTGACCCATCTTCTCTTCAATATTTCCCATTTTCATTGGAACAAGACACATTTCTGCTGGCTTTTCATTACAGTATCCTCTCATGTTTCCCCTACTGCCCTTCCCCTCTCCACAGAGCCTTTTCTGAAACTCTCTCAACTGATCCTGTGAATGAGATTTTCCTTATAACACTCCACCCTTTCACTGGATAACCAAAACTCTTCAGATAGCCAAGAAGAATGTACAGTTCATTAATAAAGTTAATGAAGAAAGTCTAAGTGATTAGTTCCTCAGTGTCATCTACTTATCTAATTTTCTTACACATATAGAGCTATAAGCATTTAGCATAAGCACAGAAGATGGGATCTAGGTTGATGTCACTGCTTTTATACCATCAGTCTGCTATGACTGAGGGGATGTGGAAACACAGGAGAGATACCATTGCCTCATCCCCCACTGCTACCATGAACACAGTCAATTAACTGCTAAGGAAATACCAGGAAGATTGTGTTAAATCAGTGAGAGTAGGAACACCAAGATATTCCCTCTCCTTAACTCAGAGACTGGATGAGAAGTGAGATTAATCTTAAATTTCTCTCATTTGACTGTCACTTACTGCAAGCTCTTACACTGTTTTTCAGATCTATGATTATTTATATATGTGTTTTGTGTTGACCCAGGCTGAATGCCAGGTGCCCACCAAAGGTTCTCTGTCACTCCTCAGCTGGGCAGGGGAGAGAAAATAAATGGAAAAGCTTGTGGGTCAATATAAGGGCAGGGAGAGATCACTCAGCAGTGATTGTCATGGGCAAAATGAAATTAACTTAGAGAAATTAATTGAATTTACTACCAGCAAAAATCAGAGTGAGACAATAAGAAGTAAAACAAATCTTAAAAACACCTTCCCCCACCCCATCCTCCTTTTTGGACTGTACCTCCTCCCCAGCCAGTGGTGCACAGGGAGATTGGGAACGGAGATTATGGGCAGTTCATCACAGATTGCTTCTGCTGCTTCTCAGGGAGAAGAGTCCTTCCCCTGCTCCAGCATGGGTCCCTGTCACAGGAGACCATCCTCCACAGAATTCTCCAGCATGACAGAACGGGCTACACTTCTCCATGAACTGCTCCAGAGTGGGTCCCTTCCCATGTGGTGCAGACCCTCGGGCACAGCCTGCTCCAGCATGGGTCCCCACGGGTCACAATCCCTGCCAACAAACCTGCTCCAGCGTGGGCTCCTCTCTCCACAAGTCTGCAAGTGCCTCCCAAGAACCTGCTCCAGCGTGGGCTTGTCACAGATTCACAGCGTTCTTTAGAGCATCCCACTGCTCTGGCATGGCTCTCCTTCATGGGCTGCAGGCTGCTCTCTGCTCCCCTGTGGATTTTCATGGGCTGCCAGGGGACAATCTGCCTCTCCATGGTCTGCACCACAGGCTGCAGGGGAATCTGCTCTGGCACCTGAAACACCTCCTGCCCCTCCTTCTGTGCTGACCTTGGTGTCTGCAGAGTTTTTCTCTCACATATTCTCAGTATTCTCAGTCCTCCCTTCCCTCTCTGCAGTTACTTCTGCACAGTAACTTTTTGTTTTTTCCTTAAATACGTTATCACAGACCCATTACTGCAATTTCTGATTGGCCTGGCCTTGGCCAGTGGTGGGTCTGTCTTGAAGTCAGCTGACTTTGGCTCTGTTGGACGTGGGGAAACTTCCAGCAGCTGCTCCCTTAAGCCATCCCTGTCCCCTTTGCTGCTACCAGAACCTTGCTACACAGACCCAAAGCAATATGTGATCCAGAATTAAAATGTCACAAAGTTTCACAAGAAACAATTTCACATTAAAAACAGCAATGAAGAGCTGTGTTTCCCATGGGTTTGCTCTGGCAGGAATGCATGTCCACCTAGAACCCATATACAGGCAGATTAGATAAAGAGAGTAAAGAAATAATAATATGAGCATTTGTCTGTATCACTGTTTCTTTTACAACATCCACAAGCATTTTTATTAAACCATGTTCTGCTCTGAATTACTTCCTACCACTGTTACTTGTGTTCTGAATATATGTCAGCCCTGCAGTATGTTATTTATTGGTACTGTAGCAATCCTTACAGATTCCTAGTTGCTGTACATACACAGTGCCCTGCAGTGTCTAAAGTCAGTGGAAGACTTGTGGCATTCTGTGAACCTTGAAAATCCTAGAACTGACTCAAAATCTGTAAGTGACTGAGTCACTGCTCCTGCCTCTTAAACCAGGCTGCACAGGAGGACAATTGCAAAGGCCATCTTTAGCCCAAGGAATTTATGTGCTTTAGGATCTTTCTGCAGTCAGTGGAGAGTAGAAAAATCCTCATCTGTGTCCAAAGGGAGTCCATTGTAGGTACTCAGAGTTGCTCCAGAGGAAATGCTTCTTCTTGATTCTACAGGAAGCAGTGGGAGAAAAACCTTCTGAGGCTAAATTAGTCTTTGTGAATGCCCTCAAAATTGTCCCTATGCGTATTTGCAAGAGCCATCTTTGATAACCTGCACTATATTCTGGAGTGAGAAATGAGAACAGCAAACAAATTTGGCAAAACTCTCTCTCCAGGGCTAAAACAAGCTCCTCATCTCCTTGTCCAAGGTTCAGGGGGCTTAATCTCCACATGCTGATAGGGACAGGGCTGCCTGCAAAGCAGAACAAGTGTTCATTTATCCAGGCACAGCTGTTGCCTGATGACAGAGGTCTGACAGTGGCTCCTGTGTGATGGAACACGGATCTGTGTTCAGACTTGTCCAATCACCGCTTATCTGAGACCTGCTGAACTCACATTAAATGCTCCTCATTTGTAAATTCTTTTTCTCTAATTTCCTCTATTTCTTCCATGTTAACTGCTAACCTGATATCTTTCATTAGTTTTTAAACTCAAATTTGCTAGGGTTATTTATCTAATTTTTCTTTTTAATACCAGTATTTTTCTTATTGATTCTCTCTGTTCTTATTTTATCCATTTCTAGTCTAATCTCACCTACTCCCATTTGTCTGAGAGCCAGCTTCTGATAAATGCATCTCCATATAAAGTCAATTTAGCCATTGACAGTACATTTTTGGAGTTGATCACATGACATCCACCTGGTTATTTCTGGGATGAGGAGGGAAAATGAGGTAGAAAGTAGCAAAAAAAATGCTTTCTGTGTGGAAGCAGTTGATTTTAATTAATGAAATCAAATTTTACTCAGTTTGTGTGGCAAAGTTTTGGTTGCTACAGGGAGAAGCTGCTGAAGTTTCCCCCAGGCCCGATGGTGCCCATGCCAGCCAGCTCCAAGGCAGACCCTCGGCTGGCCAAGGTCAAGCCCATCCCCATTGGTGGTAGCACCTCTGGGATAACAGACGTAAGGAGAGGGAAAAGACAAGAGAAATCCAATGAAAGGAATGAGAATATGTGAGAGAAACAACCCAGCAGACAGCAAGGTCAGTGTAAAAGGAGGGAGAGGAGGAGCTCCAAGCTCTGGAGATGGGATTCCCCTGCAGCCTGTGGGAAGGACTCATGCTGGATAAGTTCGAGGGGGACTGTCTTCTGTGGGACTGACTCCGTGCTGGAGCAGGGGAAGAGTGCGAGCAGTCCTCCCTTGAGAAGGAAGGGGCAGTGGAGAAAATGTGTGATGAACCAGCCAAACCCCAGATTCCCCATCCTCCTGTGCCACTGGTTGGGCAGGAGATAGAGAAAATCAGGAGTGAAGGTGGGGAAGAAGGCAGAGGAGGGAGGAAGGTGTTTTAAGATTTACCTTTAATTTCCCATCATCCTACTCTGATTTGATTGGTAATATATTAATCTGATTTCCCCTAGCTGGGTGCATTTTGCCCATGACAATAATTGCTGAGTGATCTCTTCCTGCTCTGATTTTGGCCCACAGGCCTTTCATTACATTTTCTCTCCCTTACCCAGCTGAGAAGGGCAGTGATGGAGCAGCTTTGGTAGGCACCTGATACCCAGCCTAGGTCAACCCACCACGTAAATTTTCTGGTCTCTTGTCCTCAGCAAGCGACTTACAGTAGCTGCCAGTTGACAAGAAAGTTGTCTATGTGGATTTTATCAATCCTGTAACATAGAGCCTGTCATGCTGTGGAAGTATTAATTTGTACACAGAAGCGACAGTAAAGTTTTCCAAAACCATACTGAAGTAAGCAACAGAAGTAAGGGTATGAGGTGAGCTATAGAGTTTTGTACTTTAAATACCAACCTAGATTAGCCCTACTATTTTGTGTGGGCAATAGCTAGATTACTGCAATTTAATTTCTTGCATTTTTAAAACAGTCATTACCTTTTTAAACATATTTTAATGCCGTAACTCCATCAAATTAATTTAGAGGTTGCACCAGCTTAATTATACACACCCCTACAGTTATATAGCTACAGTTCACAAAAACTAAGAACAACTTTCTCCCTTAATTTCTGTGTACCACCAAACTGCACCTGCCAGGAATGAATTAGACCTGGTATTAAGGCAGTACTGAACCCTGAATGTGTTTCTGGAGGGGAGCCAAATGTTCACTTATATTAAAATCTCTAGAAAAGTATTAATACATATATGTTTGCACTCATAAAATTTATCAAGCAAAGCTATTCAGAAAATGAAGATATGACACACAGTCAGCCTAAGGAGAGATTGAAAATGGAAATATTTTATCATTAACCAACGACTATTTTCATTTTTCTAATAGTGTAATAGAAATGAGTGTCAAATCCTCCATTCTCTGCAGACAGTTTGAGGCCTGAGCAAAAAAGCTCCATTACCACTTTTTTATTGTTCCTTCTTGAAGTTGAGTAATATATCACTGTAAACTAGGTGAAAGAAATGAGGTATAAATCAAGCCAAGTTCAAGGATTAATGAGATTAACAGCTATCAGATCCATAGGCTATCTATAGACTGACCACTAAGACCACTAAGCCTTATATCCTCAGGAGTTAATTACACAGCTATCACAACACTCAAAATGCACATGACTGGCCTCTACCTGAATTGCAAACAAACCTCCCCACTCCTAGCATGGGAGCAGTGATGTCTGACAAAAATGTGGCAGCAAACAGCTCAGAGACAAAAGATAGAAAAGAAGTCCACAATGTCTTCAGGGCTCCCTCCCACGCTTTGGAGGCACGAGGGATGCTCAGTGACAACTAAGACAAAAATTGGGAAGCCCAGCTATCAAAGCAGAGATTGGCATTCTTCTCACCAGAGAGCTCTAAATTGGCTTTATAATTAATACTTGTATAAAATGATTAAAAAACGTGCAGTGATCATGATGGCTAAAGTGGGGTGACCAGGCTCTCTGGGTCTTGGTTCTGTTTTGGTGCAGTGCTTCTGCAGTTGAAATGGTGCCATGCAGCCCTTTTGGGAACAGTTGCTGTCAGCAAGCATTAGGAACTCACAGTCAGTCTGGACAAAGATGCTCGTTCCCAAAGTGTGGCTGTTCGGCTGCAAAGGCAGATACTGGGAGTCAATGGGAGTGTCAAAAAAGACACAGAAACATGCAGTGGGGTTAGACTACAGTCACTCAGGGGGTTTGAGCACTTGTTAAAATGACTGCCTGACAGCACTGTCTAAATGGAAATATTATGCAAATGGTGAATTCATCCTGGAGTAAAACCTCCTTCCTGGGTCATGCTGGCAAAAACACTTTATCAACATTTCCAGACTGAAATCAATCATGCAACCAGCTTTAGAGAGAATGTGTAAGTCTTATCCCTATTTTCTCATTTTGGATTTCTCCACCATCTCAAGGGATGGTGGTCTGAACTCCTTATACTCTCAAACTCTCACTGACCTCAACAGAAAACATCTCAAAACACAGCTGAGCAGAGCAGCCAGCTGCCTTAGCTTGAGCCAGGTGTTCCCAAATGGAGGTTGCAATCCCACATGCAGCTGCAAGGCAGGCAGTGAAAGCAGGGTCAGTTCTCCAGCCTATTATGAGGTTCTTCCATAGACTGTGAGAGCAAAAGCTTTGCTACAACAATGATCCTGGGTATCTTCTTTCACTGCTTTAAAGTTGTTTTCCCCTCTTCCTCCCCCTCAACTACTGATGGAGTCTTATTACTGCTTGATGCAGCTGAACCCTAAGGCAAAGTTTTTAGCAATGGGCACGTTCCTGCAGAGAGAGTTTTGTATGAATTATAAAGTCAGGGCATTCAAATACTACATCAATTCACTTCCCACAGGCTTTCTTCATGAATGCTTATTCATCTTGAAATGATGGTACTCTAAGAAGTCACTTAAGCTCTTAAGATTTCCTGATCTCATGTCACAACTTCAAGAACAATCAAAAGGAAGAACACTTGGAAAAGCGTAAAAACAAAACCTGTAGTCAGAAAGATTTGCTGCTGCAACTTCTGCTAAATAAAGAGTTCACTCCCTGCACAGATACAGCATAACATGTTCTGCTGTATAGCTCATAATGAACTTTGATTCAATAATTTCTGTCGCCAAAAGATTATTGCTGTGGTGTCCTCCTTTTTAGGAGGGGCATTGGCAAACATAAAAGCCCCTGTGCACACACCCCTCTAGACACTGTAAAGGAGAAGCAAAGAGATGTTCCTCCCACTTCACTGGGATAGGGCTGGTGACTATTTCTGACAACCAGATTCTCATTCTGGCAGAGACCTCTTAAAAATTATTTTTTGCTGTCATTGCATGTAGCAGTATTGGTAGCCTTTACAAAAGCACTCTTGTGTTTCAAAGATAACATTACCACACAAACACTGGCTGTGCACTTCCACAAAGTCTAAGCAACACATTTCTTACTGCCTTAAATCCTATCTTCCATTCCTGCTGGAAATCAGAGGGGCTGGCACAGGGGAGCAACTAAGTGCAAGTCACTTGTAATGTTCTACCTGCTAACTAACGAGCAGACAAGCCCTGGCAGGCTGGCTGGAGCTGCAGGCACACAGCACTTGCTATAGCTCATTTCAGGCACACAGCACTGCTTTCCTCTCTCTCGTGCCCTCTGCCACATGCCAGCAAGCAAACAGGAGCATGGGAGCAGCTGACCACTTCTGATGCCAAGGACTGTGTGTGCGCCCTGTAACAGCCTGTGCTCGCCAGCACTTCTCAAAGGAAACGAGAAGCCAGTGTTCCTCTCAAGCCTTGGGTGAGGGCAGGGAAGGGAGGGGGAAGGAACCCCCCCTAGCCCGTACCCTTTATCCTGTCGTGGGAGCTAGGCAGAGGAAGCCAGATTTAGGAAAGTGTGTGAATGTGAGACCATGGCAGGCTGTCCCTTTCCACACAGCAGAGCAATTGAGGGAGTGCTGTCAGGGCCACGGCACCAGCTCTCCATGCAGAGTTCACATAGCCTGGGAAAGCAGGCAAGGTGGAAGCACAGGAACCCCTCTGCATCCTGATGCTGTTCCTTCCCTGCCTAGGGCACAGCACAGTGTCTGGGACAAACAAAGCAGTAAATACAGGGCAGAGATGTTCTCACAGTCACAGAAAATGCTGAGCTGGAAGAGACCCAGAAGGATCATTGAATCCAGCTCCTGGCTCTGCACAGGACTATCCCCACTCTTAAAACCACTTTGCCCTTCTCTTCCCCAATGTACTTTCTCCTACTCACTAAGCTTACCAGTGATTCTCAGGGAAAAGGGAAAAAAAAAGGGAAAACCACAATGGGCAAATAAAACTTGGCATTTCCAGACACCAGCCAGGACACAGTAGTGATGCTCCTCTCCTCTCCCTGATCAGGGACATTTAGAGAAACTGTAACTCTGAGGAGTCAGGAGACATCTTCTTACCCTGTATATCCTGACTGAGTGTCCTCTCCCCACGCTGCCATAGCACTGGGTCTGCAGGATCACTGAGCAGCAAGAGGCTGGTCCAGAGAATGGACTCTACACACTTCCATTGTTCAGAGGCAGTTTATCAATTGTTTGAGGACCTGTCCAGGACAAGTTTGGTTCTATTTTCAGAGCTGCGTGATGACTGTTGACGACATCTGCCCACGACTGGCAGCACACATTGATGAGTACTGTAAAACAGTTTCCATATGTACAGCCACGTGTCTCCTTCCTGCTCCAGGCTGCTGATAAAGATCCACTGGTGGCAGATAAAGATCCACTGCTGTTTAATATGGTAAATGATTTTGGAGATTACAGTCTTCTCTTGTGTAATCTTCTTACATAAGGAAAACATGTAAAGTGCAGAATTTGAATATCGAAACAGAAGTGGATCTGGAGCTCAACATCTTGAAAATCTTTTCTGACTATTCCAAGCCAATAAAAAGCCAACAAAACTACAGTTCACCCTCTTATATAGACAAGAAACTTAATTAAGGGCTGCACCTCACCATAGAACCTTGTATGCTAATCTACTATGTGCTACTTAGCTGTTTAGATGTTCTGTGAATAAAATGGGAGGTAACTAAGCAAGACAATTTTAGTCTAAGTAAAAACTAAACAAAACCAAAAAAAACTTTCAAAAACTGGAGCTTAAAGATACTGAATGGGTTGTTCCTAGGACAGGTTTAGGCTGGAGAAAAACACTGGTTCTTCCTAACCAGCTACCTCACATTGAAACACACATGTTGAGACATTTTGCATGCTGATTTATGATTTGGAGCCATGATATTCCATTTGGTCTCTTCATGTGCTGTATCAGCAGCTCCTGCTGTGTGCTGCTTGTAGCTCCTTTTGCTCATTTCTTACAACTTATGCTTGTAGTAAAGACAGAGGTACTGACTTAAAATGTTTAAAATCTTGATGACAGAGAGTGAGGAATGTAAAAAAGGAAACAAGATCAAGAGAATGGAAAAAAGTAAAAGTAGCAGAATGGGTGGAAAATGCTGAGAGGCTCTTTTGTCCATTTCATTCCTATCGATTACTGTGTGCTCTGTTCCTTTCTTTATCTTTCTTTGCTGTATCATGTGTCATTCTGCAAGCTTTGAGAACACTGTGCTCAGATACAATGGCAAAGAGCCAACATATGCAGGACCTGACAATACCAAAGAGATGAACAATGTTCATGGGAGGAGGGTGTTTGCAGTAATGTGAGAAATTTCATGCCTATGGGAAAAAAGGTCATGATCAGGAAAGGGTCTGCCCTGTCTTTACTTCTGAACATGAAGTATAGAGGGCTCATGGATTTACAGGACTCAGTAAGCAGTGGAAGTTTTTCATTGCTTTTAGGTGAGAGTTTTACCAGCTCTTAAGAGAGATGAGGAAATACTGGAAAAACCCTCCACCAGCATTTGCTTGAATTTTTTAATGAATTCAGTTTAGCTCTGTTTGTCCTTCATATACGTTCTTATGAACAAATATGCTGGTGATGAGACTCATAGGCAGAGTGATCTTTATGCAGATTATTCAGTGAAGGATTTGGAATAATGCATTGATAAAGACTGGATTCCTAAAAGACAGAGGAAACTAATGAAATTTCACCTCTGCCCTGTTGATGCACTAGAAATAAACAAAAAGTCTTATCCAGAGGTGTTTTTGTCCTATTCTAAAAGCTGTAATTCTGAAATTACTTAATATTAAAATGTTTTTCCTGCTGGACCTGATGAGCCTCTCAAATAGAAAACACAGCCTAAACCAGCATATTTTATATACAATTTTCTTTTTTCTTTCCTTGCTTGATGTACATTTCCTTGGCAGCAAGATCAAGACTGAACTCAAGGAAAAAATTCTTAAAGCTCCTAACATTGGCTTTGCAGTGAAAAAACACAGATATAACAAATCCAAGCACCATAGATGCAGCCATCTCTGCAGAATGTCTTTGGTAGAGACAATGTCCAGAAAGAGAGAGAGTAAAGAGGAAAGAGACCCAGACTATGGGAAAATCTATTGCATGTTCTTGTTTCATGGAAACAGGATAATGAGCCATTGATAATAGCTAGATCCAGTCAGTTAGGAAAATGAGGGTTTCCTGTGTTTATTACTGATAGAGAACAATAAATGAGAGCAGGCCTGTGGCTGATGGCATGAGCCCCACTGAGCTCTGTCCCCGCTGCTCCCTGCTGCTGCTGCACACACCAGCACTGCAAGTCTCCTGCTCTGCTGTGCTGAGCTCACCAAGTGAATCTGGTCGTGTCTCTCACAGGCACTACACTGGCAACCAAGTTCATCATTCTTTAGACAGACTCCTCAAGATTGTTCTGGAGAGCTGGTAACTAACTCATAGTGTAACATAGTTAATTGGAACTTCTAAAAGAAAATATGTGCTCTTTGTGAGACAGACAGTGATAGAAAAATAAAACCAAAGCCAAAACCCCCAGTGTTTTTAAACTATTTTGCTCTCATCTCACAGAAACACAGGGCCAGGGGTATTTCCAGAAGCTGACTTTTTGCTCAGATCTATATTTTCTGTTAACAAATTTCTATAAACTATCTCTGCAATTTTCATAAGGTTATTCCAGTGCTCCTCCTCCTTGATGTTGCTGTGTTGTTTTACATCCTGAGCAGTAAGTTTGCTGTCTGGCTCCCTTCATTCATTGTGACATTAGGTACTTAAGCCTAAGGCGCCAACATCTCTGAAAAGGTTGAGCAGGGTGGCAATGCTTTGATTCAAAAGACAAAATGCATCCAGGCACACAGCTCAGAGTTTCACTTATTTCTTGACCTGTGCTGACAACGTGCAATCTTTTTTTCTCCACTCCTAAGAGGGAGACATTCAGTCATCCAAATATTTCTTTTGGATGCAAATACAGTGTAGTTGCAAAAACCACTGAATGTATATGAACTGCAGACCTTATTTATAACTGCTGTGTTGTGTGTGTGATTGATTGCCTCCAGGAGGGCTCCTCAGATGGAGCTGAGCTGTTTGTGTTGGAGGCAGTGGCTGCAGACCAGTGTCATTTGATGGTCACCAGATAGCTGAGCTTTCTTAGTGCTCCTATGTACATGCCCCAACATACACTATTATTTTAAAAGTTACTAATATTGCTTACTAGAATTATAATGGAAGACTTTTCTCCTCTGGTTCTGCAAAGTGTTTGCTTTTCTTTTGCACTGAAGTAATAATTCTACTTCTCCTCTCCACCTTCTTTTGCCAAGTTGCCTTTTTAATTCATTCGCTTAATAACATAAAGTACATAATATAATTACTCTTTGTTTATATATAACACCTACATATTTTCCAAGTACTGGAGGGTAAGGAAAACTGTAAGGAAGAATCTCTTATGAAATCAGCTAAGACAGAGATTATGTTCTTTCTTCCCAGAGTGACAGCACAAAGGAAGTTCACTGACTCCGACACAGGAGATGAAACACAGAGATTCAGCTCAAATACACTCAGTGGATAAGCAAAGAAGGATTTTCACAGGAAAACATTCTAAAAATAGATCTGGAATTTGATGACACTATATTTCAACAATATAATAATGATTATGATAATAATACTAACAATAACAATAACAACTACTACTAGTTTATACCTGTTATGACACCATCTCAAGTAATTAAAAATAATATGCCCTGAAACAATAAACAAATAATTTTGCAATTATCTGGAGGAATGCTTTTAGTGCAGCAAACACAGAATAAATTCAAGGAATGAATTCATGAGAGAGTCTGAGCAGTAGAAGCCCTCCTGCTCTAAGAGATGTACATGTTGATGTCTATTTCTAGACATTGCTTCTAAGCTAACAAATATGTCTCTAAAATAACACGACACCAAAACACAGATTAGGTCAGAAGGGAATGTTGGTGAACACCACCACAACAGAGATCCTCCAGGGCTCCACTTAAGAGTAAATAGTTCCACACAGCCATGAGTACCCAACAGGAACTGCTGAAAGGATTAATTGTGGTCTACTCAGGTTTCATCTCTCCAGTAAATGCCCCAGTGAGAGTAATAAAATCCTGGATAACAGTGGATTACTACTTCAGGAGTTCTGAAAGTATTCAAAGAGTGACACTCCAGAAGAACCTCTCTTGACTCTCTACCCAAACTCCAGACAAGAATGGTACTGGTGGCATTTTGGAAAGATGCTGGTGCATGATTTAGATATATTTTTGTATTCTGTATTTCTATTTCAAAATACTTGAAATGACCATTAAGTTCTGAAAGGATGTCCATAAAAAGCTGAAGTTTTTCCTTACATTTCAATGATTAGTAAATCACAGTATGATCTTTGCATGCTTCCTATTCATCACAAGTCTAAGGAACATAAAATCCCTTAGGAACAGGCAAAAATTAACATGCAATCATAGAAATTATATGCACCAAATTAGGTTGATTTGTTTTTTCCATCAGAAAATTGTGTCAACATCCCTAGAAGTAAAAAGGGACATTAGTTTTGAATATATCCTTGCAGCTTATTTTGTAGGCAAGCAGGCAGAAACTATCTTCAATCAGAAATAAATATTTCTGAAGATGAAAACTTATCAGAAACAATCATCACCTCCAGTCCCGTGCACTCAGGAGGGGAATGCAGCTCCCATGCTTTGTCTTGTTAGTGAACAGACCATCGTGGGCTGGAGCAGCACAGCCCGTGAACAGAAGGGCTATAAACCTTGTGTGCAGTTTAGGCACAAATGCTGATTTTGGAAGTCACCTTATCTTGTTGAAAAGAAGCCCCATGCCTGGAGGAGCCCTCTGTAGCTGCATGGCTCCATAGTGACCTGAACAATGTGTCCTCCAGTGGCCACTGCAGGAACCCATCCCCTTGGGCAGGATGGGATGTGTGACCTGGGCAGCTGCAGGAAGACCTGCTCCACTACAACTGAAATAACAGTAGTCTGCTGTATCTTCTGTGTACATGTGCCCATTTTAATGAAGGTTTAATCTCCTCAATCTCTACACTAATCCTTGGTTCTCTATAATAATATTCCCACAGAGGACTCTAGAGTATTTTCTGGCATCAAACAAGTCTTAGCTGCTGTGTTTTTTCTGGTTTTACAGACTCCTGTATATCCATCTTCTTTTATATTCTGAGAAACATGTGAGGCAGAAAAAAATATTACTGTTTGAGCATTAATTGGATGATAATGGCAATTTATGGATTTGAGGAGGAGAAAAGGTGCCACTAGAGTGTGTAAAGTGGGCAGCTGGCACAGTAGCTTTTGCCAATGTTTGTGTCAACGTGGGAGTACAGCAATATGGTTGCTGTTAACGTTGCACTCAATAAATATCTCCCCATATGTGAAGATGTGACTAGCCTTTTGGAGGAAGAAGCTGAGTATTCTCTGTGTCTGTGGCAGGATTTTAAGTGTAATCCCAACAAATCTCAGCAGGCCTTTGTGTGTGCTTAAATACTGTGCACATAAAATTGCTTTCTTGAAATGTGGCGTACAGGGAAACACTGAAATAATAATGAAATAGTTCACACATTGAATTATCTGGAGAAAAACAGTGTAATTCTCAACATGGCACTTTTTCTCAGCTGATTCAAGCCTTAAGGAAAAACACAGGCCTGCTGTTGTCCAGTGCACGTGACAATTTTTGTTATTGTGTGACTTGGACTCTGTACTGTGTATTTATGCATTTACAAAAGCACTTAAGTTATTTCCAACTTTTTTTTGTTGCTGTTAGAGATAGGAAGGGCATTAAAATTATTATTTTAGGATAGAGAAAATAGTTTCTGTTACACATGAACTTGTTGGAGTTAAAGAGCAAAAATGATACTGTAGATAAAAATTTCACTAGAACTTTTTGGGGTATTTTTCTATAGCTGTTTCTTGCCATGAGATTTCCTTCTGTAGATTTTCTACAACCCTTACACAGCAATTTGCTACATTAGTTTAATAGGGAAAAAAAACCCGGTCTTAGGGTTCTGTCCTCTAGTCATGTTCTATTTTTTTTGCCATGACATTTCTCTCTTTGAGAAGTGTGTCCACCCTTTCTCCACCTCTACAAAAGCCTTCTTTCCCTGCCTCCATCCACCACTGCTACTATTAATTCTAAATAAATCCCACAGCCCCATTCCCTTAGAAGAAAATTCTCTATAATAAAAATTTATCATGACGTCAACAACATAAACAACATCATTCTGAAGAGTCAGACCCACTGAAATTTTCAAGGATTTTTGTCTATGAAGCCTCAAAAATCTTGATTTATAGATGCAAGTAAAACAAAGAAAACTGAAGCAAACTCAAAACACATACTATGTAACAAACTGTCTAACCAAACTACTTGTAAAATCAACTGGCTACACAGGTAAAGAAAATTTTCCATTTGTTTTTGATGATGCCCATTCGCTCTCCAACCAGCCAACAAAACAAGGATTCTACCTACAGAACTTCACCAATGCATTTATTTTTGCATTGACATAAACATAGACTGTCTTTTGTGAAAGAATTTGGAAACATAAGGTGGTGTAGGAAAAAAGACAGTATTAAATGACAGTGCTATCTCAAACTAAAATGACAAAATGCCTTACTAAAGTGCTTTGGGTACTATGATGGACCAAAATGCTCTTACATACATAGAAAATAAAGTTTTATATTTTCACATGCAAATATAAGAAGGGTCATTTCCACTTTCTTCCTGAAAAGCTAATGACTTTCACATTTCCTAATAAAACACTTTCAACAAGCCTCATTAATGCAGCTATTTATATTCATAGTTATTGGCATAAGCACATAAAAAGGGAAGATACTTTCTCCACCCTATCTCTCAAGCCGAAAAGCTTGAAATTTATAGCTGTAGAGAAATGTCAAACAGCAACACTTGCCTCACAGCAAAACCCAAGCATTAAATAGCCCCTTCTGAATGGAAATGAAGATTCTGAAATGTTGCTCCAGAAACTGAGACATCAGCAGGCTGAAAGTAGCAGCATGTGGCCAAGAACGACTAAGGCAGAGGTGGGTATAATCTTTTCCTGCCAGCAAGGGGTCAGCCCATCACAGAGGAGTGAAGAGCTCATGGGGATGGGTCTGGATCTTCCCCAAGAAGAACAGAGGAGTGGGTTCAGCTGGGCTGTGTTTTGTTGCTGTCTCATTTGTATTTACCAGAGGTTAAAGAGCAGCCCCATGCTGCCATCACTAGCCAGCAATGAAATTGAGGGATGAATCTCCTACTTGCTCTCTCCTGTGGTGCTCCCAGTGCCCCAAGGACGCTGGAGAGCAGGAATGGGTGCACTCACACATTGCTCAGAGGGGGCTGAGATCCATCCCTGTGTCTCCTGCTTCCAGCTTTGATCACTCTTTTCCAGCACATCCTACCTGGTGAGTTAGGCCTGGCTTGTAGCCAGTCCCTGTGGCAGATCTGTCCTGTGGGCACTGTTGGGTGGTTTGTGTTTGATAATGACAAGACAAGGCTGCAGCCATGGCTGTGCTGGCCAGCTGTCCTCAGCCTGCCTTCCAAACACCAACAAGTCTTGGGAGAAATACCAGTGGGGAAATGCTGTGCAACTGCATTTTGCATAAAGAGTACTCTGCCATGACATGGACAGGGGTATTCTGGAAAAGTTGCTTAATCAAGCAGTAAATAATGTATCAAATAAAGACAGCTGGAACTTAATACCCTACATAATTAACTTTCCAGTAAGAATTAAAATGAAAGAAAAAAAAATTAGTAAATCCAAGCATGCTGACCCATGCGAGGTACATGAAAATGGAAGGTTATATATATGAAATATATAAAGCCATGTACTATTTGTTTTATGGTCAATCCACTGCTCTCTCTGTTGGGGTTTAGAATGTTAAGGGAACTTGAAGCAAAACCACTTCAGCTGCAGAGTAAAATTACTGATTTCTTAAAATAAGTGCCAAAATAAATAAATAAATCTCACCCTGTAGAATAGAGTATTTTACACATATATGAATAAATATTTAAAATTCCACTCAGAAAACAAGCAACAAACAAACAAGCAAACAAACAAGTAAACCTTTATCCTTGAGCATCTGTGATCCAAAGTCATTTCAGTCCAAGAAAACAAACCATATCTGAGCTTTGTCAAATACTCACAGTAAAGAGCAGGTCAAGAGGCACCATCTCTTACATCTTATTTCCAAATCACACACATGTACACCCCTCCTCCAAAAACTAATTTTGAAAAGTATTCATTTCATAGAAATAGCCATGTTCTTTTGAACAGATGAGAAACCTGATGGACTGGGATGCAATGAATCCCTTATTTGCCGATTTCAGGAAGAAATATTTCTGATTTTGAAAATTGTCTTCAAAGAGTTTTCTGAGTTCATGGCTTAGAAGAGGATCAGCAATGTAGAAAATACAATTGCATATTGATAACTTCTGGAGATATGTAGGAATCAGACAAAAAAATATAAGCAAAGCACATATCTGAAGAAAAAGGCATGTTGTAGTTGTCCTTATAACATGGGTATTCCCACTCAACTCCCTCAGTCATTGCATACTGAGGATTGCATCAAGCCATTAACTGCACAGTAAATTCTCCTTCTGCTCCCCACAGCATCACCACTCCCTAGTTTCTGCATATCTGAGCATCCCATTGGATCTTATTTTCCCTTTGGGCAGTGGGTCAGGTTCTTCCAAGCCCCTCCATCCCAGTTTCTCTGCTCTCTTCAGCCCCTTCCTCTCTTAGTTGCTCATTTCTCTTCTAGTTCCCTCTCCTCCCTCTTTGCAGTGTCCCTGTGCCCCAGCAGTGCTGTACCTCGTGCACAGGGTGACCGTCTGGGATCCTGGCTCCAGGAGCTGCCTTCGCTCCCGCTGGGGATGGCAACTTCTCCGAGGGCCCTTCTCGTCACTGATGGCTCCGCACTGCCCTGCTGGTGCTCCTCCCCCAGCTCCTGCCAGTCCCCTCATTCGGACACAGAGAAGAGAGGTTTTGTTGAAAGTTGTGTTGGGGCCTCATGAGGGAATGGTCCTGCCCACTCTGGCCACTTGCCAGACTCCACAGACACCTGAAGGGAAGGGTCAGTAAGGGTCCTGGGATATTACTGTTCCTGTCCCAAAGTCAGATGGGGGTGAGCTTGGAGTTCTGAAGGCACCGTGACTACCAAAATCCCTTTGCAGTCGGTGTTCCTGGTAACCTCCCAGTGCCAGAACTGGGGAAGCTGAGCAGGGGAGAGGAGGAGATGGCTGCACAGCCAGGCTTCCCCTGCTGCCACTGTCATCGCATTTGCATTGCAGGGAAATGATCTGACTGCCTTTGTGTGGCCCTTTGGCAGGAGCCCAGCAGCATTTCTGTGCCACTGCTCACATTGTACTGCAGGAGTATAAACACAGGCTTGTCCACAGGGCTCTCAACAGCTCTGGAGGAAATCCATGATTGCCCAGTGTCAAATAGGCCAGAGAAGCTGGGCTTCTCTTGACCAGCTTCTGTCCTTATCCTAATACCCTGTCTCTTGTAGGAATGTGGAAATTTGTTGGTATCAGAAAAATATGACAGTATGATGTTTTGGTGATAAATATTCTCATTCAGAACTTGATGCTACAAAATTGTCTTTAATGCTTCACTGTTTCTAAAGACTCAGACTGGCCAGTGTTTAACATTTCTCAAGACCATGCCAAGGTGCTGCAGAGATGAATAAATGAGGCAGAAAATGTATAACATTTGAGAAGTAAAAAGGACAGTGGCTAGTGTGAGGAGAGAAATGATTTTGAAACGGGAAAATGCCATTTCAACCAATCCTTTCTCTACACTACAAATATTTAAAAGCATTAACTATGTCATCAATACTCTATTCCTTCCTGTCTAATTTCTTTTTGTCAGAGAGAATAATGCTAGAAAACAAAAAGACAAGATCTTTCATTTACCTAGATATCTTAGTACCCTGCTGGCTAGGCACTATATATGAGCTACTTATATGAGTTACTGTACCATTATGCTGACTTTGTATGGATTTGCATGACCACACAAATTTCCAGGCCTGAGAGCACAAGAAATAGATCTGAAAAAAATCAGCAAGGTTTGTCCTCTCCAAGCTTGGAGATCACAAGAGTGGAAAAAATTCCACTGTGCTTCCTGAATTTAACACACCAATTTGAAACTCTCTGGCTTCCTTGCTGATCTTTCTGGCTCCTACAGCCCTAACTGGACAGGCACTCCTCCAGTCTGCCACAAGCACAGGGTGTCCACCTCTCCCTGGGCCCCACCACGTACAGAGCAGGAGCTCATGTTGCTCCCACAGTGAACTCTGGGGAAATTCCAGCAGTTTTAACAGAAGCTGGTGTACATCCTACAGCCCCAGATGACGTGGGCTTTTTTTCATTTCTCTGTTATCTCTCGGGCAGAGCTGCTTTGCCCACAAGGAAAGCCCTTGCCTGTCTGTAGCATGTATCTAGGAAAGCGTAGGTGTGCAAGCAGGACCTCCATCTGCTCCCCTTTGCCTGTCCCAGAGTGGAGCAGCCAAAGGGGTGAGACACACTCAGTAACACTCTCAGCTGCTGCTTCACTTGTCTGAATCACAACATGGCATTTCATGAATAACTTCTTTTCCACAAAGACAAAAGCAGGATTTTGTTGCCAACTTCCCTAATGCTGCAAAGACCCGCTGATTAAACTCTTTGTAAATGCATGGAAATTATCTTTATTACACTGACTTCAATGAAACTAGACAAACTTATACCCACTAGGCAACCAATCCTTATGTATTACTGCAGTAATGTACTACTGGACAAAGAAATATAGTTATAAATGTAAATATGGGAAAGAACAGAAAACTAATCTTTCACTTTCCTAAAAGCTGTTACCCTACCAGATTTCCACAGGACTGCAGAGGACTTCAGGCTGCAGACTTTATTCTCTCTACCCTTCACCTGTAATTAATATTGTTTTAAACAAATGCAATATTTATATTTTTTTCTATCCCAATTCAGTTACTCAACCCTGTTTTGCATTTAGTTTAGTTTTTAATAAGAAATTCAATATATACCCTGATCAAAAAATTAATTTCCTTTTGAGTTACTCAAATGTTAAAACTCTGCTTCTATGGCAAAGAGATGGCACTCTGAAGAACAGAGCCATCTACAGAAATCTTTTTGATAATGGTGTCCTTCTTTCAAATCCAAACATTTCCTTGATGTAGAATACAAATTGAGCTCTAGTGTATAAGTCAGCTAGGATTTCAAAGTTGGCCTTTATACTTTGCCATTAATTAATTCCGTCCAAGAAATTCAAACAAAGATACAAACAAAAAAGTTCTCTAAATACATTACATAAGGCATTCAGAATATTCTAATTCATTCCCCTCCAGGAACACAGCAGAGTCAAAGGATAGTGTACACAGCATGTTTGGACTGTATAAAAAGCACTAGAAACTGTAAGAATAGTTTAAAACCCATTTTTTTAAAGCTCTCCATTATAAGAGCTATTGTAGAGTATTTGCTAATCAATACACACTTCTGAGTTCTAAACAATTGCAGGCTTAACGAAGTGTGCTTTTCTTCACTTTCAGATGCAGGAAAAAAGATTCCTATTAAAAAGGAGGAAATGCAAGCAGAAGGCAGAAGACCTCTTCCAAAAATTACTGGAACTTCTGAGTAATTTAAATACTGGCTAGAAAGTCAGAAACTCTTGTTTGTGATGTGAGAAAGAGACATTCCTTCCCAATACACCCCATGTACAACTTTAAGTCAGGTAAAACAAGCATTTTCTCTGATACGAAGCCTCAAAAATCAGGGGAAGCTCATACAAATTACTCAACTTTTAAAAAATATTTCATCTTCTTGCAATTATCACAACGTAACTAAAACAGAAGCTGAGAATATGGGTCAGTGGTCAGTCAGCATAGTGAGATCTTCCAAGCTGAGTAATCAGAAATGATTTGTGCTTAGGAATAAGTACCACAGCACGAGTAAGAACACAGCAGCTATATCTGTTCAGCTGAAAAGTACATTAAGAGTTTTCTTTTGCTCCAGATTTACTTATTTCGACTTGTATAGAAACAGAAGGGAAACCTATCCCTTCACACCTTTGGCACGAAACTTAACATTCATTCACCTGAAAACCAGATTTGTTAGACAGGGGGAGAGGCAGAGTCACAAATGCAATGCTAAGTAAAAGAAAAAAAAAAAAAGAGGGAAAAATAGGCTTTGTTGTGCTCCCCACTAGCCCAGAGTATGCAGATGACACCTCCTTCTTTGTCCCTCCTATGTGACAATTTCCATAAAAGGCCACAGAGCTGAGTTGATACTACTGTGCTATAAGTACCATTAACTTCTATGAGATTTCCCAAGGCCATTATCTCCTACTATTACCTCATTATTTCCTGGAGCCCAACTTATGGAACACTAATTTGTGGCAGCTCCTTTTTTGTGCTAGGATCTTGCATGGTCATTGTTTTTGCGTAGCCCATCTCATTATTCTCTTGTAATCTTATTTACTGTGCAGTGAGACCTAGGAAAGTCCCACACCAAACCAGGTACTTTATAGGACTAAATTTCTAACACTTGATTGTGAACATGCTGCATAAGAAAGCAAATATTTGACATCCTATTTGGTTTTTATTTTGACACAGACCTACAATAATAGACAATCTTAAAACAGTTTTAGGTTACAATAATGTGCAGCATTACCTGAGACTTTTTGAAAAGATGCAGTTCCTGTAAAGGACAGAGATTAATTCCAGTGCCTATATGGGCACAGAGAAGCATATAGATTTCTATTTTTCTTTGATCATGTTTGATAACGAAGACCATATTTCCATCGTGCAGATTTTGAGGGGTTTGAGGATTGTGTTTAACATGTACTATAATTAGTGCAAGCTATTTAAATATTAATCAATGCTCTTTAGGCATTGAACTACAGGCACTGAAAGGCAAGAAAGAAAGAATTTCACTTATATATTGTAGGAATCAGCTACTGGGAACAATTTAAATCCAAACCAAGAAAAGATCAAGGATTTACCTTTTTCCTCTCTATAATAAGTTCTGAATGTCTTTTTAGTCCACCTGGAAGTTGAAGATGCAACTAAAACCATACTTAGACTTGCCTGAATGTATTAACTTCCTCACCTAAATATCACAAATCCAGAGGAAGCTGATACCTGCATCCTCAGAGCTTACCTATCTGCAGAGCTTTGTAGTCTCTCATTCAAGAATTTGAATTTTCTCTGAGATATGTGGCTTGGAAATTAATCTGGCACAATATAATCCCTTTTGTTATGTAATTGGGAAAATTAATATCTTAATATTAATGTGAGTTTCAGAGGAAAGAGGAAATTTCACTTTTCCTAAGGAAACAAAGCCCATTTGATCCCACATCTTTGCAAAGTATAGACAGATATCCAGGCATGAAAAGCAGGCTTTGCCATTTGTCCACGAAATGCAGCATCATGCGATGCTATCTGTGTTTTTATTGGGATGACAATTTACAGACCACATATTCTGGTGTGGTGACAGACGAACTGTTCCATGGCACAGCGTGGGATGATGATCCATTGTACAGCTGAGGGTCTGTAAGGAAGGTTTCCATGACAGCATTCTGTGTATCATCGGTATTTTGGAAATAACATTAAGCTTTGATCTCTGACTTCTACAGGTTTTACTGTTCCCATGAAACATTATATTCATGCAAAAGAAAGATCCAGGGCTAGCTTGAATATTTTACATACAGCCAGGAATTCCTGGAAGTGATATTCTTGTGATATTCCTATGAGCTAAGTGATAAACCACAGAGCAAGGCAATTTGTTAATTGCACCTATTAAATATCTTTAATTACCTGTTCTACTCTCTGGCCAGTAACCACTCTGTCTGGGGACTTATTCTGAAGTTTTATACTGCTGAACAGGTTGAGAGAGTTGATGTTTCCAGCCTGTTGTCTGCATTAAAATACAGATTTTTTTTAAAAACAAAAACTTATTCAAAGCCCAAGAGAACTTAGTTTCAATTCTGGGCCAAAAAAAAAAAAAAGCTTTTCTATACATTAAAACATGATGGTTTTTAAAGCACAGCATCTTGTTCCACAAAACTGAGGATGAGTTTAGCATTGAATGACACGGGAGAGTTGGGACAGGAAGGGCCTTAAGAATACTTCACATTCAGATGTTCATGAAAGTTGTTCCAAGTAAAGTTATAATCTGTTTTGCAGCTGTTTATTCCTCCACATTTGGACAGGGATTTTCCAAGGGCTCTGAAGGAGCTAGATGCCCAGTTCCTATTGAATTTCAGTAGCATTCCACCGGTGTGCTGCTCTGAAGGCCATGAGACATGAAACACAGCCTTTGTAATGAGTTTAAACAAACAGGAGGATCTGTGATTTTTCAAGAACAAGGCCACAATACAGGTCTTATCTGCAGCACAGGAAGAGGTCCTGTGCAACTTTCTGCTAGTTTGGAAATGAAATATGTGGATTTTTCAATCCACATATGACTCTGCTAAAGCAAAATAGACTATCACATTATGCATATCTGTCTGTAAGCATGTACTTACAATCTATATACAATAAAATACCTAACTGGCTGCAATCTGCTTAAGGAGCTTTTCTCTTAACCATTTGAATTTCAAAGCATAGATAAAATTGCAGAAGGATTTTAATTGTATACAAGATCTGAGCTTAGATAAACCATCTACATGGATTCTTAATCTTTTGTGGGCAGCCAGTACTTCTTAATCAGTGTAAAAAAGAATTCAATAACAAACACAAACACCGAGTGACAATACAAAAGCATGGATTTTCTAGCACATTTGAACATATGGCACCAAAATATCTCCCTGATAAGGAAGAGAGGATGTACTGTTTCCAAAATATAGCTTTTATTAATCAATTTCCCCTCATTTTTAGAGGACTATGAGTAAAATCTGAAGTTGCAGAGAATAAAGCGTACAGAATTCTTCAGTTGTACTGTCATGGACAGAGAAGAGACCTACTCACATAGTCCATTCCTAAAGTAAATCCCAAAGTGTTTTTCTGTATCAATGTCAGGCAGGAACATGAGCCACTGGTGTCCTACTTTTGTCCATGCTCCTCCATTTCAAGCTCCAAATAAGCCAATAAAATATACCAAATGCGTGTTTCCATCCCTCAAAATGTTTTCAGTAGTCCTGCACCCTGTCAGGAAAGCAGTTTTGCTGGAGCATGGCAAGGAAATGGGCCTTAGGCTCCTGTTTTAAAGAATACACTGATTTAACTTGTGAAAAAGTTGGGTGTAAAGGATTACCTGATATCCTTTGATAACAGGGAACAGGAAATCAGAGCTTCCACAGGGATCAACAAGAGCAAGATGCACTGGTGGTAGCACAGTTAACCCAGCAGAGCACTTATTTTGCACTGAGCCATGGCACTGCCTAATGATTTACTCTGTAAGAATTTGTGTGAGAGGCCAGGGCTAGGAGAAACTCTAAAGCTCTTAGCACAACCCTAGCAGTGAGGGTACTACATGTGATAGAAATTGGTTACTTCTCTAAATCTACAGCAAGGGAAGGGCTGAGATAGAGTCCTGAGGAAAAACACACAGATGCAGCAGAGAGAGGCTAAGTTTATTGCACCAACCTGCTTTGTCCAATGCTAGAGGAAAGCAGTGATTAATCTTCTTCAGGGCTGGGTAGCATGTTCAAGAGACATGCTGGCTCTGACAATTTTCTTCAAAAGGAAAGGTTGTTCTTGTAGCCAATCTGGTCAGCTATTCATCTGTTTTCTACTCATAAGTCTGCTCTTACAGACTTGTTTCATGTCCTTTGAAAAGGTCTTAGGTTAGAGCATGGTGCCAATAATGCCAAGGCTGTGGGTGCAATCCCTGTACAGGCTGTTCACTTCAGATTTGGGCTTGATGATCCTTGTGTGTCCCTTCCAACTCAGAATACTCTGTGTTTCTGTGATTTGGAGAAGTTTGGTCTGGGGGAAGAGCCTTCAATTTCTGAAGAATGCTAGTAGTCACAAGAAGAAGTGATGGTAAATTACTTGATGGAGTGCCACTGGAACCTACGGAACTGCATGTAGGGCTGCCCACTGCTGCCTCAGCTCATTTATGAGATCCAAGCAGCACTCATTCCCGTAGGTAAAGGCTGTTACATTACAAAAAAGAGCAAATGAAGAGAGGAAAAAAGTGCTGCTCAACCACCATCTTCCTTCTTTTTCTCAGCAGGCTTCTGTTTATTCTTTGACAGTGTTCCCTATCCTGTTCTTAGGTACAAGATAGCCAGGTTGAGGAGGACGTGCATGTAGGCAATTGCAGACAGTTTGGGAGACAGCAGCTGGAGAATTTCCCTGGTAAGCAGGCACTCTGAGCCCACAGAGAAGGCTGGCACTTTGCCCAGCATCCCCAGCTCTGGAGACCCTTCTGGGAAGTGCCCCACAGGTCTGACAACTGACTCCTCTCTGTTCCACAGTCTTCTTGGCAACATCACTTTGGAAAATGCATTGTACAAAATGTGGGATCAAACAAATCTACAGTCAAGGGCAAAGCAACACTCTGTCAATGAGTTTTGATGACAAGGTGTTCCCACACCAGACAATCTGGATATGTAACCTGCTCGAGCCAAAGTCAGAAAATAAAAATGAAGTATGAATTAACAAGCTGTGAAGGAAGCCAAAGAGGATTTTTGACTTTCTGCCTTTCTTGTTATCTCAGCAGCTGACAAGCTTTTTAGCTGGCAGAGGCTGCCTTACCTACTGGGACTGTCCAGCACAGAGAGGGCTGAAGGAAGGCTGCAGAGGGTAGGTACAGAAAACACCCTTGGGCATAAACAGCAGCACATTTCAGCAAATTAGAGCATGGAAGTGAACAAAGCACTTAGATACCTAATTTTGAAAATTGTGTGTCATAGGGAAGTGAAGATAGATGCATCCTGGGAAGTTTTACTTCTGCTCTGAATGTGCTGGCAGCATGATATTGCACACTTGGCAAGTTTCCCTAAAATCAAAACCTTAAATCAATGTATGCCAGTATTTCTTCAGCTCAGAGATGGGTTTCTCTTCTAGGTTTTCTTTTTTTCGTTTCCTTACTAATGAAAATTTCAAGGAACACTTCAGCTGTAGAAAATACATTGCAGACTCCCACTTTTAAACAGATGCCATTTTATAGAAGCTGGTAAAGTCCTGGGACTCCCTGGTTGTTTTGCTTTCTCTGCCTGACTGCAGTGAGAGCTAGCTATGTAACATCTGATGCCTACAATTCACTCATCAGCAGCTATTCTGCTTGTTTTTTTCCAAAGAGAATACCACACAGCTCTAATCAGAGTTGATGTAGATCAATGTGAGCCTTTACTTTCATTATATTTAAAGGGACATACGATTTATTGATTTGTGTAGCAAATTTTAGCACATGTGTTCTCTCTTTTGTCTACAGTCAATGCAGCAGATCTGTAGATCCAAATGTCATTCAGTACAAAACCAGTAATATCAGGAAGATTATTAGGCAATGATATTGTCATAGGACACATTTATTTTATAATTTCAAGTTTTTAATATGCGATGATAACTACTTGAGCACAAAGTTAGAGCCCTGAAAAAGCATTAAATATGAATTTCCTTATTGTGCAAGGGGTTTGTAAAATGGCTGCTTGCTTGATTTAAACATGATGTCCTATTTCTAGATATTTAAAAATTTAAAATCAAAAGCTAATTTGCCTTGTGTTGATAATTAGCTGAAGGCAAAGAGCTGGGTTTTTTCAACAAAGAAAAAGCCCACATACTGCTGCCTTTGCTTAATATGCCTTTTTCTTCTTGTTTTTCCTGAACAATGTGGTCTGATTATACATCTGACATGAGTTTATCACTAGAGTCAGGAATTAGGTAGGATTCACCTCACTGGCCATGTAAAGGCACACACATTAGAGATTTAGTCTGACATTTGCCCAGCCCCTCTCTATAGTCCAAGAAGCAGGAAAGGCACCTCACTACTCCATCCTCAGCTTGGGATCCTCTCCAGTGACCAGCTCCACCTACATGGCTGATCTTGGCTACATAGATGAAATTTATAAAGCCATATAGAAAAGATATGGGTCCCAGCTGCAGTGAAAGCTGCTGCTTTTACTTAAGATCAACTCTGCTTAATTTCACAGGTTTGATCCAGCCCCAGGGCCTCCCTTCAGTGATGCAGTACAGGTTATTTCCATGAGATTAGTGCATTCTTACTGCCAGGCAAATGCAAAAGGGACTTGCTGAATCATGTCCTCGGTCTAAAAGAAAGACTGATGTTCACTTGTTAAACTGTATATAAATTATGTGCCATTCTTAATGGGGTTAATTAACACACTATTAAGGACAAGTGAACTGACATCTGTAGTGCCTCTAACATATGAGAGGAGCCTTTAGCACCTTTGACCTTTCCTGCTCCTTTCCTTGAAGCACAGAAATATCATTCATATTTCTTTCCCCTTGGAAACAGGGAAAAGGAATGTGGAAAATAAGTTAATACTTACAAATGACAGCATGATTGTCCACTAAGGAGGCATCATCAACCACTAATAATTCATTTTTTCCAGGGCATAATGTACATCTATCATATCTCTCCTGCATATTAACAGTGCTGAAGCTGGGGACAGAGAATCCCAGTTTTGCTTTTGCTGTGTGAATACAGCCACGATCCGATGTGAGTGAGTCACTGCTGTTGTGTAAGCCTGTAAGCATCTTTGCGTGAAAGATGAAGGCATTTTAGACGAGCCCGGTCGAATCAGTGCCATCCCTCAAACTTAAGGACATCATTCTGAAGAAGACAGACATGAAATGCAGCAAGATTTGAGCTATTGTGTTACTGGAAAAGAAATCCACCAAAGATCAGCTAAGAAGTATTAGTTACTTCAATTTACAATTTAGCTTGACCATGGAAATGCCTCTGATCAGGATCTTTTTGAACTGCTACTCCAGTCATGCAGTATTTCTGAGGAAAGGTGTGGTCTAAGTCCATTTTAGGGAAGTGGTAGGTCTGAAACAAACACCAAAGGGAATTTAGTTTCATGGTAATATTTTTGAAAATTTGTTTCAACAATGGCAGATTGATCAATTTCTTCAATTATTATTTGCAGTTTAAAAGGAAACTTTATTTCCCTGCCTCCAGTTTTCACTGAACTTGACCTGTCAGGACAAATGTGTGCTTGTATGAAATCCCACAGAGTTGCTGTCATAGTCTGGGTACCAGCCCCTGCTCCTGTCTTCCTCTGCTCAGCCCTATCAGCTGCTTGAACAGCCAGGAGAGGAGAGGAGGTACCCTGGGAGCCCACAGATGCCCTGCCTGGCCAGACCCTTTGCTCCCAGACCCCCTCCCCTGTGTGTGGCTGCTGGCTGCGCCCCCGTGTGTTGCCTGATGCATCCAGAGGAGCTGCCTGGCTCCCAGGGCAGCACACACCACTTGCCTGGGAAATGGCAGTGTGTACAGAGCCTGGGAAGCAGGGAGAGGTAGAGGTGTCCCATTTACAAGAGCTGGTACATTCCTTTGTCACAAGACTGAAAGTACATATGGCCTTTATGAACTTAGAGCTGTTATTTCTGGCACTGGTTCCCACTATCTCACCAGTCCTGGAAACCCTGCTGGCAGGTACTGCACAGATTACATCAATCACAGCCAAACATGAAAAATCTTGCAAAAAATTCATCATCTTGCCAATGTATTCTTGCTTAAGAGATGACACAAGAAAGATAATACAAACTTAAAGGAGACAAAACTTGTTTAGCAGGCCCATGCTCTTTACTCATCCAGGACAATGTGTTGAGCTCTGTTGGCTTTGCTTCCATGGGCAACTGCCCTGAAGCTGGAACACTTCCCTCACGCTGCCCAAATGCTGGTTTCCATTTTGTAGAGCTACATAATTCGATTTGCTCTGGTGGTTCAAAAGGTCAGTGGGGAAGAACTCCTGTGGGGAGGAGAGCGAGCAGCTCTTGCTAACAAATGGGTGCTTGCCTTAGAAAACAACACATGTCTGTTCACATGCATCCAGACTGCTAAAGCATCCCACTGAGAGCAAGCCTGCTGCAGGAAGAGACTTTACAGATCTTTCAGTCACCAGGAGTTACACAAACAAGAGCCAGAAAAAACATTTTGCTCTTTAAAAGGGAATCATTATATATAGTGCTTGATAAAGTTCATTCTACTAATTCGTGGAATTGGGAGCGAAAACAGGACCCAGTTGTTTGAGGAAAGCATTCAGATGTAAAATGTAACTTCAGCTCGGTGGTGTTGTTGTGAAAGGATAGAAACAAAAGGATATTCAACACACACTGCTAAGAAAGGGAAAGAAAAGCTGAACCACAACTGCTGTGTAAGGACAATCACAGTGTGAGAGTTGGAAGGGAACCTCCCAAGTCCAAGTCCACGTTCAGGACAACAAATAATACAAAGGCAGCAGTTCTTGGAAAATTTCAATTATGCATTGCTAAGGTAAAGCGAAAGCCTTTTCAGAGCAAATGAATAAAGGTATAACATACTATCCTTCTTCACAGACAGAGCAGGTCAAAGCAGTGTTATTCCACAAGCACTATGAATCACAAAGAAATGTTCCTCAGAAGTACTGTCCTGCCCTGCTCCCACTGGAGTGAGGGAACTCACTAATGGAGAAGAATTAGACCTATACACGAAGCACCAGTCTGCCACATTAGTGTAGCATCTCTTATCACAAAGGGTTTGAAAGATATTCAACATGCAGTGCTAGCAGGACCATTCAGATACCAATGAATAGAAGCTTTTTGATTATAGCACAGCAAGAGTTGACCTCTCTGCCTGGAAGGCTCTGCAGTGGTGGGGTGGGAGAGCTCAGGCAGGCAGCACATCCTCCTGGCACACACTCTGACACCAGTGTCACCCTGGCTGCACTGAGAGCACCCCAGCAGCATCAGCACCAACTGGAATTTTCCACAGAAGCCCTCAGTGCTTTCACCTGCACACACCTCACTGCTGGGGGAGAATTGTGTGCATGGCAGATGTTGGCCCTGCAGATCTGTAGCTCCAGGAAGGTGAAAGGGAAGGGAAATGCCAAATCCACATTGACTGGCAGACAATGATGTCCTTGGTGCTGTATAATCCTCCTGCCCACTCGAAGGCACACCAAAACCCAGCTGAGCATATGACTTTTCTGAATCACTGCTCTCTGGACATGGTTTATGGAAGAACTGTGTGGAATGGTACATCCCAGAGCACCATGCTGGGCATAACTTACCAAAGGAGCTGCACTACCTGCTGAGCTGACCCAAAGAAATGTTTTAGAGCTGCAGTTACCTGCAGGGCACTCACAGCTTTTTGAGTCCTGCACTTAAAATGCCTCTTTATGACCTCTTCCCCTCCCACCCAACATAATAGGAGATAATTAGTATGAAAAAGCCAGATGCTGGTAAGAGAATATTGTGAGGTCAAAATGTTTTATACATGTGGTTGCAAAAATAAAAAGCAGTGACTAAACTGTGGTTTACATAAAATGCTCTTAGTATTATTTTTTTAAAGGCACAGCAGTCCTAGAAATACTCAAGCTGGGTGGTCAGTATTTTTGTTTCAGTTTCAAGCAACTGGTGGAAAATAGGAACAGACAAGCCATGAAAGCTTAAATCTAACTTTGGCTGCTTTTCTGGCAAGAAATCACTGCTCGGCCTGAAAATGTTGCCATAGTCTACAAGACTAAAACTGGAGATCAAATGGTATCTCAGAGTATGTGTCAGTTCTAATGTACAGGGCCTTTATCATGAAGCAGAGCTAGGAAAAAAGCCCAAAACCACTGAGGGCATTGTGGCATTTTTTTTCCCAGACAGTAACAAAACTCCTGAATGGTGCTATTTGTGGTTTGTGTCTCTGCATCAGGAACATGTGAATTTCGGCTTGTAATAATTCAGACACAGGACAGGAAGCCTGAGCAAAGGATAGGTTTTATTTCTGCTCTGAAACCGCCTTTCATACTTCCTTGAGATTGTTGAGGAATGACCCTCAAATCCTGGAATGATATTCAGTTTTCTTATACCAAGGTGCAAATACATTAGGAGAAAAATTTTGTCAGAGCCACCTTTAGTCACTCACTTTCTACCTTTCTCTTCACCACTTTACAAATCATAAAAGAAAAAAAAAAAAGTTTCTAACAGCAGGGATAGCAAAGTCCTTGAGAAATGACCCAGGAAAGAAACAGTGCAGTGTTTAAAGAGAAGCTTAAACAAACACATCAGAAATATATTTAAAGCTGCAGGAGCTCAGCTGGAGCTGCTACTTTGCAGCTGGGGAGACAGAGGATGGCTGTAAGGCTGTCCAGGCAGCACTTGAAGGTGAAAGAGCCCAGTATCTCCTTTTTCACCCTCACCAAGGCAGGAACTTTGGCTTATGTGCTGTGGGAACCGACAGCCCCTAACCAGACTAACCTGAAAATTTAGCCCTGCTTTAGAGGTGTTTTGCTCATTATAACAATAAAAATCAAAGGAAGATTAAAAGGAGATGAATCACCTGTCACCACAGGTTATGGGATGTTCAAAAAGCTTTGTAGGTTCAGCTGGGTTCAAAGCAATCTTTAGCTATCCTGCTGACAAAATTGGTTTTCCTGCTTTCTTGTTTTGGGTTTTTGTGCTTCAGATGCAGCTCTGTCCTTTTCCTGCATAGTGGACCATCTCCCTCCATGGCTGTGTTCCAACAAAAAGGAAGCTTGTGCATGGGAAAACCAACAGAATTCCACCTTATCCTCAAAACCTTTCATCTGAGGTCTTGGTTGTGTGCAAGAGGTACCAAATGCACCCAGGCAGCATTTTCTGCACTCACAGTGCAATCAGAGCTTCTGCATTTCTAGAGTTCAGCTGTGGTTGATTCTTAGTAAATACTGCTGAGTTCCTTCCTCTGCCTGCAAAGGGACAGCTCTGTGTCCTCATTTTCACTGTTAGGATGTTTTTGAAAAACTCCCCATTATTTTGTACTTTGAAAACATGCTGTCTCTTCAAGCATAAAATTTTGGCACTGATAGACTCTGGGGCTTTTATACAGTAAATTGATCAGATAATTTTTTTTTAAAACTATTGTTCTGAATACAATTAGAATTTCTGGCTCTTGGACTATGTTCATTTTGGCCTCATGGCTAAAACTCTGACTTGAAGCCCATATAAATATTTGCTCTTTTAGTACTTATTTTGATTCTAATCATACTCATAGTTTGGTTGCCTTTTTTTAAAGAAGAAAAGTGCATGTAAATCACATTAAATAGATCACTTTGCTACAGTTTTGCCATGAATGTCTGTTCTGCAGAGCAAGACATCACTGCTAGATTTTTCCGGCAACCTCTGTAGACATTTACTCTACTGTCCTGTAATTGCTTTAACATGTATTTTCCTGCACAAGCTAACTATTCACCATTAATTTTATTAGCAGGAAGACTCTCCCTAATGTTCAAACTCTAGAAATTTCTGCACTCATGTTTGCTTAAAAATCCCAACTGGTCTTAGCAAATTTAGTACTGTGCTGTGCAAACAGCCTGACCTCCAGCACCAGAGCCATGCAATGAAACCCCAGCAGGTTTGAGGCGCATATCCCAAGCCTATTCAGAAGAGATTCATTTCAGCTTTTAAGCACACAAATCTTTGACACTGATTTATCCAGGAACAGTATTTTCCTGTTCACTTCTGGAGGCAGATTTGGATAAGATGAATGGCTGGTAAATTAATATCAGTCTGGCTTATAAAAGTAGAGTTCAGGTTTTTCTAACAAAAACAAAACCCATTTTTGGATGGACTTCAGCCTGTGGACTGCCTCTCCCCACATTCCCAGGTGTGCTTTGGCATTTTGCAGTGAACTAACTCAGGATGGTAAGACAGAGCCTTTTAACTCAGCTTGGCTGGTTCAGCGGAATAATTTTTCAATGTGTTCCCAGTGGCAGGCACTCTCTTTTCACAGAGTACATTACAAAAGTTAGCATCTACTGTGATGCACAGGCTGCATGCTGCTGTGCTGTGATGTTTCTGAGAGATCAGCAAAGCTTTGCACAGGAGGGGCAGGGCCAGCCAGCCCCAGCCTGGAGCTCCCAGCCTGTGCCAAAGTGCAGCTCCCAATCTGCACACACCATGTGTGGCTCATGGAAGATGGAGCACGTTGCTTGAGACCACTTAATTTAAAACACTGACACAGAAATCTATCACGATTAACATGAATTATTGCCTGTCTTGCCAGTTTCTGCAGTGCAATGGATGGTTTATTCTGGTCAGGACAGAAACACTGGAACACCTACAGTGTTGCTAACTTGGAGCAGCTGCTCTGCAAACACACACGTGGCTTGGGTGACCCGGCTTTGGGATTGGAAATGCAGGGCTTTGCAGAAGGCACAAATCCCAAAATTGAAATGTGAGAATCAATACACCACAAGGCCGTATGCCACGGGGGCATCATGAGCTGAGGTTCTCCAATGCATCACTCAAAATCCTATTCAGTGCCTTTGCTCTGAAAATACTTTTAAAAAACTCCTCAGAACACAAGGTACCCCATTTTCACCACAGCTTTTAGGAGAGGGAGAAGGAATTTATCAAAAGCATATTTAAAGGAAGTTGCAGAATTTTCTAATTTTACAAGTTTTTTTGACAGAAAAATAAACGTGTTTCAATCAGTTCAACATATTATACAATAATGAATGTGCTGGAGTTCATTATTATAACCAGTGATGTCTCTAGTGTTCTTTACTCAATATGAGTGTATCTATACTAGAAGGATATAAAAAAAGGGCCAGATGGGAAAAAAGCAGACATTATAGCCAGACTTTATTATGAAAAGTTCCAAAACTGAATCTAGTGACATTTGTCAGATTAATGCATGTTATGCTGAAAGGCAGCCAGTAAGGAACTGGATACTTCAGCAGAATATGTCACATTCTTGGATATCTTTTTCCAGTTGTGACTGTTACTGTTAAAAATTCCTGTCTTAGTATTCGCACTCATCTGGATGCAGCTTCCAGCTGAGGATCTTCCTCATGCCTTTCTCCACTAGATTCAAGAGCCCATTAGAACCCATTAAAGTATTTATGTGCTGTAATCAATTTGCCCCTCAAGCCTCTTCCTGATGCACTGCATAGATTGAACACCTTAAAAATCTCTCCCTGGCAGGCATTATCTCTAGCCCTCAAGTGAGTCTGAGAATTCTTACCCCACTCTGCTTGCCTTCTAAAGCCTGTTTTTTTTTATATTTTTATTTCTTTTTATTAATTTGTCCTGTTTTTAAAACCACGATCAGACCATTTTCCCCAATACCAATTTACCAACAATATACAAAACCATATCACGTATTTTGTCCTATTTATTATGTCTCCTTTAACCATCTGGGCATTTTTTTCCCAGTGCTGAATACATATAAGCAATTGCATATGAGCTATTATCTCAATTGCCTGCCAGCAATAGACATAGCACCCCTTTCCATAGCTGTAGCTGTCAATTCTTGTTCCTAAAGATGAATTCTTCCACTGAATCACTCAAATAGTTTAGGAAGTGGCTCAGACATTTCTGACACGTTGCTCCTCCTGTTATTTAGTATTCTACCTATCACTGCGTTATCTCATTTTTAATGCTTACTCTCAGATTATGGAGATAGTGCACCCCCATTGAACCTGTGCACTGAGGTGCACTTTACAGACTTGATTTTGGACTGCTGATTGAAATATACACTGCAGTCAAAAAGTAAACTTAAACCAGATGTTGAAATCTGTTTTGTCTGACCACAAGAATTACAGTTATACTTCAGTTCTCTGTGTCAGAAATCTTTTTCCTAAGATTTTTCTTGCTTTTCTCTACAAAATGAGAACTACTCCATTTTTTGGAAATGTCATTGAGTAAATTCCCTGCTCTTACAGAATGATAGTTATTCCTGCTGCTGCTCTTTTGCATTTCAAAACTTTTAAGGTATACTGTTTAGTTTTCCCCTGCTTCTTACTTTCTATGCTCCAAATTCCTTACTTCAAAGGTTTTCTCATAAAGGAGATTTAAAACTATTGTTCTGAATACTTACTAAGTTCTGGCTTTTAGCCAGAACAACATTTCCATATAGCCAACTGATACTGGCTTTTTGTCCACCTAGAAAACTCTTAGAGATCTTTGAGATTTCTTTGCTCTTTTGTGTGCACGCATGTCATACTTGTAATTGTTTTTGTTCAGCCCTGATAAAGCAGAGATTTGATTTTGTCAGTCACCACAGACATCAGTGCTTGGGACTGGTTCTCTCTCCATTGGATCATATCCATTACTGATTTAATCAGGACATGATCATCAGCTCCTGTGTAAACACTGACTTCTGGCCCACCAAGCAACTCCTTTTACTCCTTATAAATTAAACTCCAATTGCACCTACTGCATTTAAAGAGGAAGAAATTTGGAAATAGGAATGTGTCTTTAGAATTAGGAACTTTAATAATGCTCCACTTGAGGTGCCTAAGAGCTATGACCCATGACCTTAAGGGTCAAACTGGCCTTCCCCTGTAAACCTTGATCATTTCACCACATTTTAGAGAAGAACTTAGGAAATTATGTATCACATTCTCTCATTTTATTTATGATCCACAAAAGGTTCTCCAGTATCTTCTGATGGCTTTGCAGCAGTAATGCATTTGAATCAGAACTAATCTGTTCTCATTTGCCAATGTAATTAATACAAGCAAAGGTCTCTATAATATCCAATTACCAGACACGTGCATCATCAGAAAACTCATTCAGATTCATCTCCTTACAGGTTTCTAATTTTCTCAAAATATTATCTGAACTCTGTGCAGACCAAAGGGTTTTGATAAACTTGGCAAATTAAATGGATCCAGCTACCTCAGTGTAGATAGCTCTATTCTTCATGGCTTAAAATCCTATCTGCAAAATCTGTATGACTTAGAAACACTGCCACAGAAGAAAAAGATAAGCTGCTTATGGTAGTTTGAAAGTCATGTTAGATTACAGTGGAATTTGACTGTTTTTCTCTAGGAAATCCGTATGTGTGTCAATTGTAGCAGCTAGAATTGGGTCTCCTGGTTATTTATGCAATTGGGGTAAAGAGAAAATTCCCTGCACAAGTTAAATCTGGGAGGGCAGCTGCTGTGTCCCTCCCTGGGAGCACAGCAGCCTGCTGGGCTTCTGCAGCCATGCCCCCCTCCTGTGCTCAGGGCTCTTTGCACGAGTGAAGTACAACTGGGAAACTGCTAAACCAGAACCTGCCAGGGAACTTCTCTTTACTATGCCTTGGTGCAAAGCTGCAGAGTTTGTTTTATGAATGACTAGTACATTGCTTGACTATTTCTATTTTTATTCCCTGTTTCAGCTGACAGATTATATAAATGTGTTGGTACAGCTTTGCGTACAACTCAGGAGAACTGAGTTTTCCAGCAGGTTATTCTGGAAGCTCGACAAAGGAAACAATGATCCCAGGGAAGAGGAGAAAGAGGCTCAGATCAGTGTGTGAAGGTAAGATCAGGGAGACAACATGGACTATTAGGAATGTGATTTTTGCCTGTAATCGCCTTCTTTCAGTGCTGAGTGACACTAAGTGTATGGAGAGATGTGATAAACATGCACTGAAGAGAGGAGGGAATACAAGACACAACAGTGTGCACTCACAACCCCGGGGGGCCAGCTGTGTCCTGGGCTGCATCAGAAGAGGGGCCAGCAGGTTGAGAGAGGGGATTCTACCCCTCAACTCCACCCTTGTGAGACCCCACCTGGAGCACTGCATCCGGCTCTGGATTCCTCAGAACAGGAAAGATGGAGAACTGTTAGGGTGGGTCCAGAGTAAGATAATCAGAAAGCTGGAGCACCTCTCCTGTGAAGGCAGGCTGAGAGAGCTGGGAGTGGTCAGCCTTGAGAGCAGAAATCATTGTGTGCTCTGAGACTGTGCTGCCTGATGAACACTGAGGGTGATTTGTGCTTGAAAGCAGCTTAGTGTTTAAGCACAAAAAATATGCACTGAGAATTACCTGTTTTTCAGATGAGACAGGTAAGTAGGGTGCACACAAACCATGATGTGCACTGCTTGTTTTTCTGGAGACTGCATCAGGAAACCATTTCAGAACACCTTGTGTAATCAAGCTGTGTCATGGGATTGAAGCTGGAGGTTAAACTGACAGCATAAAATGCAACAAAGAGGCAAAGAAAGAGTTGAACACCCACAGCAAAAACATTATAGGAGGCAGATAATTTTATTGTAGCTACCAAAGAAGAGGACTCAGCAGATGCACTGAAGCAGAAAAAGCAGTGAGAGAACACCAGCCCAGTGGCTGTGACTGCACACTTGCTGGACTCATTGACAGTCATGACAAAAAAGGTATAAGCACCTGATGCAAGATTAATAATGCTGCCTACAGGAGGACGTTCAAAACAAAAATTGCCAAAGGAAGCAAGAACTAAAATATTACTTAAAATAGTGTAAGAAAAGTACATTGGCAAATAAAGAGGCCCTGGAAATACCAGAGGAAGTACCCTAGGAAAAACCCTGTATCACTGCATCAGCACTTTGCCCAGCACCAGGAATCTTGAGGGAAGGACACTGACAAATGACTGCATGCCTGGAAAAGTAAATCAAGTTTTCTACTCATGTATACCACAGAAAGCCACAGCAAAGACGTTCTCGTGTATTTTTCACCCTGCTGTGCTGTCTGCGTTTCAGCTGGGTAACCACAACTCAATTCAATAAAAAGGTGAAGCACTCATGACAAAGTAATAAATTGGAAGTCCTTAAGAAACAGTGTTCAACACAATATGTGCTGGAGCTGACAGATGTCTGACCTAATTTTAACCCTCCAGCTTTCCTAAATTTTGTTTATGTATTATCCAGAGAGAAGATATAAGGTGAAATAAACATGGGGTTTGTCTTTTTTTTTTCTTTTAACATATGCTCTGATCAAAATTGGGATGAAATTTCTGTGCTGTAATTGGCATTACTCAAAGCATATTTCCTATTTGAAGTCAGTGATTAGTTGAAATGTCACTCTCCTCTATGCCCCACAGTCACTCTCAAAAACAAGCTACATGGATGATTTTCAAGGCTGTTGTTATTTTTGGTTGTTTGCAGAATTTTTTCACCTATGACTTTTCAAATTGAACTGACACTTTCAACTGACATGACAAAGTTTAGGCAGAATGTCTTGAATCCCACCTCTTCTAGCCCTCACACTGTCTGAAGAATTACCATGACCAGAAAAAGCTGATTTCCTTTCACAAGCTGCAGGCGTGACAGGTCAGCATTGATTTTAAGGAATAGGAACAAACTCCTGCTCTCAGGCTAGTTCCTGATGGACAGCAGAAAAGGAATTTCTGAAGGAGGCTCCCATTACACTAGAGTTAAAAACAAAACAAAAACAAAAAACAAAAAACCTGTGTTAATAACACAAATATATTTGTTCTGTGCCCACAAGGGAAAAGAAAGCATTTTTTGCACGTCTCTTGACAATTTCTGGTAAATGCCTTGACCCCAACCATCACTGTTTTTCTGTCTTTTATGTCCCCTTTTGGCAGGTCTGTGCAGTGTGTTGGTGGTACACCCCTGCTCTGTTTTGTCAGCTCTGTAAATGACAGCTTGTTTTACTGGGGTGTGAGCAGCCAGTCATCTGGCAAGGACTTGCAAAGGCTCCAACCCTAAAAGCCAATCTCTTCCTAACTCCAAGCCTGCAAGGCTTTAATGAGGTCTTGTGGAGAAGCAGCAGCTATCAGAGATTCATTAAAGATGAGGACATCCTCACACAACTACTAATTGCTCTAACTCACTAGATTGTGTTGTTTGTGAAAACTGGAGTCTGCAAAGCAATCTTCTCAATTCAAATTTTTGCAGTGCTTTGTGCCTGTTTTGAAACTTTCCCACTCTGCTCATGAATCAAAACACACAACAGATTTATTTTCTTTTTTATAGTGACAGAAGAGAGTTATTCTGCTGGGGTTTTTGCATAACCCTGTCTAGATAAATATTCAACTGTTGAAAGCTATGCTATTGTTAACTTTCTGAGAAATAATTATAAGGGTATCATCAATATTATGTCTCATATAGTGTTTAACTATTAGAATACAACCTTTCTAAATATCCATGTGGAAAACATTTTGCTGCTTCAGTTCTGATTAAAATTAGAGTAAAAGCCTAGTCTTTTAAGAAAGGATGTGTAAGTCACCACTAGATCAAAATGAATTCCCTCAGTGAAGTTAGAAAGCCTCTAGCATATATCAGTTTTGATCTCATTAAAAAAAAATAAATCCATTCTTCTGCTCATGCTTTTATGAATGCAATAACTTCCAGTTTACCCCAACAGTCTTTAGTTCTACCTTGTAAATTCATTAAAATATGGCACTTGTCATTTATAACCTACACATCAATATTTATGTTTGAGGGTGTTTAAGGACTACATGGACCAGAGCTGTTAGTACCACTCACTTTGCTTAGAAATACATGTTAGAATCAAGCCAGCAGGTTTTGCCTCAAGTACTGGAAAATGATCTCTCAAGCTGCATTTCTACAGACAGATAACAACCTGTGAAAGCGAAGCTAAAGTAATTCCATTAGAAGCATTTGAGGATAGTATCAGCAGAGAGTTTTGTAAATTAAACACAGCAAGAGATTTTAGATCTCAGAGGAAACATGTTCAGAACAGGCAAGTGGCAAGAGAGATGCACCTGCATCTGCCAGCTAAGCATGGATGACATCGTATCTGTGAAAATTTGCGTCCAGCTCTGTCTTCCCCTAACCTGAGCTGCTCACTCAGGCAGCACATGCACCTGACAGGCACAGGGCTGGTTGGTTTTGCTTGTTTTCATGGGTTGTTTTTCTTCTCACAGAAATATTTTGCAAATATGAATTGACATCCCAACTAGCTTTTTCTAGCATATTAAAAGAACAGACTTGAAAGAGGGGCAGATTCCTGATCTAAAGGAGGAGCAGAGTGCAGATTTGCCTTGAAGTGTCTCACTGGGCCATCTGTGATCTCTGCTCTGAAGCTGAAGATGTTTTTGAAATAGCAGCTATGCAG
The DNA here is from genome assembly GCA_013397245.1 of Thryothorus ludovicianus. Classification (NCBI taxonomy): domain Eukaryota; kingdom Metazoa; phylum Chordata; class Aves; order Passeriformes; family Certhiidae; genus Thryothorus; species Thryothorus ludovicianus. The sequence continues at coordinate 637,972 of VZTB01013357.1, read as the reverse complement.
ATGCCCCATTCAGATGCTGAGACCCTGCATTGGTTTAACTGTTTCTAGAAAAAGAACTGAAAAGCTCTGCTGTGCTGATAGGCTGTCTAATGTCCTTCATGGAATGATCATGGTTACTACCTTTGCACTACAGGAAGCTCAAACTTACCAAACGGATGTTTACCTGAATAGATTACAGTGTGTTGTATGGGTCATGGCTATGAAATAACCCTCTTTTTCCACGGAAAGGGCATCAGAAACCTCGTGCCCTAATTGCAAAAATGTGAAAAAAACATCTACGTGGCTAAAAAAATGCAGAACAAAGTCTCTGAAATACAGCTATAAAATCTTAAACAACATTTCATAAAGGTCAGGCTGTGCAGGTATTCAACAGAGAGACTTGCACTTGCTGAGCATTTAGCCTCGGTCCCTCATCAAATTGCTGTGAGGTGCTGGGGTCGCTGCATCCCCACTGAGCTGTGCCCCAGCTGAGACTTGAACCCCTGCTATGCTTTAATGCCCTCTTCCCACTGGAAGATGATTTTGGTTTCCAGCTAAATCTGTAGAAAATTCGTAATGTCTGAGGGCTGAAATACTTTTTCATGGCAGTTTGAATGTGGCACAGCTTTTACCAAAGGAATGACAGGTCAGAAACAACAGTCTTTGTCAAAGCAAAGGTTATCACTAGGTCTCCTTTCCTTTCCTAGTCCCCCAGGGTCTGACAGTCTTAAGGAAAGCAGGATTTCCTTGCCTCTCTGGCTTTCTCACTGAGCTGCTGGATATAGCCTGAGTGAACAAAACCCATTGCTGCTGTGCAAGAGCTCCCTGGCGAGGCCTCATCAGCCATCCTCAGCAGGTAGCCACGAGTGGCGTTGCCAGGGTGACCTCCTTGCCAGCAGCCTTGTCATCGGCAGGGAGAGCCACAGTTTAGCTCTCGCTGGTTACTGCAATTAGATATTGACAGTGCAGCTCTTAGCCAACAACTCCATACTGTCAGGCTTTAGAGAGTTTGCTGAGAAAGGTGAAGCAGCCTCTCTTCAGTCCCATGGGAAGGTAGCCAGAGGTCTCGGATGCAGAGTCCTGCTGCAAACCACACACGGACACAACCTGGGGAGCATCCCACAGCAGGCACACAGGAGCACCCAAGGGTGAGGGAGCAGCACACAGCTCCCCAGGAATCCCCTGGGGGAATCTGCTTGTACAAGGCCTTCAGTCAAAAACAGAACAACAAGCACACTTGCAAAATCCCCTTACAACTTCCAAAGTGGGAGAAGAACATTATCTCCCTAAATATACTGCATGGAATGTGGTGCTGTCTTAGTGCTTACAAAATAACTCCAATGTTGTTTTACATACTCCTCTAATCTACTTGAAATGGCACCTTTTCTTACAAATATTCAGCAAGGCACCTGTCTTTCTGCTGCAGCCAAGAAAGGCCAGCACAGTCCCTCGAGACTGGGCTCAGGGCCTCAGTGTACGCCTTTATTGTATAAAAGTAGGCAACATGCATGCAAATACAAGTACTTTCAGAAATTAAAAGGAAAAACCAAAAAACACTATGTTTTCAAGAGGGTCCATAAAGTGAAAAAAACCCATAAAATATTAATGCTGTAAGACAGCAAAGTTACACAGGTAAGAGTAAGCACAAGGCTGTTTCTGGAAAGTATTTTAACACAGCAGTTATGTTGCAAAACCTATTCTAACCAGTGCTGAGAAAATCAAAACAGAACTGATGCAAAGAGGAGAAATGTGCTGGGATGAGTTAAGAGAATTAACATAACTAATAAGAAGCATGCAGAATAAATTAACTATGATAGCTAATTTATCTTCAAATAACACATTTATATGTAGGATTACATGAATGAAGGGGACAAGCAGATTTTAACCCTCTGCAGGTAAATGCTCTCCCATTTGCATTTACACTGACTCTCACGCTGTTTTATCTACATTAAATTATAAAGAGGATGACAAGTCCTTTTCCTCAGCAGCTCTACAGAGGGAAAGGTGGTTTGTCCAGTCACCAGAGATAATCACTAGCTGTGTTGCTCAGCTTCTCTGTGCCACCTCCTGCATCTGTGCATGAGAGACAGGAGCCCTGAGCCTCCCAAGTAAATTAGCACCACCACACTGCAAATTAGAGACAGGAGATGCAAAAGTCCTTAAAACAGAGAAAGCATCTGAATAAATATAAAACTGGCATGAAGAAGTGGAATTTCCCTTGTTTCATTCCTCACAGATGTTGTGACCAGTGATATTTCATATTCTTCCCATACTGAGGGACAAAAGCACATGCTTAGGGGCTGCAGCAAGAAGAGCCCCCTCCTTGAGCCAGGCTTCAGGTGCCCTGGAACATGGTGCAGGCATCACAATAATTCTCAGACACCTCAAAACACTTCTATATAAAATAAAGGGAAAATGGTTTTGATGACAACAAACCTTTGCAGCATGAGAGTCAGGTGTTCAAAATGAATATTCTGCCATTGTAGTGGATGAACACTTGGGTCCACTCACTTCAGTATTCAAGGTGCCATCTGCTGTCTTTGCTGGCACTTTTTCCTTCTCACTCCCACTTTAAACAGTAGTTCTGGTTAACGATATGTCACCTTATATCAGTGTCTATGGCAGCCTATACCATGTACACAGTATGCTGAACATGAGCTGCAGGGTTCAATTCCACCTCAAAACAACCCCTGAGAGCACCACGTCCTTCAGCCAGCACTCAGTAGCACACGCATCACCTTGCAGAAAGGTGATGAAATCCTGGCCACCAGGGGCAGAGTCTGGCCCCGGATGACAATAAATTAAAAAGCAGAGCACTAGCACTACCAAGAGACACATAATGGGTTAGATTCCTCCTGAGGATTTACACAGGCAAGAGTAACTTGCTTTTTTGGGAGATGTCAAGGTGCTGCAGAGATTTAGAAGGGCTAACCTGTGCCTGCTCTCCAGGAGACAGCTCTGCTTCCCAGCTGAAAAGCATTCCTGGGCTGTTGGTGATCACCAGCTTGGCATGGAAGACAGGCTAAAGAAATGGTCTTTGAACAGCGCTTCATGCTCATGTGAATTCACTGCAGCTACATGGTTTCTCTGCTGTACCATTTAGGATCATCCTCCCTGCACAGTAAATAATTTACTGTCCCCTTTTCAAAGAGGACTTCCTATAATACAGAACACATGGAAAATCATCATGACTGACAAAAATCTAGCTTGTGGAAGTGTTCTTGCACTTTCTGACTATGAATAAGTTATGTCCTATTCACAGGAACTTAGTGTAACTACAATATTTAGCTGCCATGGTATTCAGTATTATCTTGCCTGCACAGTGAATAATTTATCTGTTTATTTCCACAGGGGACATCCTATGAGCAAACTTGAATGGCAGCTGATTGCATGCACAGTATGTATAGCCCCAGCAAGGGTTTGCAGCAGCCCTGTGAGAACAGCCCTGGTTCCTGCTGCTGCTGGAACAGCTGAGAAGGGAACACTGTGCCTGCTGATAGGTTTTTAGGGAGCACCCATAGCTGCATGTGTGCTGGGATAGCCCCCAGGATACCTTGGAACCTGCCAGCCTGAGAGGGAGCAAACAATGGATCCACTGAGGGTGAAGTCTGCTTGTATCGTATTCATCTTTCAAATTCACATTGAGGCATCTCAAGGCAATGTTAAAAAGTCATTTACATATCACTATGATATTTGATTTTAAAATTTTTTTTTAATCAGATCACTGCTGTTTTACCAGGAATATCCTCAAGCATTTTGTGTGCCTGGGGTTTCCAGCTCCTTGTCCCCAAGTGTATGATCCTAAACAAGGAGCAACTGCCTCTGACATGATTATATTTTCTCACTCCTCAAGGAGGTTGTGAGTCTGAACTAATGTTTTTAAAGCACTTTGCATGAAAGATTATAGCTGCAGCCTACAGATTTGCCTGCTACTCTTTTTCCTTTTGACTGATGATGTGTTTTTGTGCACCATATTTTCTGTCACTGTGCTCTGTTGGCCTTAACTGAGATGTGTTTTATTCCAAGAACTCTCTCTGAAAACAGGGGGCAAGTCCATATTCAGAACTGGTACCCCAAAGGATCAGGTCCCAGGTGCACACTTTATGCCTTAAGTGCTCCTGAAATCTCTAGCAGCAAATCTCTGGTCTAATGTGCTTCTCAGAAGAATTAAGGGGAGTAGATTCTGTTGCTAGATGAACAAATTAATCCGATTTATAAACAGATTCATACAACTCCATTGCTTATAGAACATCATAAAAATGCACAGTTAAATTAACAGGTTGCTAATGTTCTCCAGATGAGGATTTGTCACCAATATAATCCAAGTCTTCTGAACTCACAACATTCAGCACTTCACATAACTTCTGACTGTACTGGGTTGGGTTTTAAAACTGTGGCTTCAATGAGATCTGCTTTCTTCTGGCAGCAATTATTCTATTCAACTTCATTCAATTAAGCTACAAATGATTTTGCTGGTATAATTAGGGGGAAGCTAGCCTGATAAGATAGAATATGACTGAGAAATTCAGTTCTTAGGCTGAACTTTAGAATATAGTGAAATGATGAGGTACAAGTAGCCTTTTTTAGTCTGCCAATGTTACCAACTCAGACAAACAGCCAAGATGAAAAATACAATTGTTTGGAGACTTCAGAATTCCTCATTGACCTCCTTAATCAGCAAAACCAGGTTTTATACCAGAATGGAAAGTAATGGTGCTGCCAAGTTAATTTTATTGACATTCTACCCTTTTACACAGTATGTAGGTCCCCACTGGCTTGGAAAATTCTAGTGGCTTTTTATTGAAAGTAATCTTATTTTATATTAAATCAACAAAGACATTTGCCACTTCATGTACTTTGGAAGACATTTTGATGACTATATTATTGGTTTCAGAATCATGAAAGTTTTGCCTTACAATGAGATGAATTACATTTGAGATGAGAAGAGCTGTGCATTTTGCAGGTAACCTGGGTTTCTCTTGTTACTTGAGCAATAAATTACTCCTGGAACCTGGGCACAAGTCTGCCCAGAGGTGATAATCAAAATTGGCTCTCTGCAAAAATTATGCCAGAGTGCCACAGCATGAAAATTTTTTTTCTAAGAAGGCAGCAAAAGAGAAAAATAAGCAGAGAAGAATGAAAATTTATGTTTTGATTTTGATGGCTGCCTGGCCTGAAGTGTTTTGCTTCACCTGAAATGAAGCATTAAGCTTTTGTCCCTTATCAGATCTTTCCTTGCCTTTCATTTGAACACTTCCCTAAAAGAAAGACAAAAGTTCATTTTATTTGTATTGTTTCAGCCCATAATCCTCCTTGTACGTGTTTTCTCAAGGAACCTAATCCAAACTAAACATGGAGACAGCTTTGTTTATGTGCAACTGTTTGTTTTTTTCCTGGTCCTTGTTATCAAGGAAGCCTACAGTCCAGAGAAAAAGGATTTCATCTGCTAAGGATGCAATCATATACTTGTGCAGATTATAACAGGGACCCTGATATTAACTGTGGCACCAATTTGACAGACTGAAGGTAGATGAGCAGAGATAGGCATTGGTTACTGGGCAGTGAAATTATAGTCTTAAACCCCAAACAGGCAAAAAGGGAGTCTACATCAGAAAAATCCTACTGTCTGATAAACAGTGGGCACAAGGAGAAAAGATTACATGGGGAACAGGCACATATGGCACATTTCAGTGGAAAAGATTCACTGTGCCCCCAAGATCAGTTTAGTACACCAGCCAAGACTCTCTCTTTGGCATGGTCTAGAGAGCAACATTGTATATGAGCTTAAGATGATGCAATATATAGTTTTGAGGCAGTGAACAATTTTCTTTCACCTCTGAAAGAAAAATTAAATAATTTATCCTTGCAATTCCTTCTTTCTAAAACAATGTTAAAAAGAAATACTGACATTGAAACTGAGGTTTGGCCCAGTTTCCTTAAGTGTTTTGGGCAAGCTTTTCCCGTGAGACTCTCAAATCTCCATTCTTTGTCATCCTCCTGGAGGACTTACTCAAATAACTTGGGGCAGGAAAGGAAACAAAAAATCCCGAATTGTAAATGCACACAAACTAGCTATTTGTTCTAACTGCATAGCTCGAATAAACACTCCCAATATCTGCTTATAGTCACCTCAGAAAGCAGAGCTGAGAAAGAAACAGGCTCTTGTCCAACACATTCTGCATTCAAAACATTTCATATGTATTAGCTAAACAACCACTGTAATGTGCCCACAAGACAAGCAATAAATATTTCTTATAGACAGAGGTGGGGGACAGGATCTGGCTGACTTGCCAGTTGCCACTAGAACGAGCTGAAACCCAGCACAAACTCTGAATTTCCCAGCTCCACTCACCATGAGCCCATTAGTTATTTATTTACACTCACAAAGAGGATTCACATCTCTTCTGAGAGCCATCAGGAGTCTTAAGACACGGCAATCAATACTGAGCCACCTCTCCCCATCTGCTGGCAGCACGTTGTCCCCAGGAGCCCTGTCCTGCCCAGCCTGGCTCTGTGGCACGCACACAGCCCTGGGTGAGATGGTGCCTGCGGGCTCAGTGCCCTTCGAGGTGCCCCACGGTGGCTCAGCACTGACAGCACACAGCCACGGGAGAGTCCCTCCACTTTGGAATATTTCTCTGTGTTTATTTTAGCCCTGAATTATGCAAAGCCTCATCCCAGCCCTCGTGCCTTTGGGGCTGTGAAAGGTTGAACCTGCAGGTGAGTTGTGATAGTCTTTGGAGAAGCAATTATTCTGCACCGACAGAAATTTTAAATTGTGGGGGTTGAAATTATGGTACAATTCTGATTATGCTTCTGGCTGTTCCACACTGTCTCATTGAAAAATTTAAATTTATAGAGAAGACAAAAATAAAAGGTGACAAAGGCTTCACATTTTCCCTCAAATTATAAATTATTCAGTAACACTAAAAACTCATGAGCAGCAGTCAGGGTTCCCACAATTCTGTGACATTCTAGTCTTCAGCAATTTCTATTGAATTCAACAAGAGACTCAAAAGTCTTCCTACCTGTCTTTTTTTTTTTTTTTTAGGTGGTTATAACCGTAACAAAAAATGTAACAAAATAGTCAAGCAAATGTGAAAAGCTAACTACAAAAATAATGAGCATTGGTAAAGAATGCATTAAGAATGAAAAAAAAAATCAATTTTTTTGTCTTGCAACAGTGTGTCTTGTGAACACTAATAATAGGTGCCTCTTTTCTCACTGAAATGACTTTTCCCTTCTTCACACATGATCTGACACAGTAGTTTTGTCTAACTGCAATATCTAGATGCAAAGTAAGTGAGGAAAGGAACCTTTGTCTGCTATTTTAAGCACAGAAATTCTGTCTGCGGAAGGGATGATTAAAATGCTCTGTGTGGCAACGATACATGAGCGACTGTCTCCCTGACAACAACGATAATGCTGATATGAATAAAAACGCAAGATTACATAGAAGTTTGGAGTCTCAGGTCCTAGAAATGTCAGAAGCAGCTGAGCTTGGCATACCATTGAGTATCGTTATTGATTTCTTAATTATCAGGCATGCAACATTGATATTCTGTTTCTTCTATTTTTAGTTGAGTTCTCTCTTCTTCTGATGCTATCTCAGAAAAACGTAACAATTCTAGAACTGTGACTCTAACTGCCTCATTTTCCCAATACCCCCCGTTAGATTCAAAGCCCGATACATTTATTGCTTTACAATTTCTTAACTGATGCATTACATCAAGGAAGGACATTATTTGCTTTTCTTTATTGCCACAAGAATCATTTCTATCAAATAATTCCCTTGGACGTTCACATAATTACCCTTCCTTTCTAGAAAAGAAAAAATGCTGTGTAACTCTGGGCAAATTATATGATTAGAAATTTTGAAGAACTCTGATGGGAAAGGTGCTTTATTTCTGCAAAATATAGGCTTAGGCTTCAGAGCCAATTGCTTTTTTCAAAGTTTAAATCAAGCAGCAAGCATCCATAGCTTCATTATGTCTGAGAAAGTGTGTTTGGGAGCTGTAATCAATAAAGAAGTACTGATTCCCTAAACTAAAATATGTCTATGCACAAAAATGGCAATCCAGAGGCTCCCCAGGCTGTACAGCCTCTATATCCTGCACCTGCCAAGCGCTGGCTGAGGAGCATGGGGTTGTCTGAGATTGTCTGGGGTGCTGGTGTGAGTACAGGCTGTTATGAATGAATCTACAAAGTTACTTAATTAAGTTCTTGTAAGAGTTATAAGTTATTGCAGTTTATAAAGTTTGTAAATAAAAGCTTTCATGTTTTGTATTATTCATTTTAAATTATCTGAATTCTCCTGTTGTATCCCTCTCCCTATTCCACGGGGATTACCGCCACTGCTTCCTGGAAAGCCTGCCGCCCGCGGAGGAGAAGCCGGCATGCATTGCAGGTATGCAGATTAAGGGGCAGAGGTGCGAACACACGAGAAACACCCTAGAAACAACGAATCAACTTGAAATAAAGCTAAACCAACTGCTCCTAGCACCGAGGAAACTATCCAGCAACCCTCCCAGGACATTTTTCACCTAAGGTCCCTCGCCGTGACCTCAGTGGGAGTAGAAACAGAANACTTTAATAATGGCCATTTCAAAGGAGCTGATCTCCTGGCCCCTTTTTTTTTTTCATTTACATCACAGGCGATGCCCCGTTGCACTGGACAATTACTCAGCAGAGAGCACGCAGAGCTGAGCAGCTGCAGCCACAGTCCTGCCAAACCCTGCGTGTTAAAACATTCTGCTAAGATGTAAAATAGCAACTGGAACAAGGTCTCCCACTTCTTCCAGAGCTCTCCTAACAACTGTGGAGAGTCAGACTCTCCTTACAGCTCGTCTCTTATATCTGAGTTTTTATACAAATCAGGAACATAATGTACAAAAGTTTTGGGGAGATCTCCCCAGATGCTGTGCTGACACTCCACCAGGACCATGGGGACGATCTCTCATGCACCGTGGTTCCTCCTGCAGTCCCTGTGCCAGCCTAACTGGGCTGGTAAGAAGCACGACACCCAACTCACAGAGGGAAACGAGCAGGAGTGCTTTCTGTGCTGCAGAGTTATAACTGCATTTTCAGCAGCCTGGCTCTTAGGAGCGTGCCGCTGGCAAGACAAGGACCTGCTAGGCTGGAGCAGCTTCCCATGTATTGGAATCTGGAATGCAGAAAATATTTCTCTGCATGTTTTAAAGATCCAAACCCTCTGAAAAACACTGCTTTTAATTTCTGTCCGTGGAAGATGCTTCTNCGAGCAGGAGTGCTTTCTGTGCTGCAGAGTTATAACTGCATTTTCAGCAGCCTGGCTCTTAGGAGCGTGCCGCTGGCAAGACAAGGACCTGCTAGGCTGGAGCAGCTTCCCATGTATTGGAATCTGGAATGCAGAAAATATTTCTCTGCATGTTTTAAAGATCCAAACCCTCTGAAAAACACTACTTTTAATTTCTGTCCATGGAAGATGCTTCTTAGGTTTTGAGATGAGACAGAATTTTCATGTATATAAATTAGATAATAGCATAATATGCAATTTATCACAGGGTGAGAAATGTAGATTTTTGGGTTTGTTAGAACAGTAAGTAAATGAGGACAAGATGGAGGATCCTAGTGGCTTTTAGGCTTCTTCCTTCTTCTTCCTTTACTCCATATTCTGCAGGGTCACTAAATGATTGGTTAGAATTTGCCGCAGTACATTGTTATGTGAATAGAAGTTTAGTTAGTAATTGGTAGAAAAGTAGAAATAATGTATGTTCATGGTGATAGTTGGGTGAATTATCTTGAAGAAGCCCTTGAATCTGTGAGTTAGAGTTAGTTAGAGGCTGTTAGAGACTTTTGGTTTTAGGTTGCTAGAGAGGCTTTTCTGGACTTTTAGCTTTAGAGGCTTTTGGGTTTTTAGACTTTAGCCTTTTTGCTCTTGGGCTCTTTGGTGTCCGTTCTCCTTCATGCTAGGTGTGCAGAAATCGTAGATAAAAAAGAACAAACAACCTGAAGAACGAATACCACCAAGAGTCCAGTTCATTTTCTTACTTAACAAGGACTTCAAAAGATTAGCCTCCCGTTTCAGGGGAGAGACATGTAGGAGTTATAGAAGTTTTTTCCACCCGTGCACTCGGCTGAGCGCTGTGGGCTCGGTGCTCACCTCGGGGCTGCTCCCAGCGCTGCCCGGGGCCGGCAGGCTCCAAGAGCTCGGCACAGTCGCGGGAGCCGGGGCGGCCCCAGGGCTCCGTGCTCAGCCCGGGATGGCGGTGAGGTGTGCAGAGCTGCTAGAAACAGGCCTTCCACCCTGCCTAGGCGTGGTGGTTGCAAACCCATCTTTTTCTTGTCACACATCAGCAGACTGTTCCCAGACGCCAGCAGGAAATCACAAATCATTTTCTCCCGCTCCCAGCAGTGTTTGTTTTATGCACACAAACACATAAGCTGCAGCAGGAGCAGGCTGACCCAAGATGGCATTCAGAAATGCCACCAAGACATCGAACCACTCAAGGGAGGCACACTGGCTCTTGCCAGCTGCACGGGCTGGCTGCACAGCAGGGCTGCTGCCAGAGCCTCACTGCAGCCCAAACCTGCTCTCCAGGCCTTGCATCCAGGCAAGATCTCTGGAGGAGCTGCCTTTACAAAGTTCCTGCAGCGACCGGTGACAAATGAGAAGGAAATTATTCATATGGCATCCGCTGTCATTTTAATGGGCTACTTATCACACCACTGCTACTCATGTCTGCCATACTGGCGCTCAGGTGCCTAATTGTTCTGAGCACTGTGCTAACACAGGGAAAGCTCACTCCCTGCATATTAATCATCTTTCACAAGTTATGGTGGATATTCCTTTAGTTGTGGGGTGTGGGGAAAAACCTGTCTGTAAATGCATTGCTCAGTTTTCAGATACAGCTTTGATACCAAAAGAAAAGTAATTATTATCTTGGTCCCTGCACCTGAAAATAATAATTTGACAAATTTGCTTTGAATACTCACTTCCAAAGTGTCTATTCAGAATACACTGATTTAATTTCTAGGTAATGACTAGAAGATGGAAAGCTTAAGTTTTTTTCTTTTGCTTTGTTATGGAAAGGTACTCCAACCTAAAAAATCTCCTTGACATAAGAATAATACAATCATACTAAAATTAAAGTAAATGAAGTACAATTTTGAAATATTTGCTAGAAGCAACAGTAATATGTATTAATCTAATGAAATTAAATTTTCATTAATTCAATAAAATTAAATGCCACCAGAAATTTTTACAGTAGCATAAAAGACAGGAGTATCTCAAGATAATTACCGCATATGCTTGCTTGTGTAGCTGGTATTTTCAGGTGACTTTAGCCTAACTACTACTGCTTTTCACAACTGGGCTTTACATGGAGGCTTTACCAATGCTTAGTCCAAATTGGTTTGGGACTCTCCTAAAAACCTGGAAATGGGGATCATGATGCTTGCATCATTTGTCTCTTTTGCCTTTAGGCTTTAACTTGCAGCATCACTTCCAGTCCTCCGGTCTTCTTAACCGGGACACAGAGATGGGGCTCAAGTCTTTGGGATGAATGTCAAGACAAAGTCAAAGCAAATGCCTCAGATTTGGAATTTTTCACTATACAGAATTTATGAAGGAATTCTGAAGTCTGAATTAATTCATTACAACCATCTGATCACAGATAATTCACAACGAACAGCAGGAAACCCAGCTGAACAGATGGTTTTCTATAGATTTTTTGCCAGGCTCTGCCACAGCCCCTCCATGTTTGCCTGCTCTGAGCACTTTGTCAAACGCAGCCGAGGCTGCAAAGCCGACAGGGATGGATGCTCTATTGCCTAATTCCCAGCGGAGGGCTCCTGCCAGGACAGCCAGTGGAAGTTTTCCCACGTATTTCAAAGAGTGGCAGGGCTGTTATTCAGGGTGAACCATGACACAGGCAAAGGCTCTGCTATTGCACACCTATTAACATTAAGTAGATTAGTCCCTTGAGCACAAAAGGTTCTTCAATAAGCAATGAATGTTACTCCAACAACTATGGATGTTTTTCAAGAACTGCTGCCCCTACTATTTTTAAAAGTACTAAAAGGCTTCAAGTCTTCCTTAACAAAGAACAGCAACTGAGTTTTGTCCCACTATGCCCTTTGCTCCAGCTGATAAATGCTTTAAAATTTCTTTTTTGCCCATCCCAATTTTTTTTTTTTTTATGAAGGCTAAAAGTCGTGATTTTGTATTATATTTGTGGCTACCTTATGCTGAGTTGTCTTTATGAAGCCTTTTTATTTGAACCAAAATAGTTTTCCATGGTGTTTCTTTCTCTGATTAATCTAATTTAAAGTGATCACAGCTCCTCCTGCCCTTTCCAAGTTGCACAAATTAAGCCCTTCTGGTTTGTTCCCATATGATACTGCCCACATTTCCATCATTACCCAATCCTGTTTCACATCCTCTTTCATGTACCTGGGTGATAAAGGCATAATATATTTTTCCAGGATAACTTTTGCATAGGCTACCATCACACCACGCATCTATCACAACTGTATTTTGTAAGATCAAGCTTTTTTTGCACTTATATTTTATAATTTATACTGCAAGTTTTGTGTCGACTTGTACTAGTGGCTGGTGAGATCTACCAGGCAAATATTCCATTGATTGTGGTGCATTCAGCTGGAGTTTGGCTATGAGTCTGAACATACCATTTTAAAGGTATTTTATTTTGTTAGGAAGGGGTTTCCTCAGTCTATTTATCTTAATATTGGATGCAGGTTTTAACTATTGGTAAGACTATCTCTTTTTTGAGCAAAAGAGCAACTATTTCAGGGAATTAAACATTTCTATTAGAGGCTATAAAGACATCATCACCAAAAATTTTGACTGGCTCTACTTCTGTGTACAGCCCTTTGCATTTCTCATGAGTGGCATACTTAGATACCTTCCATCTTTCCAGGAAATAAGGATGACTGTAAAATATAAAACTGTGGGAAATCCTCTCACCACCACTACTATCTAATTTCTAAACATCCTTGGTTAAAACTGTTGTTTTCAAAACAGGCTGTTGCAAAGTGACAAAGAATTCCTTTATTTTCTCTGCTGCAGAGAAGAACAGGCGTGTGTTAATGTATCTGGAATAAACATGCATGCAGCCCGCATTGTGCTCTGACACCGTTGTTTGCAGTTGCTGGCTCTGTGTGCTGTGCTGTAGATGTGGCCTGTTACAGATGTGTGGGGTGGTAGAAAGGCCAGGCTTTGCTGGCAGCAGGAGGCAGCTCTCGCTCTTGTCTCTCTGCTATTTTCATTAGGTCTTATTCATGTGCCCCTGAGAGTGAGAGAGTCAAAGTCATCTGCCCGCTGGTTATTATGCTGCTGCACAAAGGGATCCTTCAGCCTGCGACAGCAGCCTGAAAACAAGACTGTTGATAAATGATTGTGGCCCATCCTATTCCTATTTGCTATCACTGCAGCTGTCTGAGGCTGAAGTTAACACCCACATCTGCACATCACCAGGGTGTTTTTACACCCAAAACCAGAACAAAAGCTCCATGCACAGAGATCACGTATCAAGAAATTCAAGCAAGCCTGAAGTTATCCCATGGAGTTTCCTCAAGTGTTGGAAAAATATTTCAACCACATTTAAAATATTACTCCACGTTCACTGCAATTTCTCTCCTCTGGTTTGTGTCCCAAAGCTGAACATATCATTGGGATCAATTTTTAGTATTTAGAGAAGCTTATGTCAGAACAAGTAATGAAAACTACTTTAGCTGATTGTAACCAATTAGAAGACACTGCTAATCAGAATATAACCTGTCTCATGGGCTTTCCCTCTATGCCACAAAATCCCAAATTACTGTACCAATAAATGCACAAAATTTGCTATGGTCTGCTATATGAATATATGCACCTTCAGGTGTGTACTGAGAACAACAGGTCACAGTCACTCCTGGCTCACTGAAAATGAATCTACTGCAGATATTTGTATTTGTTAGAAACAAAACACACAGCACCTACTGAATGAAAATTAAATCTCTGCTGCTACTGGAGCTGCTATCACTGAGTAATTGACTGTACATTAGAAACTGCATTGAATTTCAAAGCCATATTTGCTTCTGATATATATCTCTTCTGTCTGACATGATTCAAAGTGTTTTATCACATGCAAAACCCTGCACCAAGGAAGAAAAAATCAAACATGCAGTACAACATCAGTGATGACTAGTCAAGCAGCAATGCATAGAAAAGCATTAGGAGTCATCTTGAACTGAAGTTTGCAAAGCAATGCTGATGAGCAGGAGGCAGATTTCATGGCCTGCACTAATAAGGCAGGTTGTTATTCCTTTTTCTTCAATGTTGGTGAGGTCTCAATTGGAATAAGTACAGTCCAGGGCCTGATACACATTTTTTTTTTTTTGATTGTTGAGGGAATCTTTGTGTAAGGTTTTAAGAAGAGTTTATACAAATATTTCTCAGAGGTGAAGTAGATTGTCTTAAGGTTGTACTGAAGACTCTCCAGACAGTCTGTCCAAGTCCTATAGAACATTATTTACATCTGTGAATATCAAGGTTAGTGTTCCAGATTAAGAAAAAAGCAAAAGTAATTTTAAGAAAGAATGCCAAAATAAAACCAGAAAGCTATTGCTACACCAATAGGTTTTTGTGCATTAAGCTAATATTAGTTTTAATGACTGCTGCATTAAAACTTTTCACAAAGACTTCTATTTAATAACTGTTTATAAATTACTCACATGTGCTTAAATGTGCTCAAATTTAAAATCAAAAACCCTGTGTCCTCACTGCAAGCTCCATCTAATGAGGCAGATCATTTTCCAGGAGTTAATTATAAGATGACAGCCATATCCTTCCTGAAAACAAAGGACTTGATCATCCCACTGGTGTTCTGCACTAAGGGCCCTTCTCTTTGGGCTAATTTTGGCAGAGATGGATGCTCTCTCTGCCCTGGCAGGGAAGGATTTCTACAGGAGCTCCTGCTATCACAGAGCCCATCCGCCAGCATAGCCCTAAATGGGGCTGACAGCTCTGTGTCCCAGGAGTGCGTGACCTTGCAGAAGCGGGTCAGCCTCGGCTGTCCTGGGTCCTGGGAGAGGCGTGACAGCCCCCAGCCCGTCCTGCCCTGGTCCCCTCCAGCGGCGGGCAGAGCCCGGGCTCAGAGCGCCTCTGCTCAACACGGCAGCAGCTGCGGAGGGAGGACGGAGCTGATTCACCGCCTGCCCTCGGGATTTCACAGGCACAGCTCCAGCTTTCAGCCAGGGCTGTGCACAAGCAAACCAAGCCCTGATGTTGTCTAAATGCATCCTCCCTGCAAGCACCTCAGCCTGATTAAATTAACAGGTATAAGAGACTTTGAATCTAATTCCCTCTTGCAGATCTATCATCCAGCTCCTCATAAACAAGCTCCGTGTCAAAGTGGCATTGTCAGCCCACACACAGTTAGATCTGGAGTTACAGTCCATGAGCACTGGTGAGTAATTTATTTTCCACATTTACTTATGTGTGGATTCAGGCTATCAGGTAACAAAACCCAAGCAGCATAAGATGCAGTTATTCAAACTTGATAACAGAAAAGAATCTCAGAGAGCAGTTTACTCATTGCCTACAGAGGCAGGGAGTAGTCTAAACTATGTTATAGCACATTTATATTGAAGCTGTGGTTTACTCCTGGAAAGCAAGATTGAAGGTGCTTTCCTGGGACACCTCGACTGGTCCTCTTCCTCAGGAAGGACTTGTAGCTGTCAAGAGGCAGGAGGATGAGAGGTTTAGTCTTAGGAGAAAAGTGGTATCAGTCGTAGGGAAGAGGAATGAATCCTACAAGGCAATATGAGGCACCCAGCCTAAACTAAATACACTGTGTGCCCAGCATCTGGGCAGCAGGGGACAGAGGCTGGGCTGGTTTGCAGGAAAGGTGGCTCATCCTTGCCCTCATGGCATCCCCAACAGTGTTCCAATTTCACAGCACTGAGGCTGCAGAGAGATCAGCCACCCTGTGACTTTACAGTGTGTGTGTCCTCAGAGATCCTCCTGGGAGCAGATAATGCACCTCCAAGGTCCCTCAGACCAGGAGCCAACACAAGCTTTCTGGATCTCTGACATTTCTTCTGCCTCCAGTGTCCACTAAACAAACCAGAGTGAGTCCTCTGCTTGTGTGGGCTGCCCTGCTTCCAAGGCTGCAGGCAGAGTGCTCATTTCAAAGGGGAGCTTGCAAAGAGGTCTAAAATCTCCAACTATATAATCATTCATATTAAAATTCTACAAGAAGAAAAAGCTGAGTGAGAGAGTTGCTATCCCAGATTTATCAGAGGAGAGGTTTGAATTAAAATAAAACTTCTGGATAAAGCAAAATATGTAATTGGCACCTTGGTAGGTCAGAGTATGCAGTACACAGCGACCAGGTGGAAAGGGCTCAACTGATTCTGCTGCATTTACTGCTCAGCTTCTGAAATCCTGAAGTGGCTTCAGGAGAGCTTCCCTCTAACTGATTACCATCCTGCCAACACCACAAAGTGAATTTAACCCTCTTTGCCAGTACCTAATGCCCATCTTCCAGGGAAGAGCTCTGTTTCTTTTAAGGATGTTTCATGGACATGCTGAATTACCAACTACCAGTCTGAATAACTCTCGACCTGAAAATCAAATCAAATTTTCATTATCCAGCAGGAAAAAAAGAAAGCCAGCAAGGCTTTCCAGATACTCTGTCAAAATAGATAGGAAATTTTTGTTCGAGTACAGCACACATTACCACAACCCTTCTAGTGCCCACTGAGCTGAAGTGGCCTGAGATATTCTGTGCTCAGCATGAGAGATTTCTGTTTACAAAGAACCCAACATCCAGTATTTTTTCTATAAAAGCAATGAAGAGCACAAATTCCGGTTCTTCACACCATTTTCTGGACCTGCAGCTGCCTTGACACTGTTGCCAGAAGGTGCAATTCACAGTCATCTCAGACCAAAAATGAGCCTAAGTCTCATAAATCAATACTGCTGCTTTGATGCTCTGCACCTTTCTAGGTGTTTCACAGGGATCCCTGGATGAAGCAGTGAAAAGGGGACCCCTACAGTTAATACATCCCCTGTGAAGTGTGACCCTGGCTACAGCTTTGAGGAGCTGCTATGATGATTGTTTGCAGCAATCGAGCTCAATGGAGGCTTTTGTGTTCAGCACACTGCATCATCTCCAGGGAGTTTCCTTTACAACACTTATAAATGAGAAAACAAGATAACTTTAGACTGCACAGCTGCAGGCTGCAGGAGGGAAGCAATAAAATAACACAGAATTAATCCATTCATTCAAAGGCCACTGAGTTGTAGTGCATGGATTTAATGAGGTTGGATCTCCAAATGGCTAACAAGTTTAAAAACAAAGTCATTTTGCCTTCACACAGCCCATATCCAGCCTACTCTGCTAATCTCCCAGGAATTGTAGCAGGCAAACTTCCCACATTTTGTAGGTCATCACCTACTCTAAAATTCATCTGTTTTAGTGAAAATAGAGGGCAGGCATAGGGGACATGCTCCCTGACCCAAACTCTACAAAGACACATAGTTAAAGACTATTGGGTTATTTTCCTGACACTCTGTATTTTGCATCTTACAAGGCTGAAGTGAAGCCACACCACACAGGTGGGGCTGATGCTCCCACTCAGAGCTGTGCCCAAGCTCTTACAACCATGGTGGAATTCCTTATGGCTGCTAGGATGAACTGGGAACTCCCAGTTTGGACATATGCACGGTTTAACTACAGTCAGGTAAAAGAGCAGTACATCTCTTTGCCTGAGACACTGACACACTGTAGGGTTTCAGTCACTGGAAGAACACTGAATACATTTTTACATGGTAGCATCCTATTACTCCTGAATGCAGGGTGTGGTGAACACTGCTCCTGGCCAGGGATGCAGTCACCAAAGAGCCAGAGTTACTTCACACCCAGTCATTCCTCCCTACACTTGTCTTCACCTTTCTGGGCAGAAAACTTTTGCTTTCACAGAAAAACCTCAAAATCTCAGAAATGTGTTCTCGCTCCTTGAGGAAGTGGAGGATCATCACAGGTGACAAATAAGTGATACAATATTTAGAGCAGAACATAGTTCTAACTCAGTCTGGTCAACCTGGGATAAGAACCTAAACAGGATGGAAGTAGGGGAAGAAATTCAATATTTTCAGAAAATATTTGCTAATATGGCTCTTCAAAGAACAGATGTGTACCGCAGGAACACTCAGGCTATTTCATCAGGGTGGGTATGAGGCTCCTCATCACATCACTGCAGTGCTGAGTCAGAGCCCACGAGTCACCACAGTGCTGCATGCAGGGCAGGCACCCTGAGCAACAGAACTGCAGCACCTTCTGCAGGGGCAGCTATGGTAACATAGAGGGTTCTGGACAGATTTCTGGGGAATTGAACTTCCCCTAGGTTTTCAAATACATCATTCTGTCTTCATTTCTATCTTGTGCAAGCTTTTAAAGGTAGCTGATTTCAGTGTGAGCACAGTGACTTTCACACAACTGAAGTACTTATAATCTGCTGACATGAAAACTGTTTATATAAACCAGGCCACTCCATGCATACAATGTGTTTATTTAGAACTAGTATTCTTGTATAGAAATAAAAATATGAAATTTTTTTCTACTGGCAGTATCATCACCTCCATATGCATTAGTTGTTTGTTTTAGTAGCAGGGAGAGCTACAAGGATGGCTTCAGTGAGAAAGTACTAGAAGCTTCCTAATGCTTCCCAATGCTCAACAGAGCCCATGTTTCCAAGAGTGACCTGCCACAGGCCAAGGCTGAGTCTGTCCATTAAGGTGGTAGCACCACTGGAATAACAGGTTTAAGAATGAGAAAAAAACTCTGTGCAACATCAATTTTAGTCAGAGAGAGGAGGGAAAATATGTGAGAGAAACAACCCAGCAGATACCAAGGTCAGTGAAGCAGGAGGGGCAGGAGGTGCTCCAGGCACCAGAGCAGATTCCCCTGCAGCCCATGAGGTCCATGGTGGAGCAGAGACCAACCTGCAGCCCATGGAGACCCCCCCACATACTCAGTACAGCACCCTGTCCTACTCCACCCCAAGAAAGGGCTTTGGGGGAACAGAGACACCCCCTGCTCCCAGGGCAGCTCTCCAGCTGCCTCACACACACATCATCCTTGCCACTGGAGGCCCTCAGACTCAGTGCTTGTGCTTTTGGAAATTAGTAATGCCACCAAAGTCCCCCATGGCAGCCTCTGCCACAGCCAGGTGCTCAGAGACTTTCCCAAAGCACTGTGTCCTTATGTCTGGCTGGATTTCCAACACCAGGCAACATCCCATAACAGAAAGCACCTCACACACACACACACACACACACACACACACAGAGACAGAAGAACTTACTCCAAACTTTGTCACTGACTGGAACGAAACACTGCTTGGTCAGATCATCTGGGGGAAGCAGACCTCATGCTGTTTATCCCAGATGTGTATCTTTCCAGTAATTTATCACTTCTGTAATCTACTGCCCTAAGAAGGATTATTTATAAACCCTGGGAATGCTTTGTGAACTCCCAAGAAGCAGGCGAGGGCACAGAATATCCCAAAGGTTGTGGACAGACTGTGAGTGACCCAAATTATCAGAAATGTCAATGCACCAAGTGATAACAAATACCTAAAAACCTGCAAGGGGGAAAAAGTGAAAATAACCAGGTCAACAAAAACACACCAAGAGAACAAAGCTGAATAAAACCTGGAGTTGAAGGTAACTCAGACCTGAGTTTTGAAAATTACAGATTTCTCATTTCCATAAATTTAATCCTAGTTCAACTAGCTAGGTTATTTCTGGTAGCATAGTTTGAGTTTGCCAGACTTTCGGTGCGTGCACCCAAGACATCTCTACAATCTTAGCTGCACCTCAGCAGGTTGCTTGAGCCCTGTGCTGGCAGCAGAGACAACCCATTACATAATGGCAGCCCCTGTCTGGTTTCTAAATATAGTTTAACTCTACTGGAGACTTAGGAACTTTCCTACAGAGGTTAACATTGCTTCAGTGCAGATTGGTGTAAAATATATATATATATACACACATACACAAAGGTAAACAATACAGGTGCATCTGACTCCATTAAAAAGATGTGCCCACTGGACTGTGAACAGCAAAATAAATTCTGCATGAAAAGGTTCTTATTTGTGTTTTTGATGACAAACCCTCTCAGATAGATGAGAGAGGTATAATTAGCAGTCTGCTATTCCAACACTATCACACTCATACCCCAAACAACCTTTCTCTTTACTCTCCCTCTAGCTTTCTATTATCCCAAGAAGTGCAATTCCTGCCATCAATGCAGCTTTACAAATGCCAAAGCCAACCCCACAAAATCGGGGTTCATCCAGAAGAAAGCAAGTAAAAAACTGCTTTCAAATCCATTGCACAGCCTGTCCATGTCATGGCCAGCACAGACCTGAGAGTGATGCAGGGGCAGGGACAGGGAATGGAGTATACTGAATACAGCTACCCCATGAATGGGACTGATGGGCTGTGGAGACACCCCAGGAGCTGCTCCCTTGCCTGGTGGGGACAGGGCACACAGACCATGGCCAGCCCAGTAAACTCACCATTGCCCAGGGATATTGGCATACCCTTGCTATCAACACATCTAAATCATCACGATTTTTAGGGGGTTCTTATATTGAATTAAAAATAAACCCCTAACACGAAGAGTTTGGTTGATTCCCAGCTGGGATTTTCCATGATTTGTGCCCACATGCTATAGTGTACAGTTTGTCAAGACCTGTAAAACACAGAAGGGGATACAGTGTTTAACACAAGTAACACTCCAAGTGTGTGATTATTAATGACAAGCAATATTGTTACTGAGGGATCTGTTGCATTTAAATGGAACATGGTTTACAATTCCTAGCAGAAGGCTTGATTTCTGTTAAATATTATATTTCCTCCAAAATTAGAATAATTTTCTCCAGAGCACACTGAGGTTTAGCTCAAATCTACATTTCTTTGGGTTCTGTTCAGAGGCTGCCTATTTGTCCCAGTACCTGTGTATAAGCTTCTTTAAATGAACCCTTTCCAAGAAAGGCTAAAGTTTCATTTTGGTGTTGTCTGCAGGCTAATACAAATAAGAGAAATACCAGCCTTACTACAGAAAAAAGAGACCGGACAGAGAGAGAAGTTGAACACACTTTCCTCGCAGGAAACAAAGACAGGCTTGTTCTGTACAGTTCTTAGTGCTTAGTGCTATCTTCATCTCAAACCATTCAATCTCTCCTCTTCCTAGTGCTCTCTCCTCGTTAATATCTCCTCACATCTATTTCTATCTACAGCCAGAAAAGCCCACACTGACACAAGCAACTTCCAGCCTCCAGGTAATGCAACCAGTCATTGGACACTGCTTAATGGGACAGCAAAGGCCTTTTCATCCTGATGGTTTTGGTTTTGTTTTTAAAATATTTTGTATGCTAATGACAAAATAAAGGAATAACCATGGACATTTCAGCACATATAACTCATTATTGACTGGCCATGTCATTCTGGCAAGACACTGTTTTCCCCAAAGGGGGAATTTTCAGGAGTTGCCAAAATTCTCCATTTGCTGAGACCGTCGCGGCTCATGGTTTTGCACTGTAGAGGAACTGGGAGGTTTTCACTTAGAACAACAGGAGGAAATTATCAAATTGCTCCTTGGCGGCAGCAAAGCAGCACATCCAGCACCTTGTGGCTCTGTGAAGGGGAACTGGACCTGCTGTCCCTAATCAGCAAGACAGAAAAGCTGCTTTTATAGCAAGACTCTTCTTTTGTGCTTCTGCCCAAGCTGCTGCCAGGAGATACTGGCAGGGATTTCAATAGCTGTTTTGAATCAGTGCCTGGCAAAAGCACAGGCAGGTTGAACCTGAACATTCTCTATGGAGCTGCACTGAGGTTTCAGCATATTCCTGGTCTAGCTCAGCCCACAGACTGAGCTGCACCTTCCAATGTGTGAGATAAGGGAGCCTGAAGAGCACATAAACAATGTGTGCGTATTCCCTGCTGAACGCTGCCCTCCTTGTGCCCCTTCTGCTGTTGCCACCATTATGTACAGAGTTGTCCAAGTTTACTTCTGCTTTGCATCTGTGCAGTTGTTCAGATATCCATTGGAAAAAGAGACAAACACAAACCAAAAGCTCCTATTTCCCTTTCAGATTGGAACTCTATTGGCATCAAACCCTGAGGACAGGGACTGCTTTGAAGTAGATTCCTTTACTTGGAGAAGACTAGGCCAGGTTAATAACATAATTGCTGCAGTTAAAAAGTGTCACTGAGTCAGAAAAAGTATGAAACTTCACACCCTGAACACAATTTTCTCCTGAGCAAGTCCCTGTGGTATGCTGTCCTCTCACAAAAGGAAATGTACCTTCCTTGACATTTTGCTGGCTGGGGGAAGCAGGGGATGGGGAGGTGGCAGTTTTTTGGTCCCAGCTCCTTCCTGCCCCACAAGAAAACGACTCAGTTCCCTCATCCCACTGACGCTTTCTAAGCAAAACAGGTTGCAAGTAGGAAGATGAAAAGCCCTTTTATGCTATTTTATGCATCAGCACTGGGATTTGTCGTGTTTTGATCATAGAAGTGCCACATCCAGGATTGCAGGGCAGACTCAGTGGCCATTTCCAAAGATGGGGTGAAAGCATGCAGTGTAGCTTCTTTTCCCATGCTGCCCATATCCACATCAGACACAATTCTTTATGGCTCCAGGCAATGGTTTTAATTGAAACCATGATTGTAATGTATGCAGACTCACAGCAAGACTTGTGGCAGCAGCAAAAGCCTTACACTCTGACAAACAGTGGTCACTCCTTCCTGGCAGCAGCAATAGGGGCTGCACATGAGCTGGAAGGTGACTAGAGGCTCCCTGCCCAAGTGCAGAACAGAGGAAAAAAAAAAAAACAAAGGCAGAAGGAAAGAAAAGTAAGTGGAAGATAGAAGAAAAGCAGCACCAGGAATTGAAATACACTATGAAATTCAGTGGGTGGCTGCCTGCATCCGTGGGAATGTGTTATTCCCTAAAGCATTCAGGAGTTCCTTCCCTAAAGCAGAACATCAAGGGGCTGGGTGAGAGTCACACAGAGCCAGAGCCCAGGTGAGCAGCAGCCCCTCAGCCCCCGCCCGTGTGACAGGCCCGGCGTGTCCCCAGAGCCCAGGGCTCCCGGCAGGAAGGGGCCGCCGGCAGCACGGGCTGATGTGTGACGCTGCCTTTGGGAAGTGCTGCAAGACCAACTGCTCAGGAGCACAAGCATTACCAAAAGCGTCATGGAGCTTCCAATGCTCTGAAATCCCACTTTGCTTCCATAGCTGTCTCACCTATTTTTCATGCCAAGAATAATCTCAAATTCTGGTTTAAAGCCTCAGTTCCTCAAACCATGGGGACGCACATCTAAAACAGCAATCACTATTAGCTCCTGTGCATCTCTCAGTACTCAACAGGCCAAGGAAACAGGACAGGATGCTGTGTGTCACAGTTTCCTCAGTGAGCCAGCTAACAGTCACCTGCCTTTTTTCCTCCCATAAATGAAGGCCAAGATTAATTCCTCACTTCCCTGCACCTCCTTAGCTATTGCAACCCTCCCTGTTCCTCTGCCCATGTTGAGAGTCAACCTGAGAAACTGGTGCCAGTGTTTCAGATCTCTCAAATTCTTGCAAGCCAAAGCAAAATATTTTTCTTCATACTGTAGATTATAAGCAGAATAAATGGCTTTTGTGGTTATTAAATGCTCCCATGATGTGCTGACATTTAACCATCCCTTCAAGCTCTTTAGTTTACGTTTTTAGTTTGACATTATCCTTCAATTCTATTAATAAATTGTGCAGTTTTGTCGTAAACTGAGCAGTAAATCATAGAGCCTCTTTACAGCTGGTTTGACAAAATGAGCTTTAAGGACAGCACAGAGGGAGAACTACATTACTAAAAAAAAAACCAAAAAAAACCAAAAAACTAGATAGGCAGTTCTGTCCCGCCTGCAGCTTTTCTCACTGTCTACTTTCTCCTGCTCCCCTTAGACTTTCAGCCTTTGCAGGGGCTCATGTGCTTGAAGGCTGCATATTGCACACATGGCTGCTGAGCACACCCAGCCCTCCCTCCCACCACTTAACCTTTGCAAGTACAGTTTCTCTAAGTGTGCATGGCAGGTATTTCCTCATGCAGTTGGAGGCTGGGCAGCCAACTTCTTCGTAGGCTCAGTGACAATGAACAAACATGGTTGCAGGAGACAGAGGCAGCATTGTGGAAACCTGTACACAGCCTGGGAATTGCTGAGTCCAGCCCAGCATACACCTGGAGTAACTTCAGCTCTTTCCAAGCACAGCTCAGTAGTCGCCCAGGTGATGCAAGACAAACTAATTGAGAGGTGCAGGTACTTTGATGTTGCCAAAACACTTGGCAGAGATAATTAATACACACTTTTGTGCAAGGAAGCCACTGAAGCTTTGTATTCCCACTGCAAGAATCAAGTGGAACAAGCTCTCAGTTTACAAACCACCTTACACTGAACCACCAAGAGAATTTCTGAGTTTAGTAGCAGGGTTAGGATGGAGCACTGCACGTTTAGCTGCCTGTGCAAGCTGTCATGCTTTGACACCCTTCAACCTGGGGTGCCATGGAAGAACCAGGTACAAAAGGGGTAACTATTTTTATCACAAAAGCAAGAAATTACAGAATACAAAAATCTGTCAGAAAATTCCATGAGCAGCTAATCTGTGAGAATCTAGTTTACCTGTGATGCCCAGCATGTGAGATAGGAAAGAAAGTGTAAAGTCTTTATGGAATATTGAAAATGGGAACGTCATGCTCCCTTCTAAGAGCACCAAGCCACACCCTTTGCCCTTAGGCGGGTGGAAAATCATGAGGAGGTGGCAGACTTTAGGAGACATGAAAATCTGACGGCCTCTGTATTGTGCCATGCAATATCACTGTCATATTGGCCAGATTATAAAGCATCCCTGTTCAGCCTGCAGCTGTGTGTATTACTGATGTAATTGAAAGCCAAGCCAGAAAGAAGTTGAAGAAAAGAAGAAAAAAGAGAGCAAGAGTGTGAAAACAACACGTTTTAGTTTTGGTCTACCACACTTGGGACATTTTATATCAGAACAAGTGGGCATTTGTCTGCGGCTGGTCTGCATAGACACATCATCAGAGATGCATTTATTATTTATCCAAGCTCTGGGCCTAGAGAAAGCAAAAGGCTTATGTAAACCCCCAGTTGGGATTTCTAGATCTTCACTTAGACATTTTCTGTACCAGCTTCCCATGCAGACAGCCCACTCAGAGAGAGAGGGCATAAAGGATTCCTTCGTCAGAGAGTGGGTACCATTAAGAGCGTGACTTTGAGCTGCCCTTGTGTAGCTGAACTGTAATTTTCCCCAAAGCGGGGATGGAAATAGCTCCAGCTACCTACTGCTGGAAGAAAACTACAGGTATTACCTCTGTAACCACAAAGCTGTCCAAGACCAACCAGCTCAGCTCTTAGTGGGAAAAGAGAAAAGAAGTGATGCTTCTGTCCACCCAACGTAGCCATCCTGGCAAGGAGGAAGCACAGAAGGGCTGTCCCAGGTGGGACATCCCTTTCCCTTCCTTTTCACTATGAAAGGACAGCTGCAAATCCTGTATCCAAAATTAGTAGTGAAATTACATACTCTCAACCTGACTGTTTACACTGGGGTGCCTCACTCTTGTTTCTGGACACAATTGCTCTGTAGAACTGCTTGGAATGGGACTGCTAATTCCAGGTGGTGACACACCTCAGGCATTTCCCACAGCCTAAACATTGGCCTTCCAGCGGTGCTTACCCTGATGAGGCAGAGGCTGAGGAGGTGAAGGTGCACATTGTACACAGTAAGGGTTTGAGACTCTCAGTTCTTGGGAATGGTCTTATGCAGCAGCACAATATTTGGTACTTAGCTTTGTAAACGTTAGCTCACAGGAATTCAATCACATCTCAGTAATTAAAAACCTTTTGCTAATAACATTGGCTATGAAAGAGTAGGTAGCCAAATGATGCTAACATTGTGAATCAAAGGTCAAAGAAGTAAATCATCTTTAATTGAATATGTAAATGGCACAAACTCTCTTGATGTAAAGAAATGTGAAAGCAAAGATGAGAATTTGGTAAGTGATTCCAGAAATCAAATGAGATACATCTACCCTTTAATTAATTATTTGCAATTAGAGAGCTCTCAAAAGCAACAGGGGATCATTCCCAACTGGCTTGGGAATTTCAGCCTAAGCAACTGGAAGAAGACAAGAAATTTACACTTGCAGACTGAATATAATTTGAGCTTTGAAGGAACATTTTTGTTTACTACAAGTCTATTCATTATTAGTTTTCAGATAGCTACAGGCACCACACTACTGCATTCCAGCTATTTATTTTGTGATTTTACAATCCTTATGGTTCCCTCCAACAGGCATGTAAAAATCTCACAAAAGCAAAATCTAACAGACTAGGCAGGGAAACAGTAAAACTGACTTTACACAATGCGTTGAGAAATGCAGTAAACTAAACAAATAGAAAAGCAGATGGTATATTTTCTTAATTTGTTTCATCTACCTTTGGTGTTGCTTAGAAAGCATTAGGTAGGCATTTGCTAATAACTGTGTTGCAGCAGATGGTCCTCCATTAAAAATCAGAGCTCAGACAGAGAGCTCTGGGAAGCCCTTGAAGGACTGAAGGAACTGTCAGTCATGTATTTGTGCCTCTCCAGCATTCAGTCTGTAAAGCCAGCCTGTGTGAGCCATATTGGCCAAAGGATGTGCAATTCTCTTCTCTCTATATCCTGCTGAGGTAGGGATCCTGTACAGGGAGCACGTGGTCTGCAGCTGTTTTCTTTAATCCCTGGTTGTTAAAGGATGGTGGGAAGCAGCAGCAGAGCTTTGTGCTAGCTCCTGTGCTGGCCAAAGAACAGAGCAAGGTAACAGACACCTTGGTTCTTGATACAGAGCATAAACTACAAGCTAAGGCTGTAACAACAACACCTATGTTCCATTTCAATACCAGGTTTAAAACCGAATTTTGATGCAGTATCTTTGGACCTCAGCTTCATCAGACATGATGGGGAGCTGAGAGACACCATCTGCCTCTTTACAAAAGAGCTTTGTAGTTCAGGATACTGAGTAGCCCTCACCTGACTGGAAAAAATTAAAGTTCAGAAAGCACCCTGTGCACACCTCCAAGAATGAAAGACAGTTTGAAGGTAAGAAAATGCTTTTCAATGCCATCTCTGTGATGTGACGGGAAGAAGTCTGGCTTCCTGGTACTGAACAGTGCTCAGTTTTGCAGCCTGCTGCAAAAGCCTTTGAGATCCAGCCCTCTCCTGCACTGCAGCCTCCACCACCCCCTCCACTCATACCACAGTCACCCCACCAGCACAACAGAAAGAAATCAGAAACTGCTCTAAGAGATCAAAGCAGGGGACACCGAAGTTCATCTGCCTTTCTTCCAAACCAGCATTTGGTGTAAGGGACTTAGCAGCGAACCTGCCATGCCATACTGTTGTATGTCAAGAGATGAAGACTCAGTATACTCTGGAATATTTTCAATCATGACATTGGGGCAGATGCCCTGGACAACATTTGCCTCTTCCTCCTGTCACTGGAATGTTCTGAGAAAATGCATTTATCCCATTTGAAGCCAGCTCACAGACTGGGGTGAGGAGGGAGAGGCACTGTGTGTGCGTGCACAAAGGAACATTCTCTGTCTTGCCATATTTAAGATGCAAATAATCCTACTTGTATCCTGTATAAATGCAAAAGCAGATGACATAATAATACACAAAGATTAGCTCTATGCCATGGCACAGAAAAGACTGGCTGCTACTCGTGTGCCTTGGCTCCCCTAAGCACACACTGCCCTACTGCTCCTGTACCAGGACTTAATCAATTTGTGAAGAGCTTGGCCTAAGGTTTCCTTTGTGAAAGCATTTCTATGAATTAAAAAGAAAAAACTTCCACAAATCATCCTTCACCAAGCACATTGTGACATATATCAAACTTCTGCTCACCAAAGTCACAGATGTAAAGGAGTCTGTAAAATTTCCTCAATTAGTCAATGTAGAGTCCTAGTGCCCAATCTGGTTAAACAAAACAAGTCTTCCCTAACAATAAAACCAAATTATCCACAGGATGATTGTACCTGCTGCTCACATGCATTTTCTTTCCTTAATGTCTGACTTCCAGACTTCAATCCAAAGACATAATTTCTCTAATAAAGAACTTGCAGAATAAGCACACAAGTGCTGCTAAAATATTTGGCTCTCTAGTTAGTGGTGATATTTGAAAGGATATAAACTCATCCATATTTTTGGCTAAGCTATTTAGAGCAGCTCCAAGTGCCAAAAAGATGCAGGTGTGCTTGCTTAAACACATTCCTCTGGCCTCCTTCTGAGCTAACATTGTTTTTGGGTAACTGAGCTTTCACAAAAGCATCCATCAGCTGTGACAAGACCCATCATGGTCAGCACACAGAAGAGGAAACCCAGGCCCCATGCAGACCCTGTGCCCCACAGAGCCTGGCAGGGAGAGGTGGGAACAGAGCTGCATGGACTGGGCCATGGCAGCGTGAAGGTAACTTCTCCTGGTATGGCTCATTTCCCTGCCTGCACAGGTAGAGGTGTGTGTTTTTATAGCTGCTTTCACACTTCAATGGGTGCACTGCTTTAAATATCTTTCCCAAAGTAGTATAGCAATACTTTTAGAGAAATAAAACTGCTTTCCAAAGTTATATTGTCTGTAGAAAGTCTGAAAAACTTTACATACCTGAGCAGAAAGCACATTGCTCTGTAAGTGGCACTACACAGAGAAGGTTATTATTGAATTACTGTAGCACTGAGTCAAATCAGTGCTGCAATCCTGTCACACACCCTGCAGCAAGGAAAGTCACCCCTGTGACCTGCACTCCATTTTTTTTTTTAACTGCATTTTTAGGTAGCATTACCATGTCACCAATCACCTTGTGGACTTCCAGTTTTGAGTAATCCAAAATAGACTATAACCATTCTTATTGCTCTCTTACAAGAAAAAGGGTTCATTATGTCCTAGAAGTTTTTGCTTAAATCAGAATGTTCTAATGGTTGGGTACTGATACTCATCACATGTGAGGCAAGATCTTTAACAACCAGCTTTGAAACATTACTATGCTGACCATGTCTTCTCATGCTTTTCCCATGAATTGCTCTGCCCCATAACCAGTGGTCTCTAACCTGCAGGATTGTCAGACCCAGTGTCACTGTACAGATTCTGTTCAGAAATGCTTTCATCATGAGAAAATCAATGGCCTAGCAGCTACAAAGTACTAAAGCAAGAGAAGACCCTGAGCACAAGTTGTCTTGCGGTTCTTGTTCCTGCCTTGAACCTGATGTGAGCTCTTGGATGCCCACATTGTTTCCTGGCCTCAGGAGCTCCCTGTTCAGAATTTTGTTGAAATATTTATGCCCTCTCCCTGTTTCCCATGTGAAGCTGTTGGGTGCAGGCAGGGCTTGGCAGCGGGGCAGGCACATGCTGGCCCCACTCCACAGAAACCTTTCAAAGGAGGGGACATCTTTAAAGATCAGCCTTGCAAATTACCTCCCCAAAAGCACCTGGGGCCCCAGTGTGGCTCAGCGGAGCCTGACTCCTTGCAGAGATGTAGAGGTGTTGCTGAAGACAGGGGCAGTCATCACCATACACCTCTTGCAGATAACAGGCTTGATATGCTTCATTACATCAAAAGCTTCAGCCCAGCTGCCAGGATCCATTTTGCAACCCAAAAATGCAAATACAATTTCCCCACCTAGTGGCCCAGAAGAGTAAAAAAGCCACTTTTTCTCCTGCAGCTGATGGAGGAGTAGCATCTGGCAGGGACATCACCCAGCTGAGTGCTCATTCATCCACAGCTCTGCCCATCCCAACAGAAAAAAAAAAAGCAGCATCAGAAAAACAAAAATAAACCTGCTTAAAAAAACCCCCAAAATTACAAAAATTTAAAGAACAGATAAAGTAAACAAGTGCTCTAAAGGATGTATAAAGGAGAGTATTCCTTAGGCTGATGCAGAACTTAACCCAGTGTATTTTAAAATATTCAGGAGATTGGTCTGACAAAATATCAGAATTACCTTGGAAACTTTGACAAGTCATTAGTTGTGACAGCAACAAAACTGTTTCTTAGAGTTCAAAATCTCATACACTGGGTATAGAGTCTGACAGCCAGTGTTACTGGAACAATACACAGAAATAATAAATTAAATTCCTTTGGTGAGGCATCTTTCAGCTGCTGTGAATTACAGGTTTACGTGGGCCATTCTGGATCATGCTGTGATCCTCCTCACTGTGACAGGATTTAAAGCAATGCAGGATGATAGGCCAGGCACTGCTGCCCCTTCTCTCCTCCTTCACTGCCAGGTGGAACTCTCAAAGGTTTTTGAAGAATGAAGGATGGGGCAAGAGCAAAAGCATCCTCCATTGAAGGTGCTGTAGGGGCAGCAGTGCCCAGATACTTCTCTTACTTCTCCAGCTGCCGTGAAGATTGAGGGTGCTAGAGGCTGCTCTCATGTGCTTCCCAACACATTCTCTCAACGAAGGGCTGATGCTGACTTTTGGCACTATTGGAGAAGCAAAATACTTCCCTCAAGGCACAGCCCCACACAATGAGACCCCAGCCCTGGCTCCTGCTTGCCTCCAGCCACTCCACTTTTCTCTATGTCTGGTCCTCACAGCAGGAAATTAAACCCTGTGCTGGAGACGTGCCATCCTTTTCCAGCCTAACACCTAGCCGTACTCTATTCCCTTTGTTTTCCACTTTGAGTAATTACCCAAACACAACTGGAGATGATTACTCTGTGACATTAATGTTTAAAGGTTCCTATGGCCAAGAGAATTTAATATCATAAGCAATACAACCACCCTTGATGGCAAAACTGGACTGCATCTGTGCCCAAACCAATCCCAGCACTATGCAGGACTTCTGACTTGTGCGAGGTCTTTTTTGGAAGGAGTAGTCTGGAAGGTATTTTTGCTTGACCCATTATAATTCATAAACTTCCTTCTCTCTGTCATTTTACATCAGCTTCAGAGAAATGGTTTCTTATTTCCCATTTTATTTTATGGATTTTCCATAGAGAAGATCCAGCGCATGAAAGAACAAGATACACCCACTTCAGTTACATAAAATATCCACTTTTAAACGTACTTCAACTTATCTGCTCCATGCAGTTTATATGTAGTGCTTGATCTGCTCGTGAAAAAAAAAAAAAAATCATAGCTTTATAGAGGATGATATATTCCCATA
Organism: Thryothorus ludovicianus; assembly: GCA_013397245.1. Classification (NCBI taxonomy): domain Eukaryota; kingdom Metazoa; phylum Chordata; class Aves; order Passeriformes; family Certhiidae; genus Thryothorus; species Thryothorus ludovicianus. Next base: position 606,739 of record VZTB01013357.1, on the reverse strand, counting down.
AAGATCAGATTTCATTTTAAGAGAGAAATTCTAGCTAAAAATCACAAGAGAAAAGGAAATAAATTGGCCAAATGGATCCTTGTCTATTCAGTGCTTTTATTTGGGGCTTTTCTTGACCGCTTGCTTCATGTAACAGACAGCATTTCTACGTAACAACCTTCCCTTCAAACTGGCCATAGCTGGGAAATAGTTTGTCTCTTCAACAAGCCATGCAAAATATTTTGCTGGCAACATTAACAAAGGAAAATCCCCTAGGGATGATCTGGTCTGCACAGCCCAGGGAGAGAAGCTGCTTCTGGCCTGTGACTTCAGATGATTCTGGGCTTGGAGAATGCAAAATGCACATGAGACATCAGAGGTGGGGAGCAATGGGCATCAAAGGGAAAAAATTTCCCTGGCTAACACACGCTCCACTGAGCTGATCCTTATCCCCATGATCAGCTGTGTTCATTCCTCACAGGGAGGACTTGGAGAGAAGAAAAGAGAGCTCTGCCAGATAGCTGAAGGGAAAAGCACAGCTAAATCTACATCCATTTTGTTGTAGCTGTAAAGAGGACAAGACAAGCCTTTTCAGGTTTTATTATTATTGGAAGCAGCAGAGGCTGGGAACTTGGGGAGCACAAGGATTTGGTGCAAACTTCAAGAACAGGAAGGTAATGATGGGAATTGGGCTGGGGCAAGGCTGTTGTTTTTGATTTGGCTTTATTTCAGAAAATATAATTGCGTGCACACCACAGAAGAGAAATTAGGAGTTCATTCATATCCAAGGGAGACAGCACAGCAAGCTCAGCTGTGAAAAATCCAAGACCAGCACCTGGAAAAGCACAGGGTGCTGGGACCCTATCATTTGACAGGCTGGAAAATGTCTTGAGAAAAGGGAGTTTCCATTCCATTTAGCTTTTAGAGACTTACAGATCCTTCATATAATTCCCAGCATTCTCAATACTCACCATCTATCTCACAAACAGGAGGTGAAATCTCTGGGAAGAGATGTCCCTCTGTGACTGGTCTGACAACTCAGATCACACCAGGTGGTTTGTACATTTCCAGTACAAGGCAGCTCCTTGTTCCTCCCAGTGTTTTCTTGTTTGAGTGCTAACTGGCAGATGAAATTTTGTATGATGCTTTTCTGGAAAGCATTGTCAAATGGCCATCACCTTACACCTCTGAAACCACCAGAATCTCACTGCTTTCCCCTAAGGAAGGAGGCTCTTTCCTCCTTCCCTTAAGATGGTGAATAATTTTTTTTCAAACATGCAGTTGGATTCAGAAGACCCAAACCACTCTCTCCACAGAACACAAACAACTTAGAGAGCAGCCTGAAAACTTTCCCACACTGAGGTTGTCACCTTCTTCCCTCCCTGTCAGAGGATCACTATGTAACCAGGACAGTAATTCAGTCTTCTGGCTCTCTCCCTTTTCACTCCTTCATTTAGTGTTAACAAAACACAACCGTGTGCCAAACACAGCGCAATGTCTGTGGAGAGGAAATGCATCTGGGACAGACAGAATCAGGAGCTGCAGCTCATTTCCCACAGGCCACGTCAGAGGGCAACACTCCCCCTGGGCCACAGAGCCTCGCCAAACCACGGCTGCAGGCGCAGGGCAGAGCATCCCAGTGGCTGGGTTGTGGAGGTGATGCCATGAAAACTTCATGTGACCTACAAACACTGACACCAGCTGCCAGCAAGCGGGCAGGGGAGAAAAGACTGTACACAGTAAAGGCCAGCGTGCCAGAGGCCCTGCCCACAACAGCACGGGTTAGCCACTACAGACAGACGGTGCTCGTGCCTGGCAGCATCGTCCAGCCCCAGATCAGGCACTCGCCCCTCCTGGCCTCCATGTTTGCTTCTCAGCTTGCCCTCAGAGAAGCTTAGCAGTCACTCAGCGCTAAGAGGTGCACAGACAACTTTCTCTCGAGAACTGAAATGTCAAGAAGACACAAGAAAGGCTGCTTGGAGCCTTTCGCAACAGGAAGGAGGTTGTTACAGCAGTAATTTACTGTGGTAGGTTTTGCAGTATGATTGCAACATATCATTACACCAGTTTTATCCTTTTCCATTTGGCAGACGCCAATTCCTCTCTCTGTTCCTCACAGAGCACAAGCCAACATGGCTGCATTTCAAATGGTTTCAAACTCTGCCAATAAAAATATATTAAAAAAACCCAACAACTGAAAATTCTCACAATTGCATGAGCTTACTCAAAACTAATACATACTTATACATGCATACGTAAGTAAAAACTATACACAGGTCAGCCAACTTGAAGGGGTGGTGCCATGAAATGGTGTGGTCAGTCTCTGTGAGTAGATAAACAAAAGATAGGTTGAGCAGGAGCCCGAAATGAGATGGGCTGTGCGGGTTTCCAGGCAGATAAACTCGTGCTCAGTTGACAGCCTGCTGCCTCAACTGTTTTAGGTATTTTCCAGGCACAAAGAGAAACCACATGCCCTCTTTGTGAGACTTCTGTGCACTGCAGACCATGGAGTCAGAAATCACAGGCCACAGGAACAGCAGAGAATCAATGTTCTATTGGTACCAGGGGGAGGGAGCATTCAGGAAATAAAATATTTTCTGTGATGCTTTCTCCCATCCCCCAGGATGATCTGTGCTCATCCTGCAGACCAACAGTCCAGCAGTAGAAGGAGAGGTGTTCATTAGGAGCCTTTCTCAGAGAGGCTAAAATGAGTATTTCAGTTGCTGAAGTGCATCTCTCTCCAGGCTTGGCAAAACAGGGATCTTCCCAATAGGGTTACTGATTCATCACCTACAAGATCCTCTGTTGTTTGTACAATCCATGTGTGGGGAAAGGCATTTTCTTCCCTTGCTATGTTTTCTGGAGATGGCAATGGGCAATTTTTGGGCATGTCCCAGCTAGAGGAAGGTGCATGAGTCTAATTCAATCCCATTTAAGATCTCCAGGCCTGCTCTCTATTTGAGAGCAAGGCACTACATTACAGTAATCTTCCCATCTAAGTGATGGGGAAAGAGACAGTTGATATCAGCTCAGATTAGTTCTCACTTAATGGAAGATGCTCCTGAGATATTTTCAGAGGATGGAAAAAATAGGACAATATATTAGTTTCTTAATTGAAAGAAAAGAAATTGCTGCAAAGTACTGAGCTTATCCTTCTGGGGAACTGTTTGTAATTCAACTGAACCAATGAAGTTCTCACTCAGGAAAGGAACTCAATTTTAAAACATATTAAATAAAATATTTGAGACAGTTGCAACTATTCCACAGTTTAGGTCTAGGGAATTAGCAAATGAGGTACAGTGATAAGGCTGTATTTGTATTCTAGATATCAAACTTTTCCTGAGCTCAAGTGCAATCAAGAAACACTCATTTTTAAAATGTATTATGTACAAGTGGATTCATAGTTGTACCAGACTTGGAGGGAATGGCAGGGGAAAAAAGAGAGGAACATAGAAGCAGTTGCTGATCTTTCTTCCACTTAAATTCTTGTTTATGATTTCAGTGGTGCAGCATAAGTAATGAAGAATAAAAGAATTTATATTTTCTCATTTAACAATGTGAAGCTTTGAAAAAATATTTTCATTAAAAATGAACTTCAATATCTTGTCTGAACAATTAAGACCATTCTCTTAAAGGTCAGCTATTACACTTTCAGAGAAAAGAAAAAGAACAATTTTCTTAATCCTAAGTGACTACTTCAAATGAAATAATAAATGACTTATTTCTTTCCATCCTTCTGCATATATTATTAGCAAAAAATTAATGAAAAGCAACTCCAGTGAAAAACCCTCTGAGGGTTTTTAAAATGTGGATCAGTTCAGCACAGAATAGCAAATGCATCTGTGTGGTCAACACAGTGAATAGATTTGCAGGAAACAAATCTGCAGAATGAGTAACTATCAGTAAGAAGGAAAAACTTGCATGCTGTGTAATATTTCTAGATAAAATACATTTGAACTTGAGTCCTTTTGTATGCAGGCAGACCCTTTGTTCAATCACAAAATGCTGTTTTACAGCTCATTTTGATGATTAAATTTCATAAAGTAAACAATCCACTCCCTCATGCTTTCTGTACTGCAGTGGGCCCCACTTCTTGGGCATGAATCCCAAAAGCAGTTCCTTGAGAAGAGGAATTTCACCCACCCAGCACTCAGGTTGGCAAAACTGAGCTTGTATGGGAGGGAAGGTATGCCTGTGCATGCAATGATCCAGAAAAGGAAGATGGAGATTTACCATTGTTTGATTAGTTTTCTATGCAATTCTCAATTTGCTGAATCCCACTGCAGAAGAGTTTCTTGCTTCTGATCTGTTCAGGAATCCAAACATAATTTAAATATTCATGTCCATTTTACAACACTGAAAACACTAATTTTTTAAAAAAATAAATAGTTTAAGTCACAAGGGAGATATCAAGAGGTTTTGTACAAGGTCCTTTTCTGATTGTTTAAGAAAACTTCATTTTAAGTACTGTGCAGGAAATCTCTGAATGAAAGTTCAGAAAGAATTTATCCTTCAGAAATTAAACTTTTATTAGATCCATTTATTGCTTTTATTAAATAACTCTTTCAGGTGTAATTCTCAAACTGAATGCAAGTCTATTAATGTTAAGAGAAAACTGAGCAAACAGAAGCAGCTGTGAATATCTAATGTAGATAACCAGTATATATATAAAACAAAATGATAAATTCTTTCAAGAAAATCTACAAATACCACCAAGTCTGCAAACTAGAGATTACCTCAACAGTGTAAAATCTATCCCATTGAATTAAATTGTGTAAATCTCTGGTGTGGAGGAGGTGAAGTTTTCTATCACTAAGAATATTATATACAAGCAGGTTAAAAGAAAATACCAACAGAAAGCTTTTGAGAAAATTCAGTGCAAAACCTTTACTTTAGCAACTAGGCTGGAGCCAAACCAAGCCATTTTAAAATAGGAAAACACAGTGTTCCAAATGCCAGAGGATTAAATTGAGGGATAGAAGATGCACTTAATTTACTTTACACGACAGCATTAATAAAATCATTTACTTGAAACAGAAGACATTTCGTAAGGAAAACCCTACCTGGTAGATCTCAGGGAAGAAAATGTTGTTGGATATCTCCATTAGTGGCACTCAGCAAACATTTTCAAACAAGTTTCTGTAATGACCAACTCCTTCCCAAAAAGGCAATAGCTCATTTGGAGCCCATCCCTGGGTTAGCATGGCTGGAGCTGTTTCCTACTGCTATTGAACTTAAAATTCCATTTTTATCAATACAAGGTCCTTGCCCTTTTCTTACACAGCTGCTCAGAATTGTAAGAATCATAGCCCTAGCACGCTGAATAATCCTGAGTAACATCTGCTTGAACTGTCCCAAATGATTTGACACCTTCAGCAAATGCTGTGTCTCACTAGTCACCTGTTTTCCCACATAGCTGTGAGTTCATTAAACACTGGGTTGCTCTGCATTCTCAGTGGAGATCATATTCCCATGAGAAGATCAGCCATTTGTTCCTCCCTTTTTTTCTATTTGTGTTTATAAATCCATTAAAAAACCAGCCAAATGAAAAAAAAATCCAAAAAAGAATCATTTTATTCTACAAAAGCTTATTATCTCGACAAACATGTGTTCAAGTCCTTACAGTAACTTTACACATCCAAAGACACTACACGAAGTGGGTGGTTTTGTTCTTGACACCACTTTAAAATCCTCAGGAAGTTCAGCCTCTCATGGTGTGAGCTGCCATGCCTCTATGATTTGTGTTCTTTTACTACAGCATTCCACTTCTACCAAGCTTTTGACGTAACTTTTATTTCTATATTCTCACTTAAACTGGGCATTTATTTTCATGCTCTTTTTTTGTTTGTTTATATGTGCAGTATTTGTTTCTTGTCTGGTTTTATGTGCTGTGATTGACAAGGGCCATTTACTTGTAATACAACTTGCTATTCCCTCACAAATTTATTATATTCTATCATTTTAAATCCTGAGACTACAGAATTTTCATTATTTCAACTTTTTGTAATGTGTCACTTAGATTTCTGAAGTCTTCCGTGGACAATGGCTTTTCCAGTTTGAAAAAGAAATGCATCTAAGCCTCGGAGGAGTATAATGCCACCAGAATAACTACAGCCAACCAGGCTTGGCTGAGGTGAAGCCCATCTTTCTTGCAAACTCCAAATGCTGTCCCACTTCCCAGGAGGCCTAAACTGCATTCTAGTGCTACCTTTCCAACTCTGTACCCCCTCCACTGCCCAGCCTTGGCTCTGCAGTTGGTCACACCTGAGTGCCTCGCCATGAGGGTGCAGCTCTCAACCCTCACTACCAGCCTTTCTCTCTCCCTCCATCTCAGCAGCACAACTCTCACAGACAGAAATGGAAACACAGTCAAACACTTGGATGTCTTCATAGCAGAGTTGTAAAAAAAAAAAAAGGAGAAGGTAAGGCCTCTCTGATCTAGGAAACTGCTGGCATAGCAACAGTAGAGAGGGAAATTGGTGTGGAAGGAATGTTTTTCAGCAGTAAATCATTATTTTTGAGGAGTCTAAGGTCAATCTGTCCCTGCTTAGTAGGCTCCTTGACAGAGGGCTGTCTGCAAGGGAGGAGAAACACTGGTTCTTTGGCAATTTGGAATTAAAATTTTCAAAGTCTCCCATGAAAAGAGGATTTTCAACAGATGATGTGGCAACTGAACATGAAACTCTAATTGAAAACAAGGTCAAGGTGATTCATGTCTTTACAATAAAACAACATACGTTCATTAAATATTAAATGAAAATATTGGCAAACAAGTTTGGTTCTAGTTTTTTAGAGAAACTGGAGAAGTTACTGACTGAAGAAATAAATTGGAGATAATTTAATGTTTATGGATTTCAGTAAGAAATCTGATACACTGCTGTTTGAGATCCTGAGGGAAGCCATTAATTAAGTTGGCTTGCTCTGAAATGCAGTTAAATTGATACAAAGCAGACCACAGAGCTTCGGGGAAAAAAAAAAAAAGTATAATCATAAACCAGAGTCCTCCTAGCATCTACTAGAGCTTTGACAAAGCAAATTTAGGTCCTTCAGACTCTGCATAAGGGAAAAAGCCAGTGGGAGAAGCTTCCATTTTCAAGTAATCATGGTGCTAAATACCCAAGGAGCTGCTGAAAATGAGAGAAAGACCTCAAGATGGCAGAGCTAATGAAGCAAGGTTCGTGTGGGACATTGCCTGCACTACGGTGTCTAGGAAACAGGGAATCTGACTGGAACTCTGTCAGTCTTCAAAAATAGCGACAGCAAAGAAGATCTGGCTGTGACACCACAGAGCAAATTACACTGCAGTGCACAGGGGATGCTACAGCCAAGTAACTCAGAAATTGGGCAGCTACAGTTGCCTTATTTTAAGGGTTTCTGTGTCCACAGTCACCAGCTAATGTTGCTGATATTTCCTGCTTCACGTATGCAATATTCAACACCTTCCCTAGCACATGCCTACGTATCACTCACAAATGGATCTCTGAGTCTGAGCCCATGCAGCTGTCAGTGACCTTGCAGTCAGACTGCCAGTACTCAGCTGTCTGTCAAAAACACTCAGCAGCCAAAAGGCAAATAATTGGAGAATAAATGGGTGAACTCAGCTATTAGTACCAGCCCCAAACATCTGGAGACTGGTTTATTGCTGAACTACAGCTGAATCTGTGCCTGAGCTGGGTACAGATTGAGAAGTCCATGAAAATGAGCTTTCCTATCAAAGTTGCAGAACATTCAGCAGAAAGAGAAGGTGAGGAAAACATTTTAATAATTTTGGGACTTTATTCTCTAGCTAGAAGAAAAGGGGGAAATAGATAAGTGGGAAACGAAGACTTTGTTTGCCCCTCCCAACTTTAAACTGCATTTTCTATGGTTATAAGAAAGGCTTATGCTGGCCTAAACTCTATGTGAGCTTTAGGGCTTTACCATACATTTAACACAAAGATTCCTCCTGGGTGAAGAAGTTATACAATTCTGCTCTTGCTGATGGATTTTGTGCTCCAGCCTATGCTCCAAAGCCTCTGACACCAATTCACAGTGCATTGGCAGCATGGTAGGAACTGCAGCCCCTACTGAGTTGCCTATTGGAATTTCCATCCTCATCTAGATGAATCCTCTACTGAATGCCACCAGTCTGGGGCACTGCAGCCCTTGCCTCCCAAACAGGCTGGTGCAGTGCCCTCCCCACAGTGTCCAAAGCCACCAAGTACTTCTGGCCAGCTTCCTTATTTCAGGGAAGAAGCTTGTCTGGAAAGGACAGCATGTCAGCTGACTGGGCTGCAACACTTCCCAGATTCCCACAGCTGCCTGAGGAGACAATCACCAAAGCCAAGTTCACCCTCCTGGGACAGTTTTCCCCAATAGCCTCACCAGTGAGGAGGAGGAAGGCAAAGCAACATCCTCCCTCCACACCAGGGCCACGGCAGTCACTGTGGCAATCCATTTCCTTCACTGAGAAAATTGTTCCTTGGCAAGCTTGGCTTTGATGACAAGATTAATTTCACTCACCTGTCTCTCTGAAAGTTTAAATTCTGTATGGAAACCTTTAGAGTGTTCCAAACTTTTATTAACAGTATACTTCTAATGGGTTTTCATAAGAACTGAGGAACAATTGCTATTAAGACATCTGTAAATAGCTTATTCCTTATCCTTGGGATATAATTCATTCCTAGTGCATGCAGGAATGTGGCACCAGGTCCAACATATGGGGGAAACTTGGATAAAACCCAAAGAGATCAGAAATAATTTTTTGTGCAGGAAAATGTTCGTACAGTATTCACACAGGCTTTTTGTGTAGTTGTTTTTCTTTTTCATTTTTGCAAGACTCATACAATTTCAATTATTCAGAATATTTCAAGGGAAGCAAAATGCACTAAAGAGACTAATACTGAAGTCCTGATGAAACACAGTGTTTTGCACTCTCAGCTCTATTATGAAAGACAATAAAACTGCCCTGGATGATTACATGGGAATTTGTTCCATCCTTGACATAGTTTCTGGTAGTGCAGCAAGTATCCCTCAAAGACAAACGTGTTTTCATTGTTAACAGTAAATGTTTTCAGAAGCTGAAGGATTAACAAATTACTACAGCACACAATTCACAAAAATCTCAAGTTAAAAGATCTCAGGCTTCAGATTTGCTCTGAGATGTCACAAACACCACCAACACCTCTCAGCTGTGGTCCTGGACCACAGCTCATGTCCAGTGACACAGTGACAGTGCTACCACATGGGATGCAGGGGATCCAAAGCATATTTGCTTTAAAAGCAAGTAAATTTAGCAGCTAGTAAATTCCTGTCTCCTCAGGAGCTGCTGCTGCTGCTCAGGGCTAAGGTGGAAAGCTCAGCAAATGCACCTGCAGCAAGTTCAGCTCCAAAAAAACAACACTAAGATACGTGCAACTGGATTAAGTTACTCACATCCTTATTCTATAGGCGAAAAAAACCCATCAGAATTTTCTGTGCCTTTACAGGCCCTCAAATCTTTAAAACAGTTGTGCAAGGAACAGGAAGTCACAATTAATCAAGCTGCTATTTATCTAAGGGGCTCAGATTGAAGAGCAAACACAAATATCTTGATGACATTGCTCCTCAGGAAAAAAACCTGCCTAGTAAGAGTCCATGCCCAGCTCATGAAGTGACACTTGATACAGATTTGAAGCAGAGAAAATGTTCTATATGCCCAAATTCTTAAGTTTTGTTTCACTTATGTTTCAATATACATTTGCATGCATGCCTTTTTGAAAAGTCTCCATTAAAAAGCCAATAAACACAAACCACCACTCACAGTTCTGCAATGTCTGTTAGTTCAAAATCATTTTGTAAATAGCAGTAACATACTCGATTGCTGACATTTCCTATCCACAGTTCAGTCAAATTGTCATTCTCCAAACATGTACTGGCCAAACAGTTTTGAGAATAAACATCAGGAAGCTCAAACTGAGATGAAGGGAAAAATAAAACCTCAAGCCTAAATTCTTGGATTTACTGAAGGTGGTTCATTTTCATTTTTGGGATTTGTTTGGATGGAGTTTTTTAAAGAAAACCTTTGTTAATGTATTAAGTGCACTGATCTATTACATTAAATTTTATTCTGTTGCCTTTTTATGATAAGGATGATAAAGCAACGGAAATGAAGTCTTGGATGAGAAAACCCTCATCTTTTATCACCAACATCTTCTAAAAAAAGTGAGTTCATTACTATGGAGACAAATCCTACTTCTTCCTGGGAATTAAGTGTCTACACGGCTTGAAAGCTGTCTGGCAAATTTCACACCTAAGCTGAAAAACTGAGAACAATTTTTTTTTTTAATTTCCTGCTTTACAAAGAAAAAAAATTCTCAAACTATCCTTATAGCCATTATTTTCACATTTTATCTCATCTATTTTCAGGTAACTTCACCTTGTCAGAAGGTCACCAGGAAGGAGAGGAAAAGAGTGAGTGTAAGTGGCATATAAGATATATAGAAAATATATGAGATGTGGGTCTTTTCATACACATGGATGTTCCCTGGAACCTGGTAAAGCAATTTGCCTTTTATTATATGGGCACTCTGAATTGTTGCAATAGGGATTTGTGAACATATTTAACTTTTGCTCAAAGGACTTGAATAAATGCTTGCATTGGTCCCAGATTTTGATCTTTCTTCAGGGTGTAAATGCTGGTAGGGGATCTGTTGCACCACAGGATTTAAAGAGCACTGGAGGATTTGCCCCTCTCCCAGGTGAACTGCAGCCATGCAGTCCCTGGCAGCCTCTGTGCCTTAACAAAACATCCACATCCCATCACCAAAACTCTGCTCTGCACTTCTGCAACATAGCAGCTGGGAAAGCACACAGGAAGGCATAAGGAGGAGAGAAAAACAGCAGGGGAAGTATTTTCCTTCTGATATTAGCTTTCTGCCACATCTCATCCTAAGAAGACAAAAATGTTGGATTTTCTGGGACCACAAAAGCCACTGGCAAGCTCTTGCCTGCACCTCTGTCACTTGCTCTCAGTTAAATAGCCTGGAGGTTACGGCCCTTGCTGCTGCACTATCAGGGAATCATGACTTACATTTACAGCCCTAGGAAGCAACTGGAGTTGAGAACATTTCAGAGAGCTCAGAGGACTGAGCTCTCAGATTTTCTCCACTCTGAGTCAGTTTAAATCCCTCAGCATGTAAATAGGCTGCAAAATCAGCACTGAAATACTGAATTTCATGTCCAGATGTAGATTAAATGCTTTGCCAAGCTGTGGTAATCACCAACACAAATGTGGACAGCAGAAGCACACAGCAGTGTAGCCTAATCACCAGTCCCAGCTGCAAGGGTCCTGGCCCCATTAGGAATTATTCAGGCAGATAAATACTGGAAGTGCGACTGCAGTTTTAGATAGATGGGATAAAATGATCAAAGGAGAACAGACCTTTGCATACCCAAGATAGTGGGGTAAGGTTCCTTGAAAACAACCTGCTTTATGATGTGCCATTCACTTCTGCTTTGTCTTTATTTAGGTGATGAACAAACCCAGCCACTATTGAGTACTGAGGCAGGAGCTGATTTTTTTGAGCAGATTGAGAAATGGTAGAGATTTTCACAGATTCTGGAAACTCCAAGTTTCTGCAGTTAGAGATCAAGAGAGCCCAACTGATAAATTCAAGGGCGTGTTTTTATCAGCTCCTCAATGGGTGCTGCCTCTCCCCTCTCACATCAGCCCTCTCCCCCTGTGCTTTCCCCTCTGGCATGAGGGGGACACAGCTCTGCAGGGCAGGGGCCCAGCTGTGCCCTGGGGCTGGGCTGGCCCTGCAAACACAATACCTCCACATCCTTCAGGATGTGTCAGAAATCAATACTAAGCAATGCTGTGCCCACAGCCTTGTGATGGAAAAATAATTTAAAAACAAAAAAAATCAATAGTCTAACAGACCCTGGCCAGTCCTGGTCTGCTGAAGAACAGGGGCAGAGGGAAGAACTCATGCACGAGGGAGCCACAATTCAAAATTTACATTTTTGCACTAAGCAAAGCGGCAGGTGGACTCATAAAGAAGCCTTGCTTTGAGAAAGGCCAAACATCAACAAATCACAGCACCCAACAGCAGGAAAACTGTCACAGACCAGCACTGGTAAGGAGTAGCCTGACAGAGCATTTTACCAAAGCAGGAGCAGCCCCGTTGAGTTTATAGGAACACTCTCCAGATCCTGTATCTCTCATCTAGCTGCAAAATCATCTGCTTTACTGACAGCACTTTAGAGAGGCACCTAGGACAAATATTAAGATAAAATAAACCCTAATAAAACAAAGCATTAGAGTTTAAACTGAATTGGCTCCCTAACAAGAGCAGATGGATACTGGGACTAGTTTCATTGGTAAGAAGAGGTTAAAATTTTTCCCACTCATACATTTCATTTGTTCCTTAGAGGTGGAAATAACCATACAGACTTCATCGTAGTTTTTCTTATAGAGCATAGGAGCAAGAGGTCATGTGCTGTCCTTCCTCAAAAGCACCATGATGCTTTTGTGTGGAAGGGCAAGGGCCCCCAGGGGCTGAAGTGACCTAGATGGACAGTAGCTCAAACACCAGAGGTTCCTCTCTTGCCTGGCCAGCAAACCAATGCCAAAAACCAGAGTTACTCTTCACAGTTCTCATTGAAAATGGGGTAGAGCTTTGTTTTTGCTGTGGTGAGACCGTGCAGCTCTGCTGACGCTCAATGTGTTCTTGAGGAGCTGCTGGTTTTTCTCCTGTGTCCAAAGTCCTCTGTTTATTTTGAAACAGTGACAAAGTCTCTGCTGCTCTCTAGACAACGCTGTTGCCATGTCAGTGCAAAATATCCCCCCCCCCTCTGCCTCTGTCTGGCCACCCCTCCCTGTCTCTGTGTGACGAGTGGGAGGAGAGCACTTTCCCTTTGCAAAATTACCTCTCTAAATCCTTACCTCAGTTGTTTCTGGACCAGCCTAATGCTGCATTCCTCTTCCAGCCACGTGTCTGCTGTTTTCCAAACTATGGCTTCCTTTTCTGATCTGTGATCATAACCCCAGAGCACTGCCTGCACTGTCCCAGCTGCTCAACATCAACCAGCTCTTTGGGCTGGCAGGAACCTCTCCAGTTGCTCCCCAGAGTGCACAGAAAGAACCTTCTGAAGGTGAAGGTAGTGATTTTATATGTGAATGTTTTCTCCTTGTGTTCCTAAAATGATTCCATATAAAAAAACCCCAACCAAACCAACAACAGAAACAAAACCCTTTCATAAGAGCAATTTCAGTCCATTATATATTTCCAGTGCTGAGCTTGTGGGTGTTTTATCAAGACAGATATCAGAGCCCAATTTAAGGAAAGCTGGTAGAGCTGCCAAGCCCTGTAAGAAGCTGTAAATGAGCAAACAAAATTACTGGTACTTTTTTCAAATGGCATGGAGCTGAAAGACAGAAATAGTTAAATTACTTAGAAAAAGGTAAAGTAATTGAGATTGCTATTTGAGCAAAGCTGGCATGAAAAATCCTCCATAAGAGTAAGGGTATATCACTTGCAGTCTCTTTTGGTTATTATGTCACAGGACACACATTCTACTCTTTATCACTTTCCATACAGTTACTTAAATTATAAAAGTGAAGCAAAGCTAAAGCTCAAGGGAAAAAATTACAACAGCTGTATACATGTATTAGCCAGTGGGATAGAGAAAACTGAGCCAACATGTGAGCAGGGTCAGAGCACGGGGTCCCTGTATTGGGCCATGTTGGGTAACAACACGTCCCAAAGGCCCATAACTGCTGATGTGGAATTTACATACATCACTTTCACACCACTCCCTAAATCACCCTTGCTGGAAGGAGCACCACTACTGTCACCCAAAGTCTAGGCAGCAAAGGGCAAAACACTGCATGTGAATCTTACTAGAGTTATTTTTCAGAGTAAATATTTTTTATATATTTCATCACAGCAAAAGAATGACTCCAAGGTTTTTTAGGGATGGGTTGGCTTTCACCCAGGTTGCCAGGGTCCTGACTGCTGTGGGGTACAGACAGCCCAAGGTGCTAGACTGGTATGCAGAACTCCTTTCCTCTCTTTTCCACAGCTGGCCTGTGTTTGTCCACAGATCAGCTCTCATGGGAATGACCCTGCCACTGAGGTCAGGCCCTTTTTGGGAATCCTCCCCATGTGAGAATCCTTGTCCTCAAGAATGGAGTCTGCCACAGGAGGGCACGTTGGCTCCACACCTGCAGGCCCATAGCCATTGTTAGCAAAACTCTTCAGGACCTCCCATTGGCACAGACAGCATCTTAAGAAACACCTGTGCACCCTTATCTGATGGGGTAACCTCTCCAGCATCCTCTGCCCACAGCAGCCTCACAAGGCCTCCACGGGGCCAGCCTTTCTCCCTGTCACTCATAGGAACGAAGGGACAACAGGATGCTGCCCTGGAGAAAACCCAGAGCAGGCAAGGCCAGGCTTCAGCTGCCTTCATCAACACTGAACAGCCCATCCTCCCCTCAGCAATGGCAACAGGAGAGATTCAACACAGAGAAATGCTAAACCCCAGCCAAAACCAAAAGCCAAGAGAGCAGGGAGCCAGCAGGGTCCTGCAAGTATGCAATACGTGGCAGCATGCTGCGTTTTATTAAACACCAAGCACCTCGCAACAGAAGAACAGTCTCCAAAACGTTAATTTTCCTGCAGTTGATTAACTGTCCAGCATCCAGACTCACATTACCTCCGAGACTGAGCACGCGTGGGAGGGAAACTGGCAGCAGCCGCCGGGAGCGAGTGCCAGTGTGTGATCGTGAAGTGCTCTCACACCACATTTGGGATTATTGCATTCCTTGGGGAGATGCCAAATACTCCCCCTGCCCCCCTGCCTAAATTTCCCCTTCTTTTTTGGTGGATGCAGATTAGAGTGAGAGGAAGTGGGTGCCTGTTTGATTTTCAGTTGGATGCTCCTGCTCTGATCCTTCCAGGCAGGCTGATGGATACAGCCGTGCCACCCACCCCCAAACACTTGCATGCAAGTCCCTCAGGACCCTCCCAGCTGCAAACACTTCTTTTTAACAGAGGTGCTGCCTCTTCAGAGCTGCCTTGCCATGCACTTGAACACGGAAAGACCCCTCTCAGACAACTGCATTGTTATTTTGTTGTTCATTTCACTCTGCAAACAGGAAAGAGATCAAGCTGTCCCTGTCTCCCAGAGCATGTGGCTGCCATACACAAATGTCAGCCCCAGCAACAGGAACAATCTTGTTCCCGTAAGTCAACAAACAATTTTTAGAAAGGTCTGTGCTGTGGGAGGATTTCCTAATGTGATACAAGTCATCAGACTTAAAACACATGTCTGCTCTGGTGAATTTAATAAAGCAACAAGGCTTGTAGGAAAAAAGATACAAGAAAACAAAAACTTTCTCCTAATGACTTCATCCCACAAGGGTCAACAGTAAATCACGGGCAGCGTTTGTCGGCAAGGGGAAGCTCTGGAGATTTCTTTGAGAACTTTAAAGGAAACTTGTAGGGTTCAATAACAAAACCAACACTTTCCTTATTAAGAAAAAAAAGAAGAAAAGAAAACCCCATAATTTTCCCAGCATTGTACCATGAGAGCATCACTCATGCATAGAATGTTGCAATCTGTATCATCAAGGAAGGAGTATGGCCTGAGCCACTAAAGCATTTGTTTCAGCTGGTTTTTACTGTGTGGGCAGCACAGATACACGTGGATAACATAACCTCCCCAACCACCATATTCACTCATGTATTTTACTCAGGCAATACTAGCAGAGAACAACAAATGGGCTTAACATTTTTAAACATAAAAAGAAAAAAGCTCCCTACAACAGCCCCCAGACCATAACCCCAAGTCTCACTCAGCCAAGAGTTTGAAGAAGCTTCATTAGGGTTGCAGCAGCAGTGGAGATTTGCCCTGCCTGTAAAACAGGCAGACAGTGGTGAACACCAGAAAAAGGGTCATGGGGCTGCCCCAGGCAGGCACTCACCTCACATGCACTCAGAATAAAAAAAGACATTTAGAAAATCAAATTGTGGATCTTTTTTCCATGTTCTTGACATAACTATCAAAATGGAAGCTGATCCTATTGCATGGAAGCCTCTGAGTAATCTGCTGGAGCCAAGAGGAAATCCTAGGGGATATTCATGGCACTTGGCAGCACCGTCCTGGACCAGCTGCACCCTGACCTACCCCAGTGCTGCCATTCCCAGGTATGCCACTGCCTGCTTCCATCAAGCAGGGCTTTACAAAGTTGATTTTTTTTTTTTTTAGTATATACAGCTATATGTATTAAAAATAAAATTAAGTTAAACGAAATAGTGCATATCTGTGCAGTACACTGCAGTTATAAAAACTTTATTTCTCCTCTTTGTATTGCTTGGGAGCACAAATACATTTTTCATGTATTGTCAGGAAAATATTCCCGTTTGCAAATTCAGGTCTTCTAAAGATGAACAGGCTGCTAATCTTTTAAATTTAAAACAAGTCAAAAAGCAGCACATTGTAGAAACCTGCATTAAAAACCCACATTCACACATGCATGCAAACAATAACTTTCACTGGTTTAAGACAACAAAAACAAAGCCCCCACACAGTTTCATTAACTCTTGCAATCAGCTTTTATCACAATACTTAATCTACCTTAAGCTTTTGTACAAACAACAGGAGATGCATGAAATCTCCCATGCAACGTTTGATGTGATGTTCACCACTGAGAAGAGCAGGGATAAATATACTCAGAACACCAACAACTCCCCGTGATTTCTCCCTGTGACCAGAGCTAAAGTTATTTAGAGCACAACACAACATTCACAGAAATAAAACATTAGTCATTGGCTCCCTAACCTCGAGTCTTTTACCTGCTTTCCCAAAGTTCCAGAAGAGATGCGTAAAAATGAAGCTGCTGTTACTGAAATTTCACCATATAAAATGCAGAGTTATTCAGTATAAAAATTTCTGAAGTGTGAAAGCGTTTAACTTCTCTTTGGTTAAAAAGTAAGAGTAATAGTCAACAACACTGACCTACTTCAGCTACCTAATGCAGAAGTTGAAAGAAAGTTTAATAAGCATTAGATGATTTTCATCAGTCTTTAGTGTAGAGCCTGTAGGCATGTGATGCTTTTATGTAGTCTTGTAAAAGTACATTTAAAATTCTTTATATTGACCTAATGAAGTTTATTATTTGGGCCAAAGGATGTTTGTGAGGCTGTTACCAGCAGGCTTCCAGACTCTCATAAAATACAGCTGCTTCATGACTCCTGATGAGTCCAAACTCTGCCCCTGGCTACCTGAAAGCTCAGTGACAGATTTAAAAATACAATTCACAGGTCACTGTCCTCAGACAAAGCTTCAGCTACATCTGTGTTGTACTAACCCACCAAGTGCAATTTTAACATACTGTAGCTTTACATGCAAAGGAAGAAAAAAAAATAAAATCTTTCACTTTAATGATTAATCAGTAATACTCAGGGAGGTTTCTTTTATTGCTTCTGACCTAAATATCAGCTGCAACTTGCCTGGCACTCCTCTTGGACTCCAGGAGCTTTTTAGCCTCCCATAGAGCAGTCCAGTAGCACAGTGCATGTGCACTTCTCATTGCAGCATACTAGAGCAAATGTGAAGTCCCTAAAATTTAAGGTCCCTAAAATAAACAACTTCATCAACACAAACCTCAAAAGCAAAGATTTGCACATGCTAATCTGATCATTGGAACGGCGATTTCAAGTATTGGTTCTACAGAGACTGCCTCAAAAGAGTAGTAAAATCTTATAAATTTGGGTGGGTTGAATGAAAATAAGTTGCAAGAAAACACAATAAAAAATTTTAAAAATAAAATATAATTTACTAAACATTTATAAATTAATTAAATTAATTTATAAATAAATTAATTATGTTTTTAAATATAAAACATGGGTTGCATGGTGGAAAATAACAACTAACCTAACGGCTTTCATAAAATATTTTACCAGCTTTGAAAAATCAAGGTTTAACAGAAAATAGTAGGCTCCTTTTCTACCATAATTAGGCACTATTTCAAACACTTGATGGCAAGTGCAGGTGACAGCAGTTAACTGAATGATGCACTCGCCTATAATTAAGTTTTTTTTGTATCATTAAAAACAGGCTGTGAAGATTCCGAGTGTTTTGCAGAGGTTTACAAAACGCAGAAACGCCACCTCTGTGTGTGCTTGCACGATGGCACAAGTTGGGGGAGAGCCACAATTCTGATCTCTTGCCTTGGAAAAAGCCATGGAAGGTCTAGAAAGAGGAAACCTCAGAGCATCATTAGGAGTTCTGCCACGTATCTGCGGTGCTTCTGGCACCCCCTCCCTTGGCATTTGTCCCCCCTGGCTCCGCCGCGGCTGCCTCGGCGCTCTCGGCTCCGCCAGCCCGGCTCGCCCGGCGCTCGCAGCCGCATCCTCCCGCCGGGCCGATCCCTCCATCTGCTGCCGCAGCAGGGGAGCTGGGAAAGCTCGGCTTACACCTCACGCTGCATGTTGCTGGAAATTTCTGCCATCTGCTATTGCCTCTCCTCCCATGCCTCACAAAAATACCGGTGACTAAATGGAAAGCAATTCCTTTATCAGATGTTTTAAAGTGGTGTCAATTTGAATAATGACTTTTTTTTGATTGCTTTTGTATTCACGCGAACATAACAAATCAGCACAGATTAAGAGATAAAGATGCAAGGTCAGATTTATACAGCTAGCAAATAACTAAATGTATTCAACAGCCTACCCCAAAACTATTTCTTTAAAAAGCATTTTTTTAAAACTATGATTTGCATGACTTTTGACCTGTGTGAGCAACACATGATTCTCTCCCAAAGCCAAGCCCTAAATTCATCACACAAGTTATTGCACTGGAATGCAATTTCAAACCACAGAATATCCTACACAAACACGCCCTGCCTCCATCCAGGCAGCACCCAGAGCCAGAGACTGAGCATGCAGCAGTGTAGGGGACCCTCCTCAGGGCGCTCTTGGGTTTCATGAATTTGCACTCACACTGACAAGTCAAGCCTTAGCTGAAGCCAGATATGCAATTCAAAATACACCAGACTACAAAGAAGCATTTTAAAGCAAGGAAAATCAGGCATTTGGTGACTTACATATCCTCTACAGCCCCTTTGTGGTCACACACTAAAGGCTTTCAGGATGACCCAGCACAGAGACACAACATATTGCTGAGGAACAGCAGACCCAAACCCCTGCTATGAAACACCTCATCATGGATACAACAGACAGCTCAGGGGGACCATGCTGCCTGACAACACACGGGTTCAATCAGCCTGTTTCTTCTACACAAATTTAAGAGAGGACTTACCTTTGTGGGCACTCTGGGTGCACTGCTCCTCCTGCTTTGCTCCACTCACCAGGGCCAGCACCCTCCTTTTCCGGGTGACTCAGGCAGCAGCTTGTGGCAATGGAGGCAGCTGCTTCCCACACTGTCCACAACCCCAAGCCACGGCACTGAGGAACCCCATCCTGCCCAGGGAAGGGAAGGGAGTGGGGGCAACTCATCACCAAAACAGGCCCAACCTGGGTAGCTCCCCAGGAGCCCCTCCAGGTGCACCTTGTCTCCCAAATGGCAGCTGGGACGTCCTCACCTGTGTGCGCTCAGCTCCCTGGCCTGCAGGTGAGGGGACAGGCAGCCCCTGGTGCCTCTGCGGCTGAAGGTGACACTCTGACCACTGGCAGTGTTTTCTGTGTCCGAGCTGTCCAGGGCTGCTTCCGAACACACCCCGGCCAGGCCAAGGTGGGATTTGGGGCAGCAATGGGGCCCAGGGTCCGCGTGAGGGGAGCGTGGGGCTGCCTCAGGCGAGTCACGGCTGGTTCTGGCCGGTCCCAGCCGGTTCTGGCCGGTCCCGGCTGGTTCTGTCCGGTTCTGGCCAGTTCTGGCCGGTTCTGGCCAGTTCTGGCCGGTTCCTGCTGCCCCTCTGAGCCCCTCAGGGGCTGAAGCAGGAAAACGCCACTGGGCACCAGGGAGCAAAGGGACACTGAGGGGCCAGAAACAGGCGGCAACAGGGGTCACTTCCCTTTGTTTCTCACCACCCAAATGTATTTCCGTTATCAAGAAATGAGGTCAGTTTTCGCCAGGTGGAATCCGTTTATCCCATGACAATACACAGTGAGGGATGTCTCCATTCTTATCACCACCCAGCAGCTGTCACCCAACGCGGCCTGGCCCTGCCGAGGTGGGCACCTGACATTCAGCCAGAGCTGGCCCACCACAGCTTGGCCACATCACACCAACCACAGAAATAAACCTGTGAGCAAAAACACCCAAAACGAAACACCCAAATCCCAGCAACAACCTTGTCCTGTGAGACAGCCAGCTTGGGGCTGGACAGCGATGGATTACCTGGAAGCCCTGCAAAGGGGGGCAGTGAGAGGGAAGGTAAACAGCCAAGCCCACCATGGAAAGGGTGGAGAACAGGCTTACAGTGATCCAAAAACCTCCAGTAAGAGGAGTGAAACCCCCTCTGGCCAACCCGCAGGGACAGAAATCAAAGCACGACTTGATTACAACCTAAGTATCTTCTTGGGGAAATCTGAGGTATGTTGTCAGGTAATTTATATGACAAATATTCAGAAGTGAATTGAAACAGATTCTGACCTTATCTGCATCTACAGTAAGGTTAGACATTTTGCCTAGAAGAAAAGCTGTTCATTCCAAACCCCACTGAAGAGTGGCCTATCACTAAACCTGAAGAGTGGTGATTTTTGTTGTCATCACTAATTGAAAACTTTCAAACACTTTCTCAGTAGATAAATGAACCCACATTTATATAATATAGGCTTAATAGTTAATGAAAAGATATTAAGAACATTAAAGAAACATTTCCTCCCTCTTCAGAGCAGTTATTTTGTGATGTTCCTATGCACCACAGCTGGTTTCCTTGACTAATCATTAAGAATTACCATTCCAACTAATAAGCAATGGCAAAGAAAAAGTTTGCAATATTTTCTCCTCCTTAAAGGCCTGTTGCAGCAACTCTTCCCAAAGTGAAATATGGAGACTCTCACAGTTTTTCTAACAGTTGTTCATGTTAACCTTTGACCATGCAACTCCTCACTTTGTTTATAACATAGCAATATTATACCTCCAAATAATAAGTAATCATGCTGGTTCAATGCTTCATTAGGGTTATTACATAACCAGAGTTGTGAACGCTGCAAAAGGAAAATAAACCATAAAGAAAGCGTATGCCACCATTGGGTTCAGTTATGGGTCCCCATAGAGTAAAACTCAGTTTTATGGAGACTTGAGTAGCTGCCAGGAGATAAATGATAACATTTGTTTTGACAAATCTGGGGCAGTCCTCTTCATTTACCAGGAACTGAAAGAACTCCACTTGCATCAAAGCAGCCTAGCAAGAGACAGCTTGAACGGGAAAAGGAAGTCCTGAAAATTCATGCTGTTTTGGTATGTTGCCCTTCCATGCTTGAACATGAAACACACGAAATAACTGGTTCCCTTGGGTACACAAATTAAAAGCCTGTTCACCAGGGTGCAAAGCCTCTCATTTCTGAGCAGGTGAACGTGTAGCAACTAGACATTTCACACAGCATACTATCAGGTCTAGAAGCCTGGAGAACTTGTTTTCAAAAAAGGCAAGCAAGGTCACAGCATGCACTGAGGAAGGAAGTATTGCTCTACCATGGATTTCTTTTCTGTGCTTAAACGCAGAACACTTTCACCAGGTTCAAGCCAGGGGGAAAACTGACCTGGTGAAGAGTTAAGAGGTCAGGCAAGAAAGCTTTCAACGTCTTTTTGATATTTCTGCACACCTCCCATGTTGAATAGCACATGAAGACGCACTGGAGTGTTTATCAGATACTGATTTGCCTTCAGGAACCATAAAATACTTGATTTGTTTTCTGCCAAATTTTGTGAGCTTGGAAAATCTCAATTAGATAAAAAAAAAAGCTTTAAAATGAAACACTGACTTATCTGCTTTCAGGAAGGGAGGTGGAAGGGACAGAGTCTCTGTGATTCTTTGTCATAACATTCTGGGGTTTTATGTATAAACACAAATTCTGAAACGTCTATAAAATTTCACTTAAACCCAAAATAGACCAAAGATACAAAATATTCCATTTCTAGTATAGCTTTGAACAGACAGACAATGCATCTTTATGCAGTATTTGATTTAATGCCCATTTTATCACAGATGGTATAATCACAAAAAACGGAACACTTGAAAGGAATTTGACAAACAGAACCAGATGCAAAACATCTTGAAGCTTACAAATTCATCACAAAGATTAAGGAGGACTTGAAAATACAGGGTTTCAAAGCTTCCAGCAGACCAACACATCTGTTCAGCCCAGAGATGCTTTCCTAATTCCTGATGTGTTTACATAGTGAGAAGATGCAGTAGGAAGTAGATCAGAAGCAATTCTGTTTGGGGGGTTCATTCCCTCACCTCTGCAGCAGAGCCAGGGCACAGAATAACCACACATAAAATGCAACCAAAGAACAGCGATGGTTTGGCCTCAGGAGAAATATGATAGGCAGGTAGGAAGAAAGGAAGAAATGTGCTGTTGTATTCCAATAATTAATGTTAAAGTGGATCCTTAAGAATCTATCCTTAAGAATCTTTCTATCTATAAGTAACTGCTTTTATTATTGGTTAAAGGCAGGGGCCTGTGGAGTCACTTTTGCAAAATAATTTTTAAACTATAATAAGAACAGCATGCAAAAGGATGCGCCTTTCTATGAATGTTTTAAAAAAAAGAACCAACCAAGCAAACTAACACTTCCTTTACTTAATCTTCACAAACAACTGCCCACCTGAAGAAATGATGCCTTCATCTACTCCAGCTGTGTAACCACAATGTACTGTTTATGCTGTGCTTACAAATTTATTTCCTCACACTGGCCAAAGATGACCATTAGCACCTGTGTCCTCACTGCCACAGTTTTGAAATCCAACACAAAAAGCAAACACTAGTCTGCCCGAAAAGTTAAAAGACCTCAAACTTCCCAAAAGTACTTGTTTGAAACTTGAGTGCTGATCAGAAGAGAGCAGAAACCTGAGCCAAGCACAGGAGAGCCAAGATCGAGGAGAGGTGAGCAGACACCACCAGAAGCCAAGGAAAGGCAGCAGTGCCAGAAGTGTTATTTCCAGTCTCCACTCATGACTCTTAAATCCCTTCAAAAAAATCTTTCAAAGCTCTCATCCACTCTAGTGGTTCTGGATACTGTCCACATTAATCACTCCTAAGAAAAGAAGAAAGCGTTATGCTTGTGCAAGCAAAAAGCTCATCAAGCTGCATGTAACATTTAAAAGTTTGCCCTTTCTAGCATTTGGAGTCCAAAAAATATAATGGAAAGAAAGCACTGAGTCAACAGTGGAGCATCTGCAACCACTTTCAGTGAAGATGGAAGATAACCACTGTGGGAGGCAAGCTCAGGATGAGCTTTCCTACGTGACAGATGCCTTCAGCATTCCAGTTTGCTGGCTATTGTCACCATTTGGTTCAAGGAGAAACACTGCCAGCACAAAGCCAGTTTTAATAGAGCTGCACCAAAACACCTCGTGCCCCACAGGGATTAGTTACCTAGCTGTCTCCCATCCAGTTTCCAAGCAAGATTCAAATCTGTCAGCAATTTAACTTCACCAGGCCAGCTTGGTTTGTCCTGATTTCTAGATGCTGGGCTATATAAAGACATCTTGAAGTATTGGAAGAATCAGCACCCTTAGTACTGAACTGTCAGTGCTAAGCACCCAGTGCTTATTCAAGCTACTTCAGAGAAAGGATTTTTTGGTAACATGCATTAGCAGCTTCCCTCTGAGGTGAGCTCCAGCATGCAAACAGAAGCACATTTTTGAGGAACCATTGTTCAGCTGCATGGTGGAAAAACTCCTGCTAAAGGAAAGTGTTTGAGTATTTTGTTATCTGAACCCTGGATCACTTTAAAGCAAAAGGAAATTATCCTTGGGTTCCCTTCTGTTTTCCCTTAGTATATTTATGTGTAACATACAACAAGATTTACTGCCTACAGAAGGTTTCTTACGTTCTCAATCTCAAAAATACTCACATCCTCTTCACTTCTATATTGTATATACACAGCATGAGATTGCAGTTCCCATGGATGGCTTTAGTTTTGGGACCATAAGTTATTGCCATGTGCATTTCAGGCCTCTTCTACTCTTAAGTCCTTCATGGGTAACAAACCATGATTTTTATCACAGCAAAGAAGTGTAGCAACATCCATATCAGTGTATGGTCCTAGGGTTATTAAATTAGTAGCAACGTCATTTCTTAAAACATTAATCGCCCATTGTTAGAAGTGACAGATTGTTGCTTCATTACATAATTTTTTAGGGTTTTTTTTTTCCTCACATTATGTTTTGCTTTTTCCATCTGTTAGTTTCCATGAAGTTGCAACACAGTTTTGGCACAAACTGGGTAATTTCCATCACAATGTATTAATCTTTCTTCATATTTTCATCAACATCTGGAATCATTCTGCATTTCTCAGAGAAAATATTCCCCAACTCTTACTCCTTAAGAGAGTGGGGAAGTTTCACACTAGATAACGCTCTAATGCAGAAATTTTCTACATTGTTTGAGTCCATTTCTTTAACAGTGCACTTTCTTCAAAGTGAGAGGAAGAAAATTATCTTTATTAACCTTTAACTGCTCCTAATAGCTGTGTCAATATTCAAAGCTGGCAAGTATGACTGCTCTACTACTTTAATTTTTAAAGTCTGCTTTACTAACTCATGAAAGCATGTCAAATATTAAAATTATAAACACTATAAAAAAGTACATCTGCAGCACAGGAAACAAAGATAAAACTCAAATTTTCCTTAATATGAATATATCATCTACAGAAAGCTTTTTGTAATTTCTGGATTCTTGTTACTTCTGCTCCAGATGCTATCTCAAACCAAATAAAAATAAAGGAATTTTATAAAGCACAAGTTTATTGTGTGCTTTTCAGATTACAAGATAGTCCTCACCCACAACTACACCTAAATCAAAATAAGAGCTCTTTTATCTTTAACCATGCTAAAATACCTCCCCTACCTGCTTAAACATCCTTACAGCTCACCACTTTCAAAGCAGCTGTCAACAACGTAACAGACACCAACCATGCATATTGCAAATTCTTCTACAAGTTCCCCAGTTTTTGCATCTCCTGATATCCTCAAAAATTTTGCAGCAACTCCAAATACAACCAGACCTTCCTTCTGCTCCAGTACCTGTGATGCAAAGGAAGCTGGTTCTTCAAGGATAAAATGTAGCTCCAACATTGTCCAGACTTGTCTGGAATCAAATGCTCCTTGGCTTACTTTATAGGGCAAGCACAAGTCTCTGAATACCCCTGCCCATCACACCTGTACTGACCAGCTTACAACAGCACTCATAAAACTTGTGTAATCGTGTTTTCTAGGACTTTGGAAAATCAAGAGCCCTCTAGCAACGGCTAGATTGGAGTGGGATTCAGCAGTAAAGAGAGAGGCCTCATTTTTAATCTTTACAGAGCTTGGAGACTCCACCTATTTTCTCTTGTGAATTGGCAACATTTCTTAGAATGCAACTTTTTGTTCAGACTGAGAATCACCATTTTTGCTCCTGACTGGCAGCAGAGCGAGACAAGCCCAGGTTGTTCAGGGAGCAATCGTGCTGATGCTGTGCCATGCCAGCTGCTGGAACACTGCCTGCACCATAAGGAAGCAGCCAACAAGCTCTAATGCTCCATCACCTCATTCTCTGTCCCACACTAGCTTTACACTCTGATGACTAAAGCCACTGGAAGCATAAATAAATGGTCCAAATAAATGGTCCACAAAAGAAACTGCCTCACTTCAGACCCTCCTAGCTCACTATCAGAAACACTGTGCAGTTTGCAAGCCCACCTTGCCTGTAAATTTCCATGTAATTTAAGCCACTGCCTGGTAAATTAGTGCTCAGCACCACACCCTTCAGCTGTCCTCAGCAAAACAGTTTGTTGATCTATTTCCTTCACAGACTTGTTCCCACACCTGCACTTCTCAGCAGGTATTCAGAAAAACAACTCTCAGAGCTTTGCAAGGTCAGTGGGCCAGGAGCAGCCATCGGAGAGCTGTGTCTGTAAAACAGAGACCATCTCAGGGATCATGAGATGCCTGAGAGCACGGGGTGAGGCAGAGCAATACCGAACCTGCAGCAGCAGCGGAGCAGACAGACAGGACAGACAGACTGTGTCTGCTGTGTGCACATCACCTCAGTGTGACAGCCGTGCCTCTTGCCAGGCTGGCTGCCCGTGTCCCAGCAGCCTGGAGAAAGAATTCCCTTCCCCTCTACTTCTGCACCAGAGGTGACAGTACAACGACCACCAGGAAAAAACCACACAACTCTGTGCTAACCTGACCAAAACAGTCATTAAAAATGGGAAGTCCAAAGAGAGAGTAAGAACTTGTGAGCCAAACCACGAAAACCTGCTAAGAATTGAACCTGTGATAATTTGACTCTCTTAGATTAAGGAGAGGCAACCCAAAAAAGCATTCTCACTTAAAAGCCAGACAAAGACACTGTATGCGATACAAAAAGAAGAGTAAAACACATGAAGCAATAACATGTGAAAGAAACATGTTGTCATTATGTCAAATACTGCTTTTTATATTTTATTAACAAGCAAGCATCCCTGGAACCGGGTCTATATAAAAATACTTCATGAACCAATCAGAATACAAGGGAGTTATATAAATTTATTTTATGCAACACTGATTAGCTTTGAAAATTTCCATTTTTAATGTTTTAATTTCAACTTTCATTTTTTTAAAAAATCACTAAAAGGACACAACCCACAAAAATACAATCTGTATCTGCTCTATATTTACAGATAACTGGTCACTGTTAAGGCACAGATTTAAAACTAACATTTTATGTAGCAAGTCAAATATTTGTGCATAATGTAACACTAACAATACGATACACTGTACTGTTATATTCCCTTTGTGGAATCAAAGTAAGTGAGAATTTTCTTTACTTCCAGTGTGGTTTTTTTTTTTGGTTTTTTTTTTTTTTTGTTTTGTTTTAAAATGTGAAGCCCTACTGAAAAATAATGTTGTTCATAGGAAATTCTTCACTTTGGTGTAGATGAAATAAGCACTGCTCAGCAAAAGACCACATCAACTTAATACTGTAAGAAAATCAGTTTCTGAGTATAGTACCGTCTGGATGCATAGCACGTACCTACTAAACTAACACTAAAAATCTGAGTGTAAAGCTTTTGGATGCTTTTAAATTTAGGCAAAATAAGCGAGAAGGGGTTGCAGAAAATTCTGTACAAAGTGTTGCTGAATATTTAGTTCATTAAAAATATTTTATAAAATAACGAGTCTGAATACAATTTGATTTGAAAGCACTGGGCTTGCAAATGCAAATATTTAAACAACAGCTTATCTGTAAGCACGTAAATAGTCAATGTGAATGGAACTATCTGCATGCTTAGAAGTAAGCACGAGTGTAAATAGCTTTAGAATGAGAAGTTGTGGCTCCCAAGAGGGTTTCCATGAAGTTGCTCTTGCCTGTGCAACACCCACACACTCAAATCTCTCCTAGACACGTGGTTACTGACCCTTGGCACTGAGCACAGGAACTTGCTGTGAACAACTGTGTGAGTAGCAGATACAGCTTTAGGCAGTCACACCTGCAGTACCACTCTAAAACCAGACGAAGCTGCTACTTGATCTACAGGGGAAGACACCCAGTTATACACCATTAAGTAGATATGGCTGAAATGAACACTGAGCAGCAATTTTTAGCTAACCACAAGACTGTATATTATTGCTTGATCATCTATGCCCTCAAGTAATAGTCTCTTTGAATTCCCTTTTGTGTGTGCAATTTTCTCCATACATCATTTTGCATTCTCACCTTAAAAGATAGAATTACCCATGGAAAGTGTCAAAAAATCTCTCACCCATTTTTGCATAAACCCCAACTACTGTAAATGCTATTCTAATGCCTTCTGTTAAGAGCACTTGACAGTGGTGTATGTCCATCTCAAAAGGCTTGTACACTGAACATAAATAATACATTACAGTAGAGGTAAGGTAATTCACAATATTTCTCATGGGAATGCTTTTCAATTAATGCTTGGAAATTATACATTGCATTGCAAAAAGAGGCACTTTATGGATTCCTTCATTGCATTGAAACCCTTCATAAACCCATAACACAACATCTGTAAGGACAGAGGAATAACATTGCCAAATCTTTCGGACTTTCACAGTATAAGAATGCAAAATTTAGCTCTAGCTGCTTGTAACATGGACTCTTCCTGTTGAACATAACTTGTTTCAGAAATAGTTCATCTCCAGAGTTTCAAACACTTCTGCAGCTGAAAATTACAAATCTAGATCGAACAAAACAGATGCTGTTACATCTATTTTATGTAGGTCACTTGATTGCTGCATGCATAGTCATGTAAGTAATATGTGTCATTATTAAATGGCAACAGTGCTGTCTTGTCAAATTAGATTAGTTGTCTGTTTAATCAAACTGACAGCCCAGAGCTCTAGTTTGATGAATGCCTTTTGGTCTCTACCATACATCTGCAGTAGATCAGTTTAATCTGTTACGTATTGTAGGTGTACAGGATCTAAAAATAAAAGTCTGATATAAATAAGTGTCCTTTAGTGGCAGGGTACTAAAAATAGCCCTTTGCTTTGAGACAACCATTAAAAACAGTTTTAGCATAAAGGCAGCAGTTAAATATGTTGACTGCAAAGGGTTAATATTGCAAGGTCCATTTTGGTCTTTCATTGCATTTGTTACAGTGAGTATTATTGCAGGCAGCATTAAACTGCTTCATAAGAGCATAATAAGACTGGTCCACTACCAAGTGACTTGATTTTGGAACAATCTCTTCAGATAACTACCTGGGAGACAGAGAGAGGAGAAAAATTAATCTGCATAAGAACCAGTTTCTAGTACCATTATAGTGAGATGTGACTTAATGTAGGAACACCTGAAAAAATTTGATTAGTGCCAATATAAAAATTGATATGGAAATGAAATAGAAATAAATTTCCACAGGACAAGAAATCAGAACATGTAAAGTGCAGAAAGACCTCAATAATTATTTTAAGCAGTACCAGAAAAATCCATCTTGATAAAGCCAAATCTATGCTCTCTGACATCCCAGCTCTTCATTCTTCCTTCATTCAACAAAGTACAAAATTCAGTGCATACATTATAGTTATAGGTAATAAAATACTAAACAAAGAACCCTATATTATTATTGCAAATTCTGTCCAATCTACATGAGTAAAACGTAACACACATTTGCTGTTTCAAAAGACAACTGACAAAATGTGTTCTCTCTGATTTTTTTGGCACAGTATTGTGCAGACAAAACGCTTTGGTCCTTGACACCCAAACTCCCAAAGTGCAGAGGGTGGTGTGCAGTGAAGGCTGTCCACAGGATTGCCATGTCCATCTTTGCAGCTGATTTCTGAGCCCAGCCTCCTGCTACCAGCGCCCGCTGACGCTGGCAATGTCCGAGTGATACTGGCGCGGCAGCCTCCCGCTGGCTCCGCCTTCCAGGAACGAGGCACGCATGTTCGACGGGTCAAAGAGCTTCCTGCGGTTCTTGTTCAGCTCTGGGGAGGTCAACCCACAGAAATCTCCCATCAGAAATTCATTTCAAAGTTTTGATCGCAACCAAAGGCAAAACTTCGGTTTAAATGAACAAAGTATCTTAGATACAGTACCCACTGAAACTGTCTGTGAGGTACTCATTCAATTAACAAACAGTCCAACAGGATAATGAGAGCATCAGGTTAAGACTCTGAGGTTCCTTGGGATGCAGGCATCTACACGGGACAATCCTTATTTGGCACTGATACAGTGTGAAGTAGATAATTTTTTGGACTATTGATTTAGATCAAATTGACATAGCTGAAACTTTAAGAAGTTTTTTAGAACACTCAAAGACTGCAATCTTCCTGGAGGCACAACCATGCAGTATAAACTGAGATTGACAGAACAGCTCGTTACCAACTTGATAATTTCTCAATGCACAATTCTTTATTTTAAACATAAAACTGAAGCAGAATTTTAACAAGGACTTTGAGAAAAAACAGATGCTCACCTCTCACTTAAATGTGCACCCTAATCTTGTATTAGTAATAGATTATGTAAAATATTTTTTCCCCACTTTCCCATTCTTGTAAACAAACTGTGCTAGACACAGATCACTGGAGAGATTACATAGATTTTCAAGACTGCTACTGAACTAAAATATATTTGCAAACCAAGAACACAAAAAAAAACCCCAACCACAAAGCCCCCCAAAAGTAGGCACTTTTCCCCAGTAGGATGACTGCTCTGCTAATCAATAAAATGGAGGACAGAGAACCAAAAGGTTGAAAATGCCTGTTGTGACTGGTATATAGTGCAGTTCAGACCCTGCAGTGCCTGTAATCCCAGAGATTCCTGGACCCACAATTTTGGGGCATAGAACTGCACAATCTGGTGTGAGGTGAACTTTCTACCAAGCTCCAGCTTTACAGGACTATTAACAAGTGAGTTGCTTTTAGGTAAAGGGAAAGCTCTATAAAACCCGGGTTGAGGCACCTCTGGTGAGGGGCAAGGTAATATTACCTCTGTAGACTTTAGTCTTACTTTTCAGTCTTTCCAAGGCTTTTTCCATTGTTGGCTATAAACACACAATTTGAGCGAGAAGAACACAAACAATGCTTGTAATCAATAAATGGTATTCTGTGTTTTTACCTGAGATTGCAAGCAGCATTTTTCTTCGGGCACCAAAAGTGGTAATTCCCAACTCTTTCAAATCTTGATCAGTAAGAGTGAGGAATGTTTGCAGATCAATCTAGAGCAAAACAAAATAGGAAAATTATGCAAAACAAGTCTTTCCACAAAAGTATTAAGCAATAAATGTGGTTCAGAACAGCTTCATTTTTTTCCCTGCTCCATTTTACAGTTACTCATGTAAACAGCAACCATGGCTTTTTAATAGCAGCTTCACATAGTTGCTGAATTTGCTTTATTTCTGACAGAAAAGGAGAAATTAAAAAGTAACCAGTTCTGGAAAAGTAGAGAAAATCAATTAGTCTTATTTACTTATGAGTCTTGAGGTTTTGAGTATTTACCACGATTATAAGATGCATGATCCAGCTCTGAAAGAACAGCTCATGAAAATCCTGTCACAAAGTGGGTTCTAAGTGGCTTCTGGTGAAGAGACAGCACAACTATTGCTGGAAAACATCCTACCAACACAAAGGTGCCTCTTGAAGGAACACCAACCTCTTGCTGCTGGAATACGTCTGTGTATTTGCCCAAACCAAGTTTGCTGAAGAGCTCAGGCAGATCAGATCCCTTAAACAAACTGTTGAGGTTACAGCCATTGCTTCCTGTCAGCGAGGAAATGCAGTCCATGTAGTTACTGCTGCTGAGATAGTGTTCAGCTGCAAGGGAACGAGTGTACTTGTCACACATCACAGAAGGGCATGGTTTTACATCAACATTATAGCCAGCTGATCAGTACATTTATAAAGTATTTAAATCTTTTCAGAAAAAAAAAAAGCCTCTCAGTGGTCTGACAGAATGAACAGCATAAAGCAATTTTTTATTAATTAAGTTCCAGTGCTTGTTTTCTACAGACCCACTTTTGTCCAGCCAACTCACTGCTGCTTCTTTATCCTTTATCCACACATGTTGTTTTCTAAGAAAGCTAGAGTGCCACAGAATATTTTCTTTCACTGACAATGTATTTGTTTCTAATTTTCTTCTAAAACACATCTAAGTACATTTTAATCCTTCATTATTTTAATTAACCTAGAACGTCCATTTTTGTCCAATTAGGTAGGTTGAAAACATCAATAGACTGATTTCAAATAAATTTTTCATTTCTTTAGCTCTTCAAGTACTCAGAATATGATGCGGAGCCATTCACTGCTCAACTAATGTGCTTTTTAAAACCATGAATATTTTCTTTAATTGGAGCTATCCTTTCTTACCTTGTCCAAATTATTATTTGTGTACTTTGAATTTGAGATTTAGATTTATTCTCTTTTAAAAGAAAAAGCAACAACAAAAAGTATAAACAGCCACAGTCCTTATTTCCCCATAAAGCAGATAGGTATTATTGACTTTAGTATTCTCTACCTCCACTTTTCACTCTTTCAGAAAGGCATCCATTAACTTATTAAAAAATAAAGTTTCAAAGAGTTCAACTAAAGTAAAATGCTAATTTGTAAACTTCAAACAACATTTAAAGAGTAATTGCAAACCATAGAGCCTGTAGCCACAGAAACCAGTACTCAAAATCATGCTAGGCCATGCCAAACACATAAAGAAGCTCCTTATCATAGAATTGGCTGGGTTGGAAGGGACCTGAAAGAGCTTCTCATTCCAACCCTCTGCCATGTGCTGGGACACCTTCCACTATCCCTGGATGCTCACAGCCCCATCCAGCCTGGCCTTGGACACTTCCAGGGATCCAGGGACAGCCCACAGCTCCTCTGGGTAACCTGTGCCAGGGCCTCAGCACCCTCACAGGGAAAATATTTTCATAAAATCTGACCTAAACCTACTCTCTTTGTAGCCACTCCCCCTTGTCCTATCACTACACATTCCTGTAAAATTTATCCCCACGAGGTGAATCATGCTTTAAAATCCAGTTTCAGCACAGATTATGACTTCACCAGTGAACAAATAGCCCAATAAAGCCCTGGCTGCTGTTGCACTGGCAACAGAGCAGAATGAGAGTGGTCTAGAATAGACCTTTCTACAGGTCTGGTTTCAATACATCTTGAAAAATCCACTCCATGACAGCAAAGAGTTTTCAGCAAGGATGTCTGGAATTTAACAAATATCCTTAAAAGTTTTCCTTTCAGACCATTATTTGTATTATCTTGTTACACAAGCTTACAATTGGTAAAAAAAGTAATTACTTTACAAGGTGTCAGAAATTTAAATCCCTAGTGAAGTCAGGATACATTCATATCAAAATAAATATTGGTGTCAATATGATTATTTTCTTTAAATCAGATAATAAGAGTTTAGTAACCTGATTTGTTTTGCTTCCGTTTGGGGCTGCCAATTGAGGAGACAAAATCATGAGCAGCGGGTCCAAGCCCGTTGCGGTCTCTCCAGTTATCAGATTCACTGCCACTGCCCAGGTGCTCCCGACTGCTGGACCGGGAGAGAGACATGGATGAACCCTGGAAATCACAGAAAGAAAATCTGGGCTGAAAACAGAGCTTTCATTGTGACTCAGATGTTTTCTTTGAAGCAGCTCACTCAAAAAGCAGCTTTTAATGCTCGCAAACGTTCTTTTGGCAGCTGATCAATAGTCAAAAAATTGCAAACCGGACACAAAAACAGCAGGTGTGCTTAAAACATATGCAGTTTACAGTTTTTAAGCAGAAGTTATTTAAAGATCATGATTCAAAACAAGTTGCTCGGTATTTCCAAGTTTGTTTCCAAAACATTCCATGGTATCAAATTCCCACACAAATTCTAGACAAAGCACTCTATTGACTACATCCCTTCACAGAGGAGAGAACAAAACAGAACATTTATCTGAAGATAAGTGGATCAAGTACACACTACTACTTGAAAACAGTCTTGCACACAATACTACAATAACAGTTCCGCAATGCCTTGTGAATTTATAGTTGTTTTGTCTGGGGTCTTTTAAAATAGATTTTCATATACCCGTGAAATACTTATTATCAACTCTCATCAGTGTGGGTCAGAACTCAGCAATACAAGGCAGCAGTATTCCATGGGAACATACCCAAAAGAAATCGATCCTAGAGATATCACATACTTGCAGGAGCTAAAAATTGTGGAAATGAACAATTTAATTCTACAGCCTTGTACCAAATTGCAATTGAAAAGCATCACTAAGGAGGCAATCTTTTTTACTGTTCAGTAGAACTGACACCCCTGAAGAGACACTGTTCTTGGTTAGAATCACAGACTTAGAGATTTTAGGCATCAAGGCCTGTGGGAAATACCCCTCTCCAACTCAAACAACATAGAAAAGTGTGCAAAAACACCTGCAGATTTTGGTTGCAGCTTTTTCTTTCCCCTAGTTACTACTGCATTACATGTAGCCAGGCCCACTATATGCAGTTAAATAGCTCAGAAAGTTGATACACCAAGTAGAGAACACCAAGGCACATTTTAATCCTGGATGAATATTTCTTTTGCATTAAAAGACAGATATATCCTAGAGAACTATGAAGTCCTCTTCTTCAAGAAGCATACCATTTACATTTTATATAAGCAGGATAGAAAAAGGTGTCTCCATGGAAGCTGGGAAGGATTACAGCAAGGAAGCACACTAAAAAGAAACTTCAGCATGCCTTGGAGAAGGAACAAATTCCCTGCAAGATTCCCATGCTGAGACTCTGAAGAGAATTGCTGGACTGTCTGTCTTCTGCCTGAGAAAATTCTGAGCCCAGTGAATAGTGCAAGTAGAGACAGCTGTTCCAGTCCTCTCCACAGAAGGAAAGAAGAGTTTCTGCTGTTCTCCTCCACCATACACTGATACATATTACACAGTTTATCTGTCACATATACACTGTTCTCATTAGGTTAAAAATTCCATATTGCTTGTTTGCAACTACTGAGATGTTTGGTCCTGTAAGTTGTTTGAAGCTGCTTTAAACAAATATAAGAAGCAGATGTCTGTGCTCTCGGACTTATCTATGAAACAGATACAACTTTGTGTGTTGGGCTGAATGTATTCCATATGCCTTAATATTTATGTAAGAAATATTTTTCACCATAAAAAATATTTATAACAGTTATCTGCAAGACTTTGTTTTTATAGAAGTTAGACATTTCTCAAGAGAGACAACTGGATCATGCACTAAAAATAAACTTCCATTACAATATACTTTTATATACCTCATATGTAGTTGTCATGGAAGGCTTGTACGATACGTGATTCGCTCTTCTCAGTTCCTTGATGGTTTCTGCAGGCATTGATTTAGAGAAACCCAAACCACTCCACGTATTTGTTGGAGT
Organism: Thryothorus ludovicianus; assembly: GCA_013397245.1. Lineage (NCBI taxonomy): Eukaryota > Metazoa > Chordata > Aves > Passeriformes > Certhiidae > Thryothorus > Thryothorus ludovicianus. The sequence continues at coordinate 571,781 of VZTB01013357.1, read as the reverse complement.
TCTCACTTCAGTTACAACTGGCTTCTTTAACATAGCTGAAAATACAGAGAAAACTCAGTAAGTTTCAGCCTTAGTAAATGCACTCAGAGGATAGTACTGAAGTGATGTTTGCTAACAGCCTGAGCCCAGCAAACAGCAAACTCTAAGTATCTCCACTTGCTACATAGCTTGAATTCTACCCTTCCTTAAAGCAATCTACTCTGCCAGAAGATAGTTAAATCCCACAAGGGTGCATGGAAGCCAAAAGAATCATATCTATTTCAAAGAGAGGAGCTTCTGTTTTTCTTTTGGTGAAAGAGTAAATTGGTTTCTTTTATAACAGGGTCAAAATACATAGTTAAGCCCACTACAACTCTACAACTTAATTTATCCCTAAAATAAGAGGCCATTTAGCTGATATGATAAACACCTCAAAGTTAAATTTGCATCCAAAAAAGCAATGTGTTACAGCAATGAGCTTTCTGAAAAGCATATTGATCATTTGCACATGGACATACTTACATCCCATCTGCAAGCTGCTTATACTGTATTTTATACTATGCTGGTGTTAAGAAAGGTTTTGGAATATAAAGCTAATATACAGATGTTTCACCACCACTTTCAGATTTTATGAAAAATCTGATTACAAAACTGAAACTTCAGTAAATCGTTTCATCTACGTGCTAACGAACTTTTCAAAAGTCACTGTTAATCCACATACCTTTGGTTGCTAGTAGTTTCTTCTGTTCATAGTCAAATGCCTAAAAATTAAACATGCAGAAGATAATTTAATTGCCACTCTAACTAAATGTCACTCCAGTACTCACCCCTGTAAAAACAAAGGTTTTCAAAGTGGCCAGTGAATATATCTAGGAGAAACCTGACATACTGCACAATAATTTCATGGCAGCCCAGTTGGAGCCTTAGTTACTTAAAGTGTTCACTCAAACAGAGATAAAGATTTTAAATAACTATCTGATTTCCATATGAGTGAAGCTGCAGCAGTATTTACAAACTACTTAGGAAGAATATTTTCTTCATTTTTTAAAATAAGATCTCTTTTGAGCATAGTTTCTCTTCCTTATCTGTTCTTAGCATTTAAAACATTCCTTAACAGAACAAAAAAGGTGATATACCTTTGCAAATCTAGACACCCCAGTTACTTTTGATAATCTTTCAGGTTTGTTTGTCCTCCATGCATTTATTTTGTGAAAGGAAAAGAACTTAACTTTTGAGAGAATTTTTTTTTGAGCGAAATTTTGCTTATATTCTACCTATGTCAGTGAAAGATGTGAAGTTTAAATATCCTTAATTAAACAAGCTACATTTTGCTGAATTACAAATTAGGAAATCTAAATGCAAAACTACAAAAATGTTGTATGAGCCTGAATATTGCATTCTCTACTAAAAATAACTAGAGGAATAACTAAGAAAAAGGGAGTGCAAAACACTATCCTTTCTTTTGTTCCAATATTCCATACAGTCTGCCCACACTTCAACAGGTCTGTTCTGGAATTAACTCTCTTACTGCTTCCTGACAAACAAAGAGTTTTCCTCCCTCTTTGGGGAAATTTGCAGTAACATGATACAGTAAAATAGTAGTTTATCTTTGTTGGCTGTAATTAACCAAGCTGTCGCTGCATATGAAAAGTTGTAATATCTATTTCGTAGCTGTAATTTTGTCCAAGCCACAATATAAGATTCCTAACAGGCAAATGATGCTTGTGGAGACAAATACAGCCACACAATTTTCTGCACCTAAATTCCCCTTAACAGAAGCATAAGAGCTTTTCTGCTTTCAAGAGTTTTCATTGAGAGCCCACTCCTCAGTTGAAACAGCTGGTAATGACAATTCAATCCCCAGTCACCCCTACATTCTGCAGTACCTTGGCTCTGCAATTAGCAACATTCCCACCTGCTCGGCGTCCTTCAGGGACACCTACCTGCATATTTACAAAGGAGGGCTGCGGAGCCAGGCGCGCTCTCTCCGAGTTCTGCTGGGCGGCTGCCGCCCGCTCGGCCGCCCGCTCGCTGCCCGGCGCCTTCTTGTCAGCCACGGGGCTCTCCGGGGCACCCAGCTCGGCCTCTCCCAGCAGCCTGTCCGTGGTGCTGCGGGGACAAAGGCACTGTCACCTGGGGTCACCTCGGGCTGCCTCTTCACCGGCAGGGAATGCTCAGCGCAGTCTGGCGACTGAGCTTGACCCTGGGAAGCCTGGCAGCCAGGTTCAGGACATAAGTGCACACAGAGATCTCAGCAATGTTTTTAGCAATGTTTCCAAATGTTTCAGCTCTCCTGTGCCGTTTTCTCTGTCAGTGAAGGAAAGTTTCTCCCCCCTGTATTACCAAATAAGAGACATCACTTATAGATGCAGTTTAGGGCTGTCTGGTATCTGGAATTACTGCTTGCAATCCTACACAGAGTGATTCCCTGCTTAGCCCTGCTCAGGCCAGCAGTTCTAATGAGTTCATAGTTGTAACATAAAAAGAGATTGCATAATATGGAATAAGAAGTTGATATAGGTCCTACTTGCTTTCACAGCTTCAACAACTGCAGTCCTACAAGCCTACTTGGTGCAATTTTCTTTTTTTCCTAAACTCAGCCACACTTTAGGCCTGCTCTAGAACACTATAAACTCTTACATCAAAAAGTGATCATGTTTTAGAAGCTGTAAACTACTACCCTCAAGGAAACTGTGAGCACTATGTCCTCAACAAAAAGAATAAGATATACAAACAACCGAATTTGGTTAGCAGGATTCCTTAGATTTTTAAACTGTGAAAGCAAAATTAATGAAATACATATCATAGCCTTAACAGTGTAAATAAATGAAGCAAAAGAAAATATGTGTCTCCAAAGAGTGGTGATAAACACTTCCCAAACAAACAGTGAGAATACGAGTATACTGGACAAAAACACTGCATTAAGAACAAAACCTCTGTTGCCAAGATGTGTTATGACTCAAACTGTTCCCACTGCTGGGTCATTACAGAACCAACCCAACCAAAATCATCACTGAGACAAGTGTTTGAGAACATGCTGCTATGCCCTGAACACATCTTTCCTAAGAAGAAGACAGCCTCAGGTACATACAGAAGGAAAAACTTGAAAGAAATTATTCTCTAAGCAATCAATAAAGAAGGAAAATGCAAAAGTGTATAATTTAGAAACAGGTAATGAAAATTCCTCTGACAAGTATCTCCATTCTTTTGTGAAAGAGGAAAGATTTTTTAAACCCAAAGACAAATAGGATGAAGAAAAAGCATTCAAAGTCTGCAGTTATCAGACAAACAGGGGGCTATATTAACACCTAATGTGATGGAAAATCAAGGCCAAATTAAATCAGTTCTTTGAGTATCTTATGACTGAACCACCCCTTCTGCATACAAAAACGTGTGAAGTAATTTTACTTTTTGCAAGCTCCACTGATCTATTTATACACTCAGCTTACTGTAGGTGGGAGTTTTTGGTGCCTTGCAGTAATTCCACCGTTTGTCTCTTGGCACAGGCCTGCTTGGAGGAGCTCATCATCTGCTTCAGGTCACTGCTGGTCGCTGAGTGCGACGGGCTCCGAGGCATGCCCACTTCTACAAAAGCATCATTGCAACCTGTGAGGCCAAGACAAGGAGAGTTAAACAACCACTCTGTTGTGTTCCAGGGAGCTTCTGAGGGAATGGTAACTATGGGAGAAAACCTCCTCTTCCCTCCTTACAGGACTATTCAGGGACAGCTCTTTGGTCAAGGTTAAGCAGTCAAGGTGTGCACGTTCAAATGCACAAAAAAAGGTGTCAGTATTCACAAATATAGGAGCCACACTAAGTATTTTCTTTCTTCAAATATTTATTTTAGGTAATTAATAACAAATGTGAGGACTGATAATTCCAAGTGACTAAGTATTCTGAAGAAATTTAAGTTTAAATAGACTTTGCCAGGTGCTCAGGTAACTTTTGCTGGAATAAGAGCCCCCTCCACTTCATATTCAAATATCTTTAGAACATGTTTTTAGAAATATTTATCACCTTAGATTGGCAACATAGCTTTCAGTCAAATCAGCTTTTCAAATGACCACAACCCTAAATAAGAGATGATGTCCTTGATCAGTATTGACAAGGGAAACAAGGCCTTTACATGTATTTGCTCAAGTTGAAGTGGAGCTGGCTTTGTCCCCCTCCAAGAATGATGGGGACAGTTAAGTACTTTAGCTTCTAAAAGGCAGCATAACTTAAATGCTGTTGCAAAACACTCAAAATTGTTTCCCAGTGTCATCTAGGTTAGATCTACACAATTTTTTGCAAAAAACCTCAGTGACATTATTTCCTTTTGTTAAAAAGCAAAAATACAACATCAGTTAAACGAGCAGAGTTTAGTTACGGTGCTGTAAAAAATACTGAAATCCTCATAGGTTATCTCCCTCTGCTCCTAGGGAATAAGTAAAATGTTGCAAGTGCATTTATGTTGATTTAAGGTGTTTCAACAGTACAGCTCAATTACCACAGGTTCTATTTACTTTCCTTGACAATGAATCTGGGACATCCAGCAATATTTTCCTCAAACATGGTTGCAAAACCAATTCAGAGAGAATATCACTACATTTTTGTATCATGAACTCTACACAGACTGTACAAACACTACCACACAAAGGAACACAATGTCAAAATCTCACCTTCTTCACTATTTGCCTTGGCAGCTACTTGTTCTGAAGCACCATGAGCACTTGTTTGCCTCACTCCATCACTGTGGTTTGTGCTCAACACGTTTTCTCCCAGCGATGTGGCAGACAGTGCAGCATACTTGATATTTGAGGCCTGAAAGAATTGTCACAGATGACTGAAGTGATTTTTATGCTTAAGGAAATACTGAAACCATTTCCCCTTTCTATCTGTGCAGAAGAAGGAGAAATTCATTCCTGGTACAGCAGAACAATATATTTGAATGTTCTATTTATCAATCTTCAAGTCATATTCGAAAACACTGCTGTGTATTTTTAAACTTAGAAGCTTTATAAATCTACTAATATAGCTAGTTTTATCTTTCAGCTTTTCTTAGTAGAGGTCTAGTACAAAGAAATTGGATTCTCCAGTACAGTATCACTTACCTTTACGTGACCATTTAAAGAAGGTGAACCTTTTTTACTTTCTGATTGCATGCCATTAACATGGACTTCAACAGGAGTCAAGCCTGGTGGTGGAGATGGAGTGTTTTGACCATAATTAGGCACTCCAGAGAGCAGAATACTAGTTAAGGTTGCTTGGGCAGTTGATGGTATCATTAGGTGTGGAATAGCAGAAAAACCTGTAACAAAATTTGATTATGTTCTCATTTAACTTCCTCAGGCATTACACAACTTGATCTAAATCTTTATGTAGCTATGATACATTTCTAAAAGGTTTCAATTAGAATTGCATGCCAAAACTGTAATGCTTTATCTGGGTAAGTTAACTTTGTTTTCTACATAAAACAGATGAAAACACTGCCTGTGACAGCATGTCATATATTAAGTTATAACCTTAAATTTGCATATTTATTCATGCATACTAAGGTAAGGGTAGGAATTAAGGTTCCAAAGAATTAATGAATCCTGACTTGTCAACTGCAATTCTAATGACCTGGTATTGCACAGTTCATTTAATTCACATTAAACTTCTACCAACCTGTGGTGTTTGTGTTAGCAAGAGATGTTGCCCACAACGTGGGACTGGGCGTGCCTGAACTTGGACTCTGCAAAGGGCTCACAGAGCTATTAAGGGCATTCAACAGAGAGTTTGGAGCAGTTGAGGTGTTGACTGACAGGGCTGTTGGACCTAAAAGGCCTGCAAAAAATTATGCAAGTGAATTACAGGAAAGCATTTTTCACAGAAGTATCAACTGAAAAGAAACCAACCCTCTGCTAATTTGCACTGGCCTTTATTTCACAAACCAATTTTAACATTAAAACTGCTGATCATTTGGGGCACATTAAGAATTCTTGTTCTTAAACTAGGCATCATAAACCCAAAGAAGAATTGGAGCATCATTTATATCCTTCTACTGGACCCTAACTCTTGTCATAACAGTCTGCACTGGCTGCTTCTCAGCCCCAGCATCCCTTTGTATCCCCTCTGTTGCTTCTCAGGTTTGTTTCAAAGCAGCATCACAGAGGCATGAAAGCAACTGTACTGCACCACCTCAATTTCACTTCACACAGTAACCCTTTTCTCAGAGGCTCCTGTGAATCAACCACTGCTTGCACACAAACAACTATTCAGTTTCTTTTTGTACCTTCAATACAGGCTGCAAATCATCCCCCAAATGCATTGATCACTCCCAAAACATCCCCCCAAAACAGGTCTTCGAGTAAAAGCATTCACAAAGCAGGTCAGCACTACAAGCTGAAAAGGTAAAAACCCCCAAAGTGCAGCATGACAAGAACAGTCCCAGAAGCAGCTTTAAAAATCACAGTTAAATGGCACAAACACCTTCTTCTGTGTGACCCCAGAGAAGCATGTGAGATGGAACTACACAGCATGGCAGGTCACAAGGGACAATGCTGGAAACTCAAGAGCTTCTAGAACCTATGCCAAGATGTGTCACCAGATTCTTCTGGGACTTCTTGGGTTTTCTATCTATACGTTTCTGATACGATGGTATTTGCAGAGCTTGAAAATACAGTGGTAATTTCAGTCTAGTCTATGAGTTGCTTCTATAGAATTAAGACAAGGAGTTTACTCATTTTTGTCCTAAATGTCCTACTAGAAGCCCATGGATCCCTCAATTACAGTGAGATACTGACCTGAAATGTGGTGTTTGCTACATTACCTTTCTTGGTATTGTTGCCAGGTTTAAGTCCCCACCCAAATTCAGGACAGCTTGAGACATCACCCAGCCAAAAAAGCTGTAAAACTCAGGCCCCACCTGCCCTGTATCTCCCTCTCTTTCAGCTGAGTGGTTTGCACACTTCCAGAGATTTTTCTACACCTGAGTCTCACACCTGATTACAAAAGCCTTGGAGAAGTTTCATAACAACAAGCCCTTGAGAGGCTGTTGCAATTCTCTGACACTTTAAACAATTCCTTACGCAAAACACACATCTCGTCCTTTCTTCTAGTACGGATAAATGAAGTTTAAAACAAAACTATATTAAAGAAAACAAATATAATGAATGCATACCAAGCCCAGTGAGTCCTAGTCCTGCTGAGGACAAAATATCCAAACCAGGACAAGACAGACCAACAGGGCAGGACACAGTAGAGGGATTTGATACTATGGTGACTCCGCTGCTTTCAAGTCCCAAGAGACATTTCCGTGCCTCGTACATATTTAAGGCATTTCGTTCAACACTTTTTACAATCACAGACTGCAGGGAAAGAGAACAACAATAAAAGGAAAACCAGTGAGTAACTCTTCTGCATAACACAGATAATTCTTCATACCCCTGCACTGCTACCACAGCAGTGAGAGACAGCATGAGTCAACATCCATTAGCAACAGTTTCAATTCAGGGGGCTGCAGTTCAGGAGAGTAAGACTAGAGATTTCATAAGGATTTGCAATAAGAACGATGGAAGACCTCTCTGACCAAATTAATTACTATAGTACCTTGGTGCTACTTGGTAGACCAAATGTTAAGCAGCTCAAGAGCAAGATAACTGAATCAATAACTAATACCTTACCTTTTACCTGAGCTTTATATCTTGAAGTGGACAAAAACCCACTTGTTCATATTAAATTTACCTATTAAATTCATAGCTGTCTGAGAATAAGGTAATAAGTTTCTGGAAAATTAATTTAAAAACCCCATTGCTTCTTGTACATCTACAGGATGTTTCTTTGTGTTGATTTTATATATCCCTACACAGGGAAGCTCACATACTGACACAATGGAATGATCATTTAAAATTTTAAAACTTTTGCCTGCTTTGGCATTTTATAAAACACAGGTAACTGCAAGAGTCCCCTATCCACACTGGCCTACATATTTCACAATAAACACCTCCCGTTGCCTTTATCAATATCTTCTATACAAAAGCCAATTTCTTTATTATCAAGCATTTAATGAAAGTCAAATCACCCTAAAGTAGAGCTGCTGGATTGTTTAAACTGATATTTCAAGCAGAGAATACATATGGCTTTCAGAAGTTTATGAGCCATTAAACTGGGAGGGAAGAGCACACATCAACTCATCAGCTCTAAAAGCTTGCCAGGAAAGCCTTAAAGGAAAATATTAGTTTTGCACAAACCTTGCTTGGTTGTTTTGGCTTAGGCTTAATGCTTATGAAGACATCTAACTGCTCCATTAGCTGTGTTATAAACTGTGGTTCTACTTCAATTTCTTCCTTCATATCAAACATGAGCACAAGGGGAAGGCAACCCTGAAAAAAAAGGCACAAAAATTTCCCAGCACTTGTAACTGGCCATCTTCCCATAACAATGGTAGCAACAAACTGAACTACAGACATTGTAACATTTACACATCATGATGTAAGGAAAATTCTGTAAGTTCAGAAAAAATAGCAAGGATGAAATTTTAGGAAAAGTAATTTCCTTGTATACAAGAATACAGGTGGATCTTCCTGTCCTGGGACTCTGAACGAAGAGCTTGGTAGCACAAGGGTGAAATGATTTACTGAATATTTGACATTCCAAACAGCAAAGGCTTGTCAGGAAATGACAACAGGACACCCATACTAAAAGTCTCCTGTTAAGCTACTTGAAATAAGGAAACACACTTGTAAAAATTCAGCATTGCCTAACTCTTAACTTTTACCTTTCTTTTCCCCATTCCAGATTTTCTAGTGATATGGATAACATCTGTGACACACTTGAAATACTAAAACTTGAGTAAAAACCCCAAAAACTGAATGGTCCAGTTCTTGTATTTTGTCTCTCCATAGTCACATATATAAAAAATGTGTACATACATTAATACTAAACTAATGGCCAAAGGCTCCTACAAAGTTTAGAGACCAATATACTAAAAATCTGTAAAAATAATAACATTCACCACCAGAGCTATTTATAAAATGCCTTATAGAACTGTGGCTGTGGTACTATAAAGAATGTAGGACATCAAAATAAGTAATTGTTTCCTATGGTTTCCCAATGTCGTTGAAACCTTGCCTACACAGGAATTAAGGAAATCCTGATATCTTCCCTCAAAAGAAACCTATTTACCTGACAAACACAGAAAAGGCAGGTTGGCAAAATAAAACACAACCTGTCACCCAACACCCACAGAGTACTTCAGAAATCTGCCTCTACTCAGTCATATTGTTACTGCAAATTCAAATGACTTATGTTTATATTACCGAGGTTATTTTTCAAGTCATGTTACTGTAGATTACAAATATTTTCAATAACTACAAACACTGACAAAACCCTAACAGAAACTGCATCAGCTGTTTGCAGTGTGAATAGCAATCCTTCCTCTCTAGGGCTAACTTACATGTGACTTGTAAATACATGCAGAGCAAGCTTATTTTCTGTGATCTGGCAATTTTTTCACACAAGCTTCACTGAAAGTATTTACCATGAGATATTGCCTGGCAAGACAGACAGACTCAATAGTGCCCTGGAGGTAGACAGTGGATTTCTTCTGTGGGTTACTTGGGTCAGGGAAGTGGATCTGAGCACCAGTCCTCTGCATGATATGTTTGATGTTGCTGCCATTTCGACCCATCATGAAGAGATGATGCTGCGCTGCGATGTCGAGCTGTGTGCTCACAGGGATTGCAGAGGCCAGGCTCCCGGCCAGGTGTTCCAAGAGCATGGCTGTTCCTTCCTGGGGGGAGATGGGAGAAGCCAGTCAAACAGTGCTCACAGGCACACAAAAGGACACCCCAGACTGCTTCCTTTCTTGCCATGCGCTCCACGGGCAAGAAAAGAACACACTGTTGGGTTTAAAGCTAAAGGTAACAAATGGACTAAACTCTGCCCACTACTCCCATTTAATTGCCACTCTGTAACAGACAGTAAGACAACGCCACATGATTTGGTTCCAGCAGATCTTTTGTGGTCACAAAGGCAGTCAGAAAGTCAAGAGATTTATCTGGGTAGGTACACTTGCAAAATTTGCCTCCTGGTGTTGGGCTCAAATGTTCTTACTGGCCTGAGATCCGCCCATCTGGGACCGTATCAATCTCTCATACTGCCAGTTCCTGACAACAACACTTTCTTACTTTATTGAGATGAACAGGCTCCTGGCTGCTCCTTGCCTTGGCTGTCAAATTCCCATCTCCAAGCACTGGATTCGCAAGACCACTTTTATTGACTGATTAGGCAATATACAACTTTCAACTTTCAACATTATGTATTTGTGTGCATGTTGAGAAGAGCTCAGCATGAGAGGTGAGAGGTATATTTCGTGGTTTTGTTTACATTGTTTTTCAAAGAGATGGGCAAAACCAGCATGTATTCCAGAATTGCTGAAAACCTGAACAAGTATGCAGGAGGTGGAATACTGCACTAAAACCTTGCCACCAACAATGCTAAATCCTAAATTTAAAACTATTTTCTATGCATTTTTACCCTTGTATAAGAACAGGAAAAAAATCACACCCTCAGGGTTTGCAAATGATTATACAATACCATGTGCTGATGAGGTGAGATACACCATCTTAGACACATGAATTATGAATATATGAACATTTAGAAACTTTCTTGGGAGCAGAGATTACCTTCACAGCACTAGTGTTGTTCTGTGACCCTCTGACAATGACTGTAGCACCATACATGCGGGAGCGTTGTTTGAAGGAAACTGAAATGTTGTATGTCTGACACACGTGCTGAATGGTCGGAGAATTAGGATCTGGGATGGGTTGGAGAATTCCAGCAATAGGCAATTCAAACATGAGTACCAATGGAAGCAGCTCCTACAACAATAATGAAGGGGAGATATTGAAACCAGATCCATACTCAAACTACAACGATTTTATTCCTCAATCACAATGTACTGGTCAGTGATGATTTAACCAATAAAACATATCCTCTGGCCAGAGTTCATGGATAAAAATATACTGTCACTTGGAAAAAGGCACCTCGTTTTCCAGGGATACTAGAAAGGGTTTTTTTTGGAGAGGCTTTTTTGAATTTTTATGTGGTTGATTTTTTAATTCCGAAATAGAGGGAGCATTTGGAATAAGGTTGTGTGACATGTCTGGCTAAAAAATTGCAGTTAGCTTTTGGTAATTTATTTGATTTTTCATTATCCATGCCAAAATACACATAAGAATTGAAACTAAAAGGAAAAGATAGAAAACAGCTACAAGTGGAGAATGACACTGAATTATTTACACAAATTATACATGAAAATGGTTAAAATATGAGAAGCAGAAATTGCCTTTCCCAAGTCATAGATTCACATAGGATATCTGAGCTTCCACAGGCCATCTGTGGTGGTGAAGTTAAGAAGTAATTTTCTACATGGTATGGAATTAATTTACATCTTGCTTAGAATGTAGACTTCACATTCAAGACCCACTTTGGGCCAGTTAAAAATTTGGCCAGAATGTGAATCACTGTTACAATACCCTTGGCATATTTCTCACATGGATACTCACATTTGTTCCTACATTTCTGCTGTCACCACACAGAGGCACACAGCCCTAGGGTTCTCAAAACTAAGCATTTTTTTTCCCTGACAGGTGTTTTCAAGGGGACACTGCACTGAGCTAGAGCATTACCCGAATTCTGACTCTTGCAGACTCCACTCCAGCTGGCTGTCCTGCAATAGACACCTGGAAGAGCAAGAACATGGAAAACATTGGATCATGTTTTCATATGAGGCATAGAAAAGTTACTCAGATAGCTGTGCTCTCCTTAAAAAAAAAAATCCAAGAAAAAAAATCAACACATTTCACACCTGCTGGCATACTAATTGTTCTCTAAACACTAGCTGAGAGCTATAGCCAATATTAAAAAATGTTACAGCATCTTAGGTTATATATATTTAAGCAACTAGAAAAAAGGATACATCAAAAAATACAGTGGTTTAGGTTAAATAATGGAATTACTGCTGCATACATGTGCTCAATGCTAATATTCAGACAAGAGTAGATTTTCTTGAATGTTTTAGAATTACTGCATTTTGCTCAGCAGCTATTAGGATGCACAAGGGGGAATTTTTAATATGAGGATAGAGACTTGAAAGTAAACATTGCACCAATATTAGTACTAGAAAAGGTGTACAATTCAGGCTCAATGACTTATTCAAATGAAGCTGAACTCTTACAACAGGACATTCACTTCTGCTGGCTATTTGCTAAGTTTAGTCTTCAACTAAGTTGCACTAGAAGCAAAAAACACCAAAAAAACCCCAATCAATATGCTGAATAAGTCATTGTGTTGAACAGGAAAAAAATAATTACAAAAGCAGATTTTTTCATACCACTTCTCTACCATTCACACTAAGTTGCTGACTTCTGTATGCGCAAACTAATTTTAGCTTAAAAAAATTAAAATGATTCATGAGCCATCACAAATTGTTTCCATCTGTTTTTAAAGATTTGCTCACTTAGGAAGCCCTGTAGTTTTCATACAGTGTAAATACCAAAGATCTATTTCCCTGAAGAGGAACACACCATCCCTCAAAAACCCATATTCATGAGAGAAGTTTAGAAATGTTCTATACTCTCAGGAATTACAATACAAATGAGCTTAGTATTAAACAATACTTACTTGATTGCTTTTCTCTGCTTGATTGTTCCTATTTGAGTCTGGAAAATGGATATGGCATCCTGTTTCCTCCATCACTTTTTTAATATTATTGCCACCTTTCCCTATCACATGAGAATGTTCTGTATGTGAAACATCCATCTTCAAGGTTACCCGATTGCTCTGGAAATCAAGCACCCACAGTTACACTTGGTCACAGCAGAACCTGAGTTTATTAAATTTTTAAGAGTAACATATCTTCAAAAATGACATCAAAATTGTATTTCTGAAGTATTTTTGCTGTTACTTAACTTCCACTCAAGGATGATGTTTTTAATAGGAATCATTTGGATGGTAATTCGATCTTGTTTCCTTTCCAGTAAGGAAATAACATGGACATAACTACCCCAAAAGATGCATTTTCAAAAAATGACTAAGGCTTTTAAAATACCCCTGAACTTTCATCAACTGTGACTTAAGTGTCCTTTTGCAATTTATTCTAATTTCTTTTAATTCTGTGCTCTTTCAACTGAAGTCATGCAACCCTGTTTGATCTGAAAGGATCAAATTATGACGATTTTGCAAATCAAAGCCATGGGACCAAGTAACAGTGTTTTTTCTTCCTTAAACAATTTTTTTTTGGTATATGAATTTTTAAAATACACAAACACTGCTTACAGCTGTTCTTAAAAGCTTTATTGTTAATACCTCATAATAATGTTGTTGAAAAGTGGTGCTTATCATTCAAGTGCTCCTGTTGGCAATCTGTTCAGAGAACCAGGAAGGTGCCATACAACTACACAGAAGCCCTACAGGCTGCCCCAAAAGAGCTGCTGATGAATGAAAATAACATCTGATGAACTCAGGACACCCCTGGCCAAAATCTAGATGTTTTAAAATCCTGGTGATTTAGAAATCCTGGTGTTTTAGAAATCCTCTGATGCTTCAGAGTGCAAGAATAGAGTAACAGTTAAACATAAAACAGCATAAAGGCTCCTAAACCCAAATTTCAAATAGAAACAAAATTTTAGGTTCTCTGAAGTGGTTGCATAATCTATTGCTTGCAGTGAAGTTGCAGTTCAGATTTTAAAGTAAATCCCCAATTCAATGAACAAATCACATATGCTTTTATCCATATGGCTGGAAATATTATTTCTATATAATTCAGATCTGGAAAAGCTGCTTCAAGCAAGTATTTTTCTTGCAAAATGTTTAAATATGTGGGTATACAGCAATATCAACATCTGCAAGGCATTTATTGGAGACTTTGCTTCAGAGCCTCCATAAATACCTTCACTTGAAATGTGCCCATTAAAGAGATCAATGTCACCACAAAATTAGGGGCTAAGGTGTCATTCTAAGAAAGTTTTCTTACTTTAGTGTCCAAGACAGACATGATTTTCTCTTTTGCTTCTTTAACATTTTCTTTTTTTCCAGAAACTTTAATATGGGGATCTATAAAAGAAATAAATTTGTAAGAAAAATACAGTAAAATACCTATAAAAAAATTTCCTACCTGCTCAAATAAATTTGATTATTTATAATCCACCAATAAACTGTACCACCAGCCTTTGGGATTCAGCTGAAGACAAAAATGTCTTATTCCATCCCCTCAGCCTCACAATTAGGATTACCAGATGAATTTATTAAACATGAGAATCAAGGTAAAATACATAGAAATGGAATCCCAAATGTATATCACAGTATTGTAACTGTTGTCTGTAAGTGCAATTACATAGCTAAGCCACCATATCTCCTCAAACCAAAAGTAACAGCAGACAACTCAAAGCTTTTTGGCAGCCCACCGAACTCAAACCCTCCCTCATCATCACTTTGTTATATTTAATTAGTCCCTACAAATATCCTTTGCAGTTTTAACCTGGCACTGAAGGTGTCTCCACCCAAAGTCTTCTGATTGCAGTTATCAAATGAAATTTCAAGGACACTATTAAAATAAATTGCTGAAGCTCAAGTACATAAATTAGCAGGAACATCAGCTGATGGTGGGTTTTGCCCAGTGACATCTAAAATATTGATTCTGCAGCCCACTTGATTTACACGATAATTTTCAGACCCTTCGACGACACAAGGTGCTGGGCTGAGCTCGCAGGTGCAGTTGTGCATCCCATAACACATATCTGGACAGCGAGGACAGACACGACTTCGGAACTAAATCAAGAAACAACGGCTCCAAGTGTGAAAATCACACATCAGCCAGTTTAGCAGCACCATCTGGTGTCCAGGAGCACAAAGTGCCACAGTGCAAAATTACTGTCAAAACACTGAATGTAGGTTCAGTCACAACAAACAAAATACCCACATTTCTAATTGTTAGAAACAAGGGGAGGATATTGCAGGTGATGCCTCCTTCCCCTGTTCTTGGGTCCTCTGCCCTTTTGGAGTGCTTTTTTTCTCCTGTGAAACAACAAACTGTTCTTAAAAAAAAAAAAAAAATTAAAAAATTCTAAACCCTCTCCTGACTCTTGAATTAATGTAATTCATTATGTTATACAAATACATCTTAGGGAATATAAAAATAAATATACTCTCAATGGCAGAAGGAAACAGCTGTAACACAACATATCTGCCTTTCCCATTATCACAATGATTGAAATCACTTCCCTACTAAAGAAATGGGAAATAATACAACTTTAGGTTGTAAACCTGTTCTATTCAATGAAAACTGAAACTCTAAGCCATGCCTGGATACTCTTCTCACTCCAAGAGTAAAAATAAGCCTCTAGTCTTTACCACTGAGAAGTTCTGAGCACATTCAGCTGGGGATACAGAAACACTGAAGGAACACAGGATCCACTGCCAAGTTTCATGAAAGTCAAGAAAAATGCAGCATTTTGAGTTCTGAGAAACAGATATATTTGATTTTTAAAATGGAAAAACCGTAGTCACAAAAACAGGGTACGCACATAGAACCTACAGAAGCTTCAAAAATCTGCTGCTTCAGCCTTTCACAGCGGAGCAAAGTCAAACAAAAACCCAACAAAATAGTCTTAAGGGCAAATTCTCTTTTCTTTTTCAAGTTGACAGGAAGCCATGTGGTTCTAATGCGTTTAAGCTGTGAATGATATTTGAAGTGGATGTTGCAGTCAGAAATTCCCAGAAGCAGATTCTGGCACACTGTGTGTGCTCCAAGTGTTCTTCAGAGGCAACCAGGAGAAACACAAGCCCAGACCATCACCACCACTGTGAAGCCAATTTTCACCTATTTGCAAACATTATATTTAAATACACATTGGATTATATATAAGAAAATTATCTGAAATCAAGCCTGGCATCCTATTAGTACCAAAGGAGATTAGTGTCATTCCATAATATTATTTGCTTACTCATGAGTGAAAACACAGTTTAGAATACCTATTTTTTCTATTTCCCATCTCAGCTGGACACCTCTTTTCTGTTGATACTGACAGCTTCAGCCAAACATCCTGAATTTCTACTACTTGTTTTTATTTTAAGATGAAAAAAGCTCAGTTGCTCAGTTTAAAAACAAAACCACAGAAGAATCCACAAAGCAAAAAAGAATCCACTGATGCCAGTGACAATTCTAAAATATGCTACCAAATCTTTCAAAATTGGTCTTAAGTACTCTCTCCTTACTTGACTTTTTCTCAAGGATACAGTGGGTGGAAATTGATATGAAACAGGTCAATTTAAGTCAAAGGAATTAATTCTTTGAGAGTTGGTAGTTCACTCTTTTCAGTGAAACACTATTTAAGTACAACATTCTTCAGCAAATTTTGCTTGAAAAGATTTACTTGTAACTAAAAGATCTTGAAGTGTTTGAATTGGCCTTGCATGAGTTGAAAGCACTTTGAAACTGTGTATGATCTGCAGGGAAACTCACAAGTACCTAAATAAAGATCAATAAACAGATGATTTCAGGAGTCAATTAAGAATTTAGAGAGACAATTAGATCATAATAACCTGAATTTCTGCGTACTACAGAAACAAAATTTCTTATTATAGCTGTGGAATCAAATAGCTTTTTTGCTTTGCAGATGATCCCATGGATTAACACTTACATTTAATTTAGAAAAAAAGAAAAAAATCCTACCTTGTCTTAGGCACTAAGACAAAAATCTGGGTTAGATAAAGCTCTACCTTTAATATTTGAAATACCTACAGGCGTGATGGCAACAATACACTGTCAGAGTCCCCAAAAATACCCGTGGCACTCTCAGAAGTGTGAAGAGGATTGCCAGGCACAAAACTGTACCAAGTGTGATATATGACTGGCACTGCCAGTGCAGACCAGCACGGCACCAGCACTCCAGGTGTGATTCCCACTGATCCACGTGGCCACGGCTGGAAGGAAACCACCCATGAACAAGGGCAACCAACCCCCATGGCCACAACAATGCCACTTCTGTCCTGGTGATGCTGTGTCATTCCTCATCCCTAAGGAACATGGGGTTTGATACCTGTTTTCACTGAGGAGGGAAAAAAAAAATCAACTCTTTTTTATTAAGCTCTTCTATACAACTGGAATTATACTCCATATAAAACTAGAGAGCAAAGAGCACGTGCCTATCATAAACAGAGACATGAGACACCAAAGCCTTGCAAACTATCTGCAAACGTGGAAGAAGGACTTCAGAAGAATTCCGTGTGCTATAAGCATAAAAGGCTTGAACACTTTATTGAAAGCGTAGTATCAGAGCCCAGAAAAGGTTTTAACTCATAAGAAACAACATGATTAGTGTCTTGCAAACTATTAAAAATGCCATTCTATCCATCTTTCCCATCAATTTTGAAGGGCAGTATATTTTTCTTTAGGAATGGAAAAGAAAAAATTTATTTTAACTGGCGTTTCCCCCTCCCTCCCCCCAAGAATGGAGGAATATTTACATAGAATAGAAAGCTGAAGTTACACAACAGACACTGCTGGAAACTTTTCTCAATAGTCTTCATTTTGCCAGACTCCTGCCTTCAAGTGGTCTTTTATTGCTCCTATCCTCAAATTCCTCACTCCACACTTTGGCAGAGTTTCACCTCCCCAGTCTTTGTCCACCAGCAAGCCTCCAGCTTTATTGCTACTATTGTGTGTGACACTCCAGTAAACAAAATAAAATTCCTCCGAGCAAAAGTATGTTTGTGCCAGCACAAATGCATCTACACCAACTTCTGCCAGGCAAGAAATATTTCAAATAACGAAGCCGTTTAACTGTGTAGCCCTCTCCTGAAATTCAAGCATTACATTTAATGTCTGGGGCAGCTCTTCAGGCCACAGCTATGCATCCAGCTTGTTTACAGGGTAACCAGCCTGAAGTAAGACAAATACCAAAATACCACTGCTCTAAAAATAGCCAGACAACTGGGCAACACCAGGGCAGATGACAGTCATTCTTAACGAGTGGCTGATGAAGATGTGAATAGCCCTGAGAGTGTTACAGAACTTGAGCCATTCAAACAAAAAGACAAAAGAGACCCAGCATTAAGGGACAAGTCATGAGTGTCTGTCCCAAAAGTACCAACACAAACACACTTAGCTCTGTGAGAAGCTAGAAAGAAAAAAAACACCCAGCAAATGAACACATAGAAGTTGGTATGTTCTGATGTGAAAGGACAAATACATGGATCACCCTACAACAAGATGAAGAAACATAGACCTATAAAACAAGTGAATTAAGCAAAAAGTCAAGTGAGGCTTCCTATTAATATGGAAAAAAGGATAATGAAATTGAAACAATTTAATGCTCATAAATAAATTAGGAAATCTTGTGTGTACAGTTTTAGGAGTGGATATTTCCTCACCAAAAGTAGATGATTGGTAATAGCCAAGAGAGACTTGAAATAGGCTCAAACTATTGCCATGGAAAAGCAACATTAAGGCTAAAAGCACGGAGCAAATGCACATGCAAAGAAGCTCCACTGAATGATAAAGCAAATTAGTCACTTGGGCACTTGGTGCTGTTGGCTTCCAGTTTGAAAGAATTCTTATCCTCTCCAAGACAACTCAGGCAACTCACTTCTCCTCCCAGTGTCTAAACCACAGAGGAAAAAGCTACTCGTGTATAAAGGCAGAAAGCAATGAGCCATTTCCTACTGCAGACTCCTGAGTATTTTCAGAGGTATCACTCAACAACAACATGTGGGTTTTTTTGTTTGGGGCTTGGTTTTCTTCTTGTTTTTTTAGCTGAAATTAGACTGCAGCATCGTTTTCTCTGGACAGGATTTCACCCAGCTAACTTGGGCATGATCAAAAGCCTACCCAGAAAATCATAAAACTCAACATGGGCTGCAAGCAATTAATAGTGTCTTCAGAGGAGACATACCCTGAGGCTCTGGGCATTCTGGGGGATCTGTTTGTTGTGGACAAACAACTGATTATGAAATGTCCCTGGGAAGAGCTAGAGCCACTGCCTATATGTGCACACACATTTCAAAGACTCTCTGTCTTCTCAGCACTTTTTCACTCTTAACTTTCCCCATTACTGGCAGCTAACTCCCAACCATCTTTAGAAGAATTCCCGTTCCACTCAGGACATGAGAAGGAAGCTGAGAAAAAGCAAACACTATTTTCACTGTTCCTGCAGGGAAGGCAGTTTGCATGCAGCCCTTCACTCTTGTCATGGTTTGGTTGCTGCCACGCTGTCACCTGAGGAGCATTAGCAACCAGAGCCCTGCTTTTCAACCCTGCAGCAGCTGCGTGATGTGCAGCCAGAAACCCCCTCCTCACCTCTCTCCACCATTTATAGCAATACACATATATAACATTTATATAATGTACACAGACGTTCTCAAAGCACAGACTGAGTAACACACCCACCTCACACACACACAAACATGAAGAAATGCAGTGCAGCATCTGGTAGAGCAGAGAAAACAATCTTCCTTCTCAGCATAGTTCAAAAGAAAACATCGATATCTGCAACAGGCTACTTAAAATGGATCTTAGAGTGGAATATCCATTTGATGTAAATGAAAAAAAAAGATGCACTTGTACACAAATGACAGCTGAATTCCACATTTGGATCTCCTAGCAGCTTTGAAACATCCCAGCAGAATACTGAAAATTCATGTTCAGAATGCCCAGAATTAAGTGAAAAATCAGCCAGAAACACCAGATAAGCTTTAAAAAATAGATTACCTGTACAATATTATGTTTGGAGAAATAAACTATTGATGACTGGATTTCGGACCACTGACAGAGGAAATGAAGCTGAAAAAACTTCTCTTAAAGCATAAGCAAAGAGGGAAGACAAGGAAGAGGTAACAGATCATATGGCAATTTAAACAGAAAAGTGACCAGATTTCAAGGGAGAAGGGGAAGGCCAAGGTGGAGAAGAAACCTGAAAAGAAGAAATGAGAATGAATTAATTGTAATCACCAAGACACTCCATTTCCATTACACAACTTCAGTTACCACCACGATTAGCATAAATTCCTTATTTTACTTCTAAAAAGAGCCATTAGGGACATTTTGCAAACACAGCCACCAAAAGGCACACGCCATGCAGCCCTTCTGCTGCCTCTTGGGCACTCTCTCTCCAGCCTGTACCAGCCCAAGCAGCCACCCAAAGCAAGGCAATCCCTCAGCAGGACACAAAGCATGTTATGGTTTATTTTCTTCAGCACGGACCCAACAAATTCACAGTTCTTCACTTAAATGTCTGTTGCCATTGTATCTAAAAGCACAAAAAAAATCACAATGCCTGGGAAAGGAAATGAGAAATACAGGGAAGAAAAACGCTATAGTATTGTAAGATCAGCTTAACAGAGGATCTAGAAAACAGCCATGATATTCCTATCAGGAAAAACACCATGGTATTATCTTCACTGCACACAGACTCATACTCAGGGTTGCAATTCTGATGCGTAAGTCATGAGATAATTTTAGTTTCTCTCACACACATTCTCAAAAAAGTCCTTGTGACTGCGTTTTTCTAAATAAAAAACATCATCTGACTTGTGAGCTTCAATTCACGCCTCAGGCTCAGCCTTCCTTGCAGTGTTCCCACATCCAACCCCTGGCTGCTGCTGCACCTTTCAGTGTCAGATGGCCCTGACTGACTGCACCCCACTGTGTGAGCTGGTTTGGACACAGCCACTGAAGGATGGATTCTGCGGCTGGACCAGGAGGATGCAGATAGTCTGCAGCAAAGATTAATGCACTATATAAGCCTGAGTGAGCAGGACAAACAGAGCTGTCCTCTTAGGAATCAGGATGGAATGAAATGCTATTGCAAAGATAAAAACAGCTGCCTCCCAACAGGACAGCAGACATCAAGTGACTAAAGCCAAAGAGAGCTCATAAAATATTTTTGATCATCATTACAAGTACTTTACCTTCCCTGCTTTAGTATCACACTCTGTAATGAATTTTCCCCAGGAAAGTTTTCCTTCTCCACATTATTGTATCTTTAGAGGTTATTCCAACTGTATTCCTGATGAACACGGTGAACAGGTAGCATTTTTTGTTTGCTATTTTTTCTAAACAAAGAGAAAAATGGCAAGTCCAGTAAAGAAACATCGAAGCCGTCTTCTTGACAGCTATTCAAGTAGCAACAGCTATGTGAATAAGATGAAAATGATGACAACCCAGTAAAACTCCATCCTAAGAGCCCACAGGAATACTCATTCAAGGGCTTAGTAGGCTCCTGCAGAAAAGAGCTCCAGTACATGCACACAAGTTACACTGTCTAGTTTTTCTTCCCATGTACCAGACACTAATTACATTGCTTACAACAGATAGATACTAAATAAGAAAAAGTTCCTGAACTCTTTTTTGAAGCTGTAAGAAGCAGTTTTCTCAGACAGTGTTATATCATTAACACATACCCATCTCTACATCTTGGGCTTAAAATTTGAAAGATCAAAACATATCTTAAGATAATATTAAGCACATGAAATTTGATTTTAAAATTGCTATGTTATCAACAAGTTTGATAAGCATTGACTGAACATGACTATTTCTTTTATTACTTTTCAGAAGCACATGGCACACATTTTTTTGCAGCCAGCATGGCAATGTATTGGCTTTTTCCATGCAGCACTACTGGGCAGGCTGTAGTCTCTGGGAAGGAAAAGGCAAAGAGAGAGATAATGAAAGTAGAGTTTCTATCTTCCTTCTAAACCCACTTGGGATGCACCTAGTCAACAAAAACATTATCCATCTGGTGACAATTGGTTCTGAATACTAAAACCTTCTAGATGTTTTTATACCAACAGTTTGTTATGCAAACACCAAATCACATTTTAATAACGTAATAATGGACCATCTCTTAGCTTTTAGCATGGCAATATGTATATGGCACTCTAAGAGCTGTACACCTTACATTAAAAGGTAATTCTTATTCACAAATATTAAATTATTTTCACTAGCGTAACAGGCAGCTTGCAGATGATTTGGACAGAGAACCTTCATCTCCTGAAGAACAGTGACTTAAAAACTTCTACTTTTCTTTTCAGGGAGGGGCTCAGAGCAAGCAAACAGCTCCTCTGCAAGGGTAATTTCTCTGTGATATACTGAGGAAAAAAAACAAACACCAAACACCTGACAGATGTCCAGTGCTGCCTTTCAAATCAAGGAATCATTCCTGAGCTGTTCTCAGATGAATTTTCTCTGCATCACTTCTGTCCATCTGTATCTCCCCAGTACTACACTAATGGCAAAACTCACCTCTGGGAAATTAATCACTTAGTGAGCATCTCTGCAATGTGAATTTCAGCAGTCACTCTGATAAATTGCATTTTGTGTCCCAAAAATTGAGTTTAAATAGAAAGATGGGCATCAGAGTGGAACACTCTCAGTCTCCTTCATACATGCAAATGCAGTGCAGAGCACATTGCAAGGTACCTGCTTGCTAGAAGCTCCTAAAAATCCAAACCCAGTGCATCAACAAATTCCGATTTTCACTGAAAGATCGTGACAAATTTGTACTCTCAAGTAATTTAATTACAGCAATAAGTTTATATTACTACATTCCAGGGCTTGAAATTTCAGTTTTATTACAGTTACTGCCAAGCACACTCATTGGATGTTAAGCCCCTTGATAATTCCCTTCATAGTACAACTGTGTTTGTATTTTACCCCTCCCTTGTCTGGCCAAGTGTAAGCAAATCACTGTTCTTCACAGAAAACACGGCAAGCCCTGATGAAAAACAGAAAAGCCCAAAATCTTCCTACTCTTACAGGAATGACCAAAGCTCAAATGTGTAAGTGTAGTTAAAGTACAATGCACACCTGCTGGCTCCTTTGCTACCCGGAGTTTCCTTAAAACCCTCACCAATGTGACCATAAACACATTTTATCTTCCTCTGAGCCAGTGCAAATCCATGACTTGAAGCTCTCGTGGCTGCAGGCACACGCTCCCAGCACAGAAACACTGGCAAGCTGAGCACAAACGAGCTAAAAGGCTCCAGCAAATGTGACTTTCTTTAAAAGCCTTCTCGCTGTCACCTACCCTCAAGCGAAGGCAGAGGATCGATGGCTGGGGCTCTTTTGGGAAGTGGCACAGTCTGGATGCTCGGGTAGGTGACTCCAGCAAAGAGGGATTTGCTGCCAGCTGCTGGCTACGGGGATGCTGTGGGTTTGTGCGTGTGTGACTGCTCAGATCAGAGAGAACCAACACCAGCTCCTGTGGCCGAGTTTCAAACGGCCTGGGACGGGCTTTCTGTCCATTGACTTATTGCAAAACAGGGAGGAGTCATCTGTGCTTGAGTCAGCTGCTCCAGAAACAAAAGAAATAAACAAACTTCTGAGCTAAACACAACTGTAATTCTTAAAGTACACACTTGTGGGGTTCGGGGGAATTTTTCTTCAGACTGTAAGAAACAGTATGCACTGACAGTTTCTCATTTACAGAGAAAGTTAATAAAAAGCAGATGGAGGTCATAACACAGAAACTACAATACATGCTGTAATTAATCTGGCACTCCAAACAATAAACACAATGTCAGCAAGAGACTCATTTTAAATCTCTAAGTCAATTACAGACTGATTGCCTCAGCAACACATTACAGAAATTATTGACCATTTATAAAGTTGCACTGAGGTAAGAAATCTTTCAGCTGCAACAAGGACTCTGTAGGTTAATTAGGAAGCTTAGCACTGAGTACCTAAAGTGAATACTTGGAGAAGTATTTAAACTAAAGACTTTTCCCCTCAAAATACTCACAGGCCAAATATCAAACACAGAAAACAGCAGAATTTTTCCACTTTTACATCTCACCCTGAGGAGAGCAGCCACTGGCCAAAGATAAACTGGATATTTCATGTGCATGCAGGCATTTCAAATGGCAAAAAATGCAAATATTGTCACTCTTGGCAAGCTAATAAAAAACTATACTAGAAAACAGTAAGGTATAGGAAGTTTGGGCCTCCAGACAGAGTATGTCTGCTCAGAAAAATGGTGGCAGTGCTGTTTCATTTGAAATGCTGAGAGAAATTAAAGACAATCATAGCTGTTTCAAGTTCTACATCCACAGTTGGAAGAAAAAAAAAAAAGAAAAATCCCTGTGATACTTTTCCAGTAACTGTCTTGCTAAAGAAAAAAATAATTACAGCCTCTTTCCAGCCATCTCCTACAAATATTTCATGTCCCACCAATTTGAACCAGGAAAATGTAGAGTGACAGATGTGGACACACAACTAAGTCAGCTGAAAATTGTCCCCACAGTTTAGCTGTCTAAATAGTTGTGGGAGAAGACAAGTTTTCCATTAACTGTAGCAAAATCAAATTCTAGCTCATAAGTACAGCCAAAAAAAACCCCTAAAAATTGATTATTTGATCAATAATAAATTCATGTCATATTCTTTAAGTTGCTTTCAACTGATTTGACTTGGGAAAACTTCAACCAGCATTAAAACAAAGGAGTTTTGTAAATACTTGTGCATTACACAAGGCGTGAGAGTTACTTCAAAAATTACCAGCAAACACTAGACTTTAAAACCAGAGAATTGCTTGAGAGAAACCACAAAATATGACCCAGCACTTCCCATACTCCAGCATGCCAGTCTAACTCCTGAATACCAATGCTGGGCATAGGTTTATGTCAATATTTTAATTAGCAGCTATGGCCTCACATACCTCACTCTCTGGATAACCTTTAGCCTGTCCAGGAAAAAAAAAAAAAAAACCCAGCCAAAAAAAAAGAGTGGCATTAGGATGATTAAGGCACTGGCAACTGAAAGAGGTCAGCAAGATAAGAATTGGTATTAATATCAAGAAGCAGAGAGCACCACCTCTCCCCACAGCTCTTGTTCACATCTTTTCCCTGCCAGCAGATGAGGGCAGAACACCAAAGGGCACCACTGAGTTTAGGCACTTAAGTTTAAGTTACCAGATGCTCATTTTTAGCTGCTGCTGGAAATGACTGAGGTTAAAGTTTTAGTTGAAAAAAACAACAGAAGATGAAAAAGCAGAAAACATGCAAAAAATATCTGTGGCTGTTAATGTATGCTAGGAAGGCAAGAAAAAAAGAGTTAATGGCCAAGAATCTCTAACTTCTTGACAAATTCTTCTTTGGGGCTGATATGCTGCTTACACAGCTAGGAAGCAATTTTCAATATAATGAGTCAGCTGATTAAAAGCATAACCCATTTTGTCATAGCTTTCTTATCTCTGTCTGGCATTCTACCAATAATTCATGCTATAAATGGCCTTCTCTATAGTGGTTTCTTTTGGTTTATTTTTGTCCCAACCCCATCACTCTGGAAGTAACTCCATCTTTACTTGTGCAATCCCAAATCTGCTCCCCTCCTAAAGGCACCTGTGTACACTGTCATGGCATTGCTACAGGGATTCCTCCTTGCAGCATCCTTCAGTAAGCAAATCCACAAGAAGAAAATAAAAAGTATGCACCTGAATAGCCACTTTCAGTATTCCTTCCCTCACAAAAAGCACACATTCAATCTGACAATTCAGATTTCTTTGATGTGACCAGATGTGCACCTATGAGCAAGTGAATTCACCTCTGCAACCCTCCACGTGACAGTGCCAGAGGCAGGAGAGCTGAGCACGAGCTCCAGTGCACTCAGAGCAGCAGGAGCAGCAGAGGGCAATTATACACAGGAATGCATTTTGCACATGTATAGCTACAAATTAACTGCCAGAAATCTCAGTGGGAGCTGGTTGGCATTAGAGGATTTTAACCCAATTCCACAAAAGAACTTGCACTTTACAGTATTTTCTCAGCTTTACTTTCTTGGCTACTACTCTCCTCCAGCACTGCAAAACCAAGTTTACATTATTTGACATTACACTGGACACAAATCCAATCAGTTGGATGAAAGCTGCACTCAAAATTAATCCTTTTTATTGCCATCTTGGTTTACTTGCACACATTCTAATTCTGTTTTGTGTTTTTTTAGTAGAAATTGCCAATATCCTCAGCTCCCATGACTAGAAATTCATATTTTGCGTTCCTGGTATTTTAAGTCATCCATATGTTTTGATGCAAGATAAGACATCTGGTAAACGTTTAACATGTTTAAATTGCAGCCATCAGAACTGCATTTTTATGGAAGCTGCACAAAGACATCAGATGGGAATAGTGACATGTTAGACATGGACTCACTGGTGTAGGACAGTACATGGAAGTACCCATCAATACAGCAGCATTTTCCAGCTTGTCTCTAGGATATTCATTAAATAAGAACTTCAGAATTGTGTCTAATCTAATTTCCAACACAAGGATATGTATTGGAAATTCATGCCAGATACCTATGAACACAAGGCTGTAATCCTCCCCTCCACTTTTTGGAATATACATTTTCACCATCTTCCTCCTTTGCACCTCCCATCTGTTTCCCATTATCTTTACCATCCTTGTCACTAGCTCTTTATTATTCTATTCTTTCAAAATCCTCATTTCTTTAAGACTCCCACTCTAACCTCACATTTCCTGCCATCCCATCTACCTCTTTCCAACTGGCTTCAGTCTCCTCATTTCCTCCCCGTGTCTCTCCCAGTTCCACTTCATTCCCAACTTTGTCCTTTCCCACAGCTTTGTTCCCATTAGCAAGAGCTCATTTGCCTTTCCCTTTCACAGGAGTTAATACAGGGAGAACATGTTGCCAACAGCCCTCTGAGCTGGCCATGGTTGGTGAGCACTGCCAGATGGTTTTGGTCTCCCCAGCTAAATGAAACCAATTCCAAAGCCAAAACTACCAGGATGCTCAACAAGCATTTACCATAAAAACAGAAATTTTTTTAAATATTAAAAATCTGGACCAAAAAAGTCACCAGAACACTAGCTATGCCTGGGATTTTGTTCTCTTTAGATTTGACTTGCTTTACAGACAGTGTTATTCTTGCCAAATAATCAAGGAATTAAATGACCAGCACAGTTTTATACAAGGTTAAGTTTGGACAGATGAAAAGCTTAAAATTCTGAAAACTGTATTATAGCTATTTTTCAGATATTCCCTTCCCCTGCTACTTCAAAAAAAATCATATGAATCAAATTACAGCTTCCAGAGGAAGTCATTAAAGAGACTAGAATTTCTATCAATGATGGTTTTGTTAAGTTTGCACTTGGTCTTTGGCACAGATTCTGTCTATATTTAGAATGCACAGTATAAAGAATGTTTGACATCAAAGCACACGAAAATATCAGAATTTTACTAGTAATACATCAAATCTGCAGGGAGAGGATGATACTCATGTACTCTCTAATTTCAGAAGGTTTATAGGACTTGATCAGGGTTGGAGCAGGGAATGCAGCAGCCAGCCCTACCTGCAAGTGCCCCCATCCCCAGGAAAGCCTCTTTGGGGAGGGCAGTTACAGAAACACTGCACCAAGAAACTGGAAAGATTTTTTTTAAATTTTTTTGGTCAGCTACAGAATATCACACATTAGGTATAATTGATTCAAAGTATAAAAACATAGCATTCTCACCATATGATTTGTTTTTTTCCTCCAAACTGTGACAAGACTCTTAAGCAGATTCCTGTCAGGCATCTTTGTTTCTCTACACTTTGAGAGCTGGAAGGTTCTGGCCCCCTCCACTCAAGCCACTTTTTGTTCCAAATCAAAACCAAAATTCAAATCTTGTTTACTAACCTGACTTATCACTGCCATTCACTGAACAATGCTAAATGCAAAATTGGCATGTTGAAATTAGCACCCTCAGTTATTCATATTAGAGTCAGATATTTGCGAACAATAATTCATTATTTTGGCAGCAAGAACTCCTCAACACCCCTTTATGCCTTCTCAACCACTAGGATTGAAACACATGGAAGCAGGAGTATGTCACACTTAAAAAAGGACGAAACATGATGCTTGTCCTTTTTTAACACTTCTCCAACCAAACCTAGAAAAAAGTACATGGTGATAAAAGAACAAAAACGTACTATGGACACTTAACACCAAGAGGTCATCTTTTCTTGTGAAAAATACTCAAG
The DNA here is from genome assembly GCA_013397245.1 of Thryothorus ludovicianus. NCBI lineage: Eukaryota > Metazoa > Chordata > Aves > Passeriformes > Certhiidae > Thryothorus > Thryothorus ludovicianus. The sequence goes on along the minus strand of VZTB01013357.1, from coordinate 543,807 downwards.
AGGATGAACAATCCCTTCTCTAGAGGAAAAAGTACTAGAGTAATACAAATAGCATTAATTTTGCTGCAACAAGGTCAAGCACAAAACTAAGTTTAATGCCATTCCAAGGAACAGAAAAAACTTGTGATTTCCCAGACCATGTAGCAGATCTGACTGAAATTTTATTTTATGAAGCAACTGCATAGATAAGAAACCATCTTACTCCCCCTCCCCAAATACTGCCAGTATTCTCAAGCAACATTGCAAAGCATCCTTTATCTCCTGGCATGGGCAACTTTCAATTCTATTGCAGTAATCATATGTGCAATTCATCTACTATTAAGATATGAGCATAATTTTTAAGAAATCTACTAATATATACAGTTCTTAGCTGGAAAATTGCATAACAGGGTGAATCTTTTTTCCTGTTTTTAGTGAGGTCAAATAAGAGCTGCAAAGGAATTTTGCTGCAGACAGAGAGAGCTGACACAGAATACCCAAACCAATGGTTCTGTTGTCATGGGCACCAACAAGGAGAAGGCATTTAAATGCCAAGATTTTTGAGAAAACCTTTATTGAACTGGTATGAAGTCAGACCCACAACTTTATACCTTGGGAACCAAAACTAAGCAGTTTTAGGAAAAATTCTGCTGACAAAAGAGCTCTGGCCCCCATAGCCCAGCAGCCCTGAATGCCCCCTGCGTCAGCGGGACTGGCACCAGGGCATGCCAGGCTGCAGGGCTGGGCTGCCTAGCAGGGAGCTGTGGAGGCAGGGGACAGGCTGGAAGCATGCAGCAAGGCAGGAGAGGGAGAGAAGACCACAATTGTGCTGTTTGCCAGCTGTGGAAACAGTCATGTCTCCTCTGGTTTTGTCTCTAGCAGACGTAATTACCAGTCTTGCCTTTCTAAGTGCTTGGAAGAGGCACAAGTGAGTGCACCTTTACCATTATTGACAGCATTTGGAATAAGGCTGCCCTGGGGTCTGGTGATCAAACCCATTGTGATACTGTATCACATGAAGGTGTCTCAAACTGGTGCACTGGATTTCCTTTCCATTTCCAGGAGGGAAAGCCTCATGAAGTGAATGCAAAGGCCCACCTTGCAGCACCTTTCTGCTGCCCGCTGAGTGACCAGGTGCAAAGCTCCTCTCCTGAGGGAACAGGTGCCCACAGCAGCCATCAAACCACCTCCCTCACATCACTGCATCACTCATGGGGACTATTTCCTTCTCTTTAAGGGTGGGGATCCACATGAGCAAGGGAAGGCACCCAACAGCTCCGTGAGGGCCCAAACCTCGGAGCAGCAGCAGCCTTGGAGTGGCTGGCAGGGTTCCAGCTGGGATAAAGAACATTACTGTCTCTGAAAGAATGACTTCGGGCAAGTTGAGCCAACACTTCCACTGATGTGCACACTGCAATCAGTGCTGAGACTAAACAAATTAAACCTTGATCATGAACCAATACAAATATTTCCTCTGTTTATGAGTGCTTAAGCACCCAGGCATTTCTGAGGTTCAGGTGCTCTCTTTTCTCCATCATTCCACATCCCTTCATCCCTAGCTAAAGACCACAGAACAGGGGCAGACATCACTCCATACAAATTCAGTTCCTACCAAGAATTGGGGTACAGACTTTCAGGACAGTTGGCACAATTTTCAAAAGCATCTTAGTGGGTGAAAAGCTCAAGTTTGTTAGAAAAACTCCACATATCACTGCAGATCTCCAAGAGTCTGATTAATTCCCCCATCCCCTTTTTTTTTTGTTAATTGGAGCTTCAGGCTCTAAACCAATTAAGTGGCTATTTATAGCACTGAATTTAAGGTAGGAAAATTAGTTGACCACATTCACTGGATCTGGTTTGGTTTTGGATTTTTTTTTTTTTTGTGAGAACAGCAGAAACTACAATTATTGTAACTAGAAACAGAACACAGAGATATGAAAGTAGGTCAAGAGCAGCAGTTGACCCAAACTATGGAAAACCACTGTTGGAGTCCTCGGTTCAATAACAGCTCTGAAGCACTTGCTAGGCCTGGGGTACAATGTGACCTTCCCAGGTGGGGCTGATTCAGCATTTAAGACTCAGATGCAAAATAAAACTCAGTGCCTTGTTGCATTTATAGGAACACAAAATATCGGTTCCTTATACAGTAGTTTACAGTGAAGAGTGTTTTCCCTTAAGACTACTAAATCAGCAACACAGATAAGTAGTGGTAGGCACACAAGCAATTCCAGCACCATAAGTTCTGTTTCCTATTATTCACAACATTTTAATGCACTTTAAGAGGTTATATATGGCTACAACTGAAGAGATTGCAATTTTAGAAATGAATGAAATTATAGGAGGGCTTGTAATCCTATTAGCATGAGTACTTTTACTTCAAAATTTACATAGGCACAGTCTTTAGAAAAGTAGCAGGATTCATGTTTATATTGAAAGAATTAAGAACAAATCAACTGTAACTAAGAAAAGTAGCTCCTGTAAGAAAATGTTTTCAAGAAACTTAAACCATCTCTGCAATACAGTCTTTAATCTCTGCAGTTATTCTACAAGGCAGCTAGTTCCAAATCACTTTTTAACAAAATTAAAATCAGGCATTATTTATATACAACGTGAAAAAGGAAAAAAATTAATGAATGTCTCTTCAACTCATAAGCAGGAACTCATTTAATGAAACCACTAAAAACCTCTTTTATGGCTGCAACTTATATTAAGAAGGAGTAACATGTATGTAAAGCCTTAAAGAAAAGGAAAACAACAAAGTAGTAAAAAAAAAAAAAGGCAATCCTAACAGTCATTATTCTATATAGAATCACAGTATTTTTAAGGTTGGAAAAGAGCTCCAAGATCATGAAGTCCAAGCTTTGACAGAACACCACCTTATCAATTTAGCCATGGCAGTGAGTGCCATGACTGCTTTTGTTTTTTTTTTGAACACTTCCAAGGATGGCAACTCCACCACTTCCCTGTTGCAATTTTCTAATTCTTCACCACTCCTTCAGTAAAGACATACACACAACCACACAGAGCACAGCATTACCTGCTTAGGAATTACATAAGACAAAGCAGCAAATACCCTAAACTACTGAGCATTTTTCAGTTGCTTTTATGCTTAATTTGACTGAACTAAGACTTGGCCAATTTCTTGGGGAAATTTCAGGTTATACAACTTCACTTTGCAGACATGACAGTACCTAAAGAACATCAAGACACCTGATATTTAGAAAAAGATTAATTTACATTAATGTGATGTAAATTTAGTGGCATGGAGCAAAATCCTTTCAGTATTTCAGGAATCCCAGTGATAACTGAAAGCAGAGAAATAGATTTATTTCACTAAACTTTGCATTTACTACAAAATACCATCAATGCAATGAGAACCCCCAGAAGCAAGGGTCCAAACCCAACTGATTCCATACAAGTACTTTTCCCTTTACTCAAAAGTTTCTCAACACCTGCCTCACTGAGCCATTTGCTTTGCTTTAGGGGTGTTTTGGTTTGGTAGAGTTTTTGGGGTTGCAGGTTTTGGTTGGCTGGGCATTTCCTGGGGGGGAAGAAACTCTAGAGACTTCCAGACATGCTACGAGAGGTTACAGTGATGTTTAAAGACTCCTAGATAATGCTGTGCAGGGTTATTAACTCTTCCATTATCACTGATATTTAACAATAACACTGGGTTTGGACAGAACCATTGACAAAGTCCTACTGGCATCCATTAATCTGTGGTGGGTATTCTGCAGTGTGGAATTTCTGCATGGCAGTCTGTCCTCTGCACAAATGTGGGATGCAGCTCAGCTGCAGTACCAAGAGCAGTATCACAACTTACGATGCAGCTGTGTTTTAAGCAGGGATGTAATCCCCCCCACGTGTGTAAATGACAAAGTGTTCACACGTGGGACACTGAACTGGCAGGCACAGCTCTGAATTACTCATATATTAAGCATTCCTGGGATATTTAACTGCAAGAGGTTTAGCTTTAAAAGCAGCTCACACTCCTTTCAAAAAAGATTGTATTGACAAACTGAATTGGGAAAATTAGATCTTTTTGAAAAGAAAAGTAAATTATCTAAAAAGCGTAAAACCAGATTTATCAGAAAGCCTATGGCAAAAGAAGAAATAACCTGGCATTTTGTTTGCACACTTTCCTAAGGCTGCACAGCTCAATACCACAGTTCTTTGTTCTCTCCCTCCCTGTTTCATCTGAAAATACAAACTTCAGCTTCCCAGTACTGGGAAACAACTGAAAGAAGATTTAAAGGCCTGAAACAACAAACATTTTAGCTTACTCTAGATATCTAAGGCAATAACTCACAAGTTTGGCCTTGAGTTCACTATGCAGTGACATTTGTTTTAACAAAAGAGGAGCTTTTATCACAATGCCTCCTGAAACAGGCAAAATGCTTTCCTTGTACCTAAACAACATTCCAATAAACAAGAGTGAGTTTTTACTAATTTGGCCAAAGTCTCTCTGTGGTTATTTCCCTCAAGTGTGCTATTAGTTATTAACTCCATTGCACACATTATCTTCACAGCTTAGGATGCAAAGAGGGAAACAGTTGCACTTGGCTTGCAGGATAATTTGCCAAAGTCAAAGCTGAATGAAAAAGTGTGAAACCAAGCTGCCAGGCCATGAACACCAGCAGTGCCCCCTGCTAGTTATTGCTGCCTTCCTTCCAGTGCCATCAGTACCACTGTGATGCTTCTTTCTGTTCTCCCTGGATGTGAATTTGACATGCTCTGTCTAACTTGTGTTAGAGATATGCTAATGAAAATCAGCATGTAGAAAATGCTTTCATAACAGAAGCTAGTTCAATTTTTTGAAGTTATTAAAAAGATGAAAGAATTAGTAACAAGTAAAATTAAAAAAGTACAAACAGAACATGGACTAGATTTTTATTGACCAACTTAAAATGCATTAGTGATAAGAGAGGAAAAACAGAAAAACAAGAAGCAAAACAAAAAGCCACAAAGCTAGAAATAGAAAGTAAGAGAAGATGTAAAATAAAATAGCAGTAGCTTAAGAGAGAAAGAAAAGAAATAAACTGGTAACTTCAAGATATGAAACAGTTGGATACAAAAGAAAATAGAAGAGAAATAAAAATATGGGAGTAAGAGGAAGAAAATAGAGCAAGACAAGTCCTTTTTAAAAGTGAATGGTGGAAAAGACCCCGGAGTTCTATCTGCTCTCTAAGTTCAACTTGCATTTCCCCTTACCACCATTTTTAACTTCCTAAAATATTCCCTGCTCCAACTCTCTGATTACCTTCCTGCTTAGAGCCACTAAGTTCCCAAGAGCTGAAGGAATTCTTTGATGCCTGTTCCCCAAAAGCTATTTCAAGCTGCATTTTGAGCACACACGTATCCCACAACTTCTTTATGGCTGTTGGAATACAAAAGGAAACTGGGAGAGGGAGAATTCAGAAATAAAATTCTCTCTCCAGACAGGGAGGGAGAATTTAGAAATAAAACAGAGTAAGGAACACAGGCGAAATCTGAATTCCCATATACCCATTTCCTAAAGAACACCTCCAACACCCACCCACAAGCACTGCTGGTGAGTAAAATGACATTCACCTGCTTCCAAGGCATTAAGCATTCCAGACCCAAACCATACGAGCATATAGAGCTAGGGTTCAGACACCTAGCAAGGGAACAAGAACTCCCCCTCTCCACAAGTAAAAATTATTCATGGGTAGTTTTAAGCCACCCTGGTCCTCCATTCAAGCACCAATGACAGCACAGCAGAAAGGGCTGGACAACAAGAGAAAGACAGGTCAGTATTTCAGAAAGCGTTTGTGGAACTAGAGCATCTGACCATTTAGGATTTGGCAATCTACTCATGCTTTTTTACCACTGAAAAATCTTTAGAAGACAAATAACAGCACTCTGAAGGAACCGTAGCTACAACAGAGTGAAAAACATGTTGAGAGAAAAGTTATTGTCTCTCAACTTGTCTTTAATTCACCAGACTAGAGAAGATGTCAGACCTCCAGAACATGAGGCTTTGGTACACCCTGAGCAAAGCAGAGCAAACCATGCCAGTGCCAACTCTTTCATTACTGTGGAATCAGTCATGAAGTGCTTTAAATCGTTCACTTCCCCCCCTAGATCCTTAATGTTAGGGATCTCTTTGGCAACCTGAACAAATGGCTTGCTTTAAAGATGCTGTGGAAGATTTATATCTGCTCGTGCATTTTCTAAACATTTATTTCAAAATACTTTAACCCTCTCCTCATCACTAGACTAGGGTTACAGCATCTGGCATTCGTTAAAACCAGGAAATTCCTGTTTTGCCCTTATGAAACTGTTGAGAGTTGGTAATAGTTTTTTGGTTTTTTTCTTAATTTAGCTTTGTGATGAGATGTTTTAGAAAACTAATTTTAAATAATAAATTTGAATTAGCAAAATTTTTAGATCTGCTTATGCTAAATTCAGACAATTTAAAAAACTCATCTGAACATATTTATGAAGTGTAAGTTAATGAATTACCACTAGGATACTTAAAATATAGAATTTTGGACTTACCAATTTAAAAGCTGTAATCCATATAACATAAAATAAATGATACAAAAGCTCACAAGTCATCTACTCATGGTGCTTCAGCTTCACTGTAGCACTTTTTTTTTTCTAAAAAGTCACAAAAAGATTCTGGATCTTGTACAGAACTTTATCTCCACATCCTTGCTGAATCTTACTATGCACACTTCGGCTGTAAATTTCAATACCTTTGTGTTTCAATTCAAAACTGAACATGGTCTGTCCTTATTGATTTAGTATCAGTAGTGTCTAATGACAACTGTCACCAGCAGTGGGAAGAACCATCAAGCCCTGAGTGCTTCATGGCAGAGTGACCAATATCACAGAAAGAAAAGCAATGTTTTCCCAACGACTGTTTTTCCCCCTGTACTGGGAGGAAAGCTGTGAATGACTTAAAGCCACAACACACAGGATGTGAAGCTGCTGAAACTGCAGGCAAATTATATTGCAAAACTAGACAAAAAATCTGGCATGCCTTGATGCTGATTGGTGAGGGCTGGGGTAAAGCACTGTCCATCCAGAGCTTCTGCTCCCTCACTGAGTGACTCAGGCACAGCTCCCAGCCAAGGAGGCAGAGAGAGCCTGCTCCGAGTTCAAATCCCCAGAGAGCTGGCCAGTTATTTGTTGCAGACTTTCCTCTCAATCACAAAATGTCATTAAGTGAAGCTAAGAGTATGTTAAACACTTGGAGTATTCACCCCTATATAAACAGTTGCTCTAGCTGCAAATGGAAAGTTACAGAATTGCAAACAATGGGTACTGAAGTGTAAACAGAACATATAAACTACACTTTATTTCACAAGAAATAGGAACCTTGGGGTTAAGGGGTTCTTTGTACATATGCTGTAATTTACTACCTTAGGTGTATACACAACTTAGCACACCAGAGCTGGCCAGAGTGTGCAAGTCTTAACTCTAGAGCCAGGCTGAAATCCTTAAGCATTTAAAACACTTTTTTAATAGTATAGCATACTGTTAAAACATCTGATTACAGCCCATCACTATCTAAAGTTGCTTTTGGCATGAACACTTTCCAGGATAATCATTCCCACTGCAGATACTCTGCCCATGCCCAGCTGTAATATGTGTTCCCTTCCCTCAATTTTAGTTTTATCAGTTCATAACTCTTAGCTGCTTTATTTCCCGTGGTACTCAAATTCATTCCATGTACTGATATAGCTTCACATTATCTTCTACTTGAGGTCACTAATAAAGAGGCTAAATTAATTTACTTTAAAGCTGCATATCCAAGTATCAATGCAGAAACCCAACCAACCATCTCTCTTACCCCTCTTTTCTCAGCCTTTCATTCATGCTTTTCATCTTCAGAAAAAAAATCATTTAAATTAGGGGAAAAAATGGACAGGCCCCACTTTATTTCTTCTTTTCTGTCCTCAGAAGAAAAACTCTTGTGCCTCAGCTTCCTGAGGAGCATCCCAAGGAGAGGGTACACAGAATTCCCCAGGTTTGCACAGAGACCTTGTCACTCTTGCATTACTATAAATGTTAGTTTCACATACTAATGCCTACGTACACAACACCTGCATTTTTCCCAGTCTTAATTCCTTCTCCAATTTTCCCCATTTAAGCAAGATTCTTTTTCCATGCAAGTGGGGAAAAGAAAAAATGAAACCAATTTGGACTTTAATACCATGTGGGAAACTACTTCAGAGACAATCTCACTTTACACCATAAAAATTTTATTAATCCTGCACTTTTCTAAAAAGATCATTTTTCTTCCCAAGAGATCTTATTCATTTACTAAGGTTAGCCCACACTTCCACCTATACATTCTATATATAACACTGAAAGAAATTATCTGAAGTTCACTTGCTTGGTTTTTAAATATGTATCAGCCTGGATGGAATCACATGCAACGTTAAAAATCACTCTCAATTTAATTTTTTTTTGAAGAAGAGAAATTAAGTGTTGCTTCCAGTAAGTCACAACTATGAGAGAAGATTTAACAAGAAGATGTATCTCAAAGAGAGAGACTCCAGACTGTACACTTAGCTCATACTAATAGGCTGGACTTCCAAAAGACACAATTTAAAACATAACACTGGTCATTCCTATGAAACAGCTCCACTTAGGTTTCTTAGAGAACCCAAAAAAGTGTGCAGGCTGTCCCTGTCAGGGACACAATGAGTACTTACTGTTCTGCTGGGCTTGGCAAACACTCATCTTTGTACTCTACAGAAACAAACATAAAACCCCACAGAACACCCACTCCTCTAAATGTTACCAGAAACGCTGACTTTGGCTGCTGTAAAATAAAGAAACTGTTCTGATTAGATATAGAAGGCACACGTGGCTTAATACAACAGCACAAGAGTATTGATTAAACAAAGCTCTCACAGAATGGCAAGCTCCTGAAAATTGGTTTGTGAATCAAATAGCTATATAAAGCCATGATAACTGCAAGAAATTTCTCTAAGAAACAGCAGACTGAAATGAAAATACTTCAGGTGACCAGTATTGATGTGCGACTCAAAAAATCCAGTTCTTATTTCTGTGGTTTTACTATGCTAGCAATGAATCCCACCCCATAATAGGAACAAAATAAAGTACCTTTTTTCGACTTTGCTCCAATCTTCAACTTTGATGGCCAAGCAATCTGCGTATTTGTTTCTTCCATAATCTATTAAAAAACGAAAGCATTTTCAAAAAACTAAGTTTTTATTTTTCTTTTGCAAAGGCATACATTCATTTCTGCAAATACAATGTTTGCCATTATTAAAACTATTGATTATTATTACCTTTAAATAGCACAAGTCATTAACTGCTTCTCTGGTTTTCCTGAGAACTTCTCTCTGTTAATAAACGTGGCTGAGTTCTGATCATTCAAAATAATTCCACAGAGTAAACCCAAGACACTCAACAGCTTCCATGAAGTTTAAATGATCTCTAATAGCTACAGCAGGCTCTACATCCATCTCAGAGGGGATTTCAAACCTTTACAATTCAACACAAACATTTTCTTCAGTTACCTTAAAACGGTTTTTAAGTAAAGCCTATTAAATTTAAATTGAGTCTTTTTGAGTCTCCATAAGTCAAGGCATATTGGTTTGCCTCACCTTTACCCAAAAGCAGCTTTTTGTTATAAACATATCCAGAATTTTTACTTCTTGGTTTAGCAGGACAGGGCAGACATTTGACAGTTTTTATTTATTATGACAGTGGGAACCCATCTGTACATCTCCAACCAGCCAACAGAGAAAAACCATGCACATGCTCATACTGGAAAACCATGGAGTCATTTAGCTCAGTGTCAGCTCTCACTCTGTTGCTGCCCTTGGCTCAGTGAAAATTCCATCAGCCCCATTACAGGCATATTATACTGAAATTTCATCCTGGCATAGACCTACAGTGCTTCACCAACCCATTTAGCTGCAACACAGGAGAAGGAACTGATTGACACCAAAGACTTTAGATATATGAATGGAAATCCAGCTCTTAGAAATGCTGGGCATGTCTACTGAAACCTCTCTTTGATACCAAGATCTCAACAAGCATGGTGAGCTCACACCTCACATCACACTTAAGATGGAATGAAAACAATTAAAATATCAAAATAATTAGCAAAGCCACTGCCAAGAAGAAAACTAATACATTAAGAAAGCAGCTACAACACCAGTAAATTTTCCATAACAATATAATTTAGAACTAAGGCAAATTTCTTTAACAGTTCCTAATTCTTATCTTCTACACCCAAATCCCAAGGACATCACAACAACTTCCAGATTAGTATGCCATGTGGAAAAACTGAAGACATCAGTCAGACTTCATTATATATACATTTTTGGTTTCAACAGTATTGGATAATAAGTCACAGCTGAAATAAAACATTTCCAGAAGGGTGAAATTCTATCAGCAACATACATATACTTTTCACCGTTTTTCAACCCAGATGTGAAAGAAGCTGTGAATTTCAAAGAATTCACTTGTCTCTGATAAAAGGCTTTGGGCCAGGATTTTTTTTTTAATTATGCAACAGGCAGTGAAATACACAGAAAATTGGAAGGCACTAGCTAAAAGGAAAAGACAAAGAATGGTGCAGGACTGAGTTATAGAAGATACAACATGAAAGGAACCACAAGAGAGGAGACAGAAGAAGAATGCATGTCATTCAAGGCAAGTGTTACATCCCATCAGTCCTTTACCCTTCTCAATAAAGACTGGAGACTTCTGTCTTAAAGAAATTAAATCCTCCCTGTTTCTTACACTAAACTAAAATAAAAGGAAAGCCCACAACTTCACATTCTGGGGACATATGAGAAAGATGCATAGGAAATCTTCAAAGGAAAAGCAGTCTGACTGTCAGCCACTGAGAGCTGGCCAAACTATCCTTTAGCTCTTTGTAATGCTAAAAATTGCCACATTAGACCAAAAAAAGATAACTCAATTTGGTCACTACAAAGACAAGTTTATCTCCTATCCTAGACAGGCAGAAAAAAAAAGAAAAAAGCCAGGATGCATTTAAATCAAGTACATTGACTGAAGTATCAAAATGCTCAGCCTGCGCCGGCTTTCAACCCCAGGCTGTAATGCTGCAATAAATCAGGGCTTTCCTAAGAACGCTTAAAAAGAAATTAGACTACACCATTCTCAAACTATCACTGTATTTAAGTTGCTATTTATGTATTGTATTTAAGAGTGTCACAAAGCTCTGAAAAATTTGGAACTGAGTTTTTATTAGAGCATTTAAGCTTGAAAGTAATGATAATGACTTGAAAGTAATGACTTCATGGATCACTGTTGCATCAACTTTTTGTTTCAGCTTTACCATTCAAACCCAGGCAGCTTTAAGTGCCAAGATTTTTTTCTTTTTTTTACTGAAAAATCTGGAATCATTCCATGACAACCTCAAGTGCATGTTGCAATGGAACAGCTTTATTAGTAAAAACTCAGTGTTTGTGCCACATACCCTGAGAACAGAGGCTCTGCTCTCACATGAACAAAAAGAGAGAGCTCACAAGTACTCCAGCTATAATACATGTGTTCCAATTGTATAAATACTTGAGTTACATAACATTTAGAGGAAATTCAGCCTAGGGATGACTCAGAGTTCATGATCTCTCCAGAACAGCACCTCTGCATGGCTTCCCTTATTTCCATATAAAATAAGAGTGAGTCCTAATCAGTGCCCTCCTTGCCTTGAGGGATCAACTGACCAAAGGGATCAGGCATATTTGTCAGCAAGCTTTAATCCCCTAGTAAATAACCTCATGCTTCTTCTCAAAATGAAGAAAAGCATAAGAAATTGTCTTTCTACAACTTTCCTTCCTCCCTTTTCCCCAAGTGTAATTGTAGAGTTTACAAGCCAAAATATGTAAGCTATTCTCAGTGGAGAAAAAACAGAAGAGGACAAGACACTGGAAGACACCAACAAAACAAATCAGACTGTACTCTGACCCTGAAAAAATTGGCTCCAGTTGCAAATCATTGGGACTTCAAGAAAAAAAATAATTCTAACTGTAAGGCAGCTGGAAGACAAGCTTTTGGCTCTCTTGTATTCCAGCTTGAAAAGTTTATAGTTTAAGCACTTTGGGGAGATTTTACATTAAGACAGTAAGAAATTATTTTTTCTTATGCTGTATTTTTTGTTTAGCTGATTTTGGATGGAAAGTGGAATGTCCTGAATGCAACAAAACCAACCAAACAAAACTCCCCCAAAGCCCACAAGTATTTCAGAATTTAAAGGAACTATTTGACACACAGTAGATTAACAGGAACAATATATATAACAGACCTTTCTTCATTTAAATAAACACATTAAATCAAAGTATTATTCGTTACAGTTTGTGTTGGTAAGATGCCTATTTCTGACCTTCCCATCTTTGGGATTTGGGCATCTTGGACTTTTCTGCCTCAGGTATTAATCACAGTGAAAGGAAAAAAAAAGGGTCAGACAGGAATCTGCATCTACTAGTGGGTTTCCGTAGTCTCCCAGTCTGAATTTCCTTCCCATTTTTCCCCACTTGAGAGAGATTCTTTTTCCACACAAGCGAGGAAAAGAAAAAAATTAAATCAGTTTGGACTTCAATACCATGCGGGAAAGTAACTCAGAAACCATCTCACTTTACACTATAAAGATGTTATGTCTAGTCTCTGAATACTTGGTTTCACAGACTTAAAATGTTCATCTTGCATCTTCAGCTTTCAGAAAACTTCTCTTAGTTCCCTCAGTTTGTATATATTTACAGCTGTATAAACAGGTTTATTCTTATGTTTATTTGAATCACGGAATATAACTCAGATGAAAATTAAAGGAAAATATATTTCCATAGGACAAGACCTGAAATGAAGAGGCACAGCAGAGAAGTGAAATTCTACATGGGGTGATCCTTAGTTCTTCCTCTTGCTGTGCATAAGGGGTGATGCAGCACAATCTGAAAGGATGACTAATCCCTGAACATTACTTTTGGCAGCAAGAACAGAGCAATGGGTGTAGCTGGAACCAGAATTATTATATTTAATGGTTTGTTGTTTTTTTGGTTTGGGGAGAGGAGATAGCAAGGCAAGAACAAGGATGGGAAGGAAGAACAAGACTCAAAAGAGGGTTGTGTGAAGTTACCCAATGTGAATTCAAACTCCAAAACTGGTGAGGCCAGAGAATGCATTTATGTTGCCAGAGCTCATAGGAGGGGGAACATCAAGGACTACTGGTTTGGTGAGGAAATGTGAGGAATACGAGAGGTTAAAAAAGAGATTACAAAACTTAACCCAAAACCTGGTGCAAGTACTCAGACCTTGTGGAAGTCTGGCCAACGTTTTGAGTACAGCAATGGATTCACATCCCAAGTTTTGTTGTGGTTTCTTTCTCCCTGAGGTGATCCACGTAAGAAATCCCAATCAAGAATTGACTGTTTGTCACAATAACTACTCAAAGTTAGACAGTACAGCCTGACTGTATTAGTGACTGTAATTATTAGTGTTGGCACTAATTCTGCAGGTAAGGATGAGGGACTGCTCCTGAAAAGCAGCAATGGCACATGCCCCAGGCCCCCCACATTCCAGACTACACTGTCAAGAGTTTACAGTTTATGCTCCTGTGTGGCAAAAACCCATCTCCTATGCAGAGGACCAGAATTAAAACCATGAATTACAGAAAATGCTTTAGAAAGTTTGTTCTGACATCAGACTGTCAAGTCCTGCCAGCACACATTTAAGTGCAATCTGTTTAAAACACACAATCAAACGATGCACAGGGAGGATGAGGATCAAGCTGCACTATGTGTCTGGGCAGGAAGGAGCAGAGGGACACAGGGTCTGCCCACACACCAAGGGCATGAGTGCCTTTGTGTATATTCAAAGGCAGGGCTCCCTCATTTTCCCATTTTATAGTCCAACTGAGAGAAACACAGACGTGTTTTCAGAAAAGGTGACTGCCTGGCTAAGCTTTGGAAAAGGGTAATATGTAAAGTATTTTAGATATTACTGCCTGGAATAAGCAGCATGGATAAGGATCAATACTCTCATATGTTTTTGTTCATGCTTCCACTGCAAGTCATTTGCTTCAATACCGCAGGAAATTGATCTTCACCTACTCACTTGTCCATCTCTGTTAAACTGATTTTTATTTCAAGTTTTTATTAAGTCCTAAAATAACTATCAAAAAACACTGACACGTTTCTGATTGACATATAAAAAGGGAACTTGCCTGCTTCCCACCTGCATACTGCTACAGAGTGTCACATCAAGCTAAGCAAAACACCAACAACGCTTCCCTACAACTTCTCATGGCAAATATTCCAGTGCAGCCTTTGAGGCTTCCCCACAGCAACAAACTGGCTATTGGCTGTCAAGGACTAATCCCAGCTCATACTGACTCTAACAAATCTACCATCTCCACAAGGTACTCACAGCTATTCCTTATCAAGAATTAAGGCAAGCATGTGCAGGATGAAGAGGTTCTGAAGCTAAAATTATGCATCAAGGTTAACATATGTTAAAAAAAAAGTAGGTTTTTATTCATAGTTTTGATTAATATGTATCAAAAATTACTAAATACTTAAAGTAATGATCAGATTATGTATAAAAGCAATAAAGGCAGCAGAGTAAGAGACATCCGTTTTACAAATGAAGCTTTCAGACTGTACATAAAAGCTCTAAACCACTAAAGATGGAATTGGGACTGCTGCCTGTATGGACATGGCTTTGAAATTTTTATTGTTTCCATTTCCAGTAAGGGATTTTTAGCCTAGAAAGGGTGAGAACACATGCACGTATGCACATACGCACTGCATCACTTTTTAACCTTCACTTCACCTGAAAAGAACCAAGATGATTCTTTAAACAAGGGTCTTGTTTAAGAAAATATTGCAGTATTGCTGCTGCATCCGAAAACTGCATTAAGTGAACCTTCTGCAACAATAACATTTACAGAACTTTGTACTTAATTTACAATTATAGCAAATAAAGTGAGAGTAAAAAAAATCAATCAAATGCCTTTACCTATGGAGAAACACTGCAGTCCTTCACTTGATTTAAATGTTTTGTTTACTCTCAATGGAAATATTAGTCAAGGTAGCTTTTGTTTTAAATAGGTGACAAAGCACAGCTGAAAACAAAAAATATTGCAATATGCAAAAAATTATCTATAGAAGTATCTGTCAGTACAGCATTAATGAATTATACAAGCAGTGTAAAAAAATTCAAAGAAAAAGAATCAGTGAAAAATGAAGCCTTACAGAACACTGTTCAAAACATCAATAAGCATCCAACTCTCCTCTCTAAAAGCAAAATCAGCAATTCTCTTCCTTAGAAGCCAAAAACTCAGCATATATTCTCACACTTGCCTCCTTCCTACTAGTTTTCTTCCCCCAAGGTAAAAGTACAAAAATTTCTGAGAAGGAAATCCCTCCTCCATTTTAAGGGAGGGTTTAACTCAGAATGAAAAGCACTGAGCATCTCCATTAGATGGTGGTGACAAACCTCTCCTCCTCTTTTGCTTTACAACGCAAGAGATCTTGCACAGTGTTAAGTATAGCAATAAAGTGGCATAAAATTGAATTTTATCAACTAAGACTTCATATTACAGGTAAAATCTCAAGATAGTGCCCATTGTATCAGAAGCAGCACAGGAGAAACTGGAGATGAAACAAAAAAAACCCCAAAATCCTTGGAATTGCTCCATTACCTTAGCAGAATGGTCACTATACTACAGGTGGGATGAATGCCATTTTCCACAAAAATGAAGCCTTCCCACCACTCAGCTCTGCCTGAACTAAGCAAAAAGTTAAGTAAGCATTCTTGATTTACCTTTTTAGAGAAACTGATCCAACCCAAACAGTCTCCTTTCCACTGGGTGGGGTTTTGCCAAAAGGGAGACAAATGTCTCAATCCCATGATTTCCTGCAAATGTTAACTTCCACTGACATTCTTTCAGCTCTCTAATCCACGCTGCCCTCTCCAAGCAGTTGCTTCCTCTTCCTGGGAAGCTAAATGAGAGAAAGCTCAATGTAAATTGGATGCCAGCATTCCCATCCCAGCCTGACACTTGAAACCAACTCTGGAAATGTATTGCCTTAATATATCCTTGTCATATGCTATGAGCCAAGCCCTACATCAAGAGGTTATTTTAATGCTAGTGCAGATCCTGATTTCTACCCAGAAAAAGTGGAATGTGTGGAACCAGTTCCTGCAGCTCCAAACTGCTCCTGTGGTTGAAACAGAGACAAGACCCATGATAATGTCTGATCACCACCAACTCACGAGGTCTCACCACCAAGATAAATAACACGGCAAGAAACTGAGTGGTTGTTGTCAGAAATGGAAATATAGCCCTGGGGGAACTCCAGTTATAAACAGGCAGCTCGGGAATAGTCATGGCTGAAGACACACAGAAAGCCCTTCAGAAGTTACTCCTGCATGTGGATAATAATTAGCTTCAGATATCTTAGTCTTAGGTCAATGATTAATATTTTTAATGCCTGAAAATTCCCTAAGCCACTTGTATTTGAAGCTCTAGATATGCTTCATGTTCAAAGATTTGGTCCACTTCCAGCTGAACCTAATGTGAACAGAAAATTAAATTTATTTGTATCAGAATATACTGCCTATACTTACAACATGCATACATCAACACTGTATTATATATTCACGTATAAGAATACTGAAAAAGTTAGAAGGTATGTCCCAGATCAACACGAGATATTTTTCAAAGATACAGGAGAAAACACAGGATGTTGCAAACCAAGCTCTTTTACTGTCTTAGATAAGCAAACAGGGCTTGAGGAAGCTTCCTTGCTGCCTTTCCTGCCAGAGCCTCCTAAATAAAAATGCACAATCATTAATAAATACTGCATAGAGGACTTTAACAGAAATATGATTAAAGATGCAGTTAGATTTATCTATTTTCATATCTTCAAATAATCACGGGATTTATTTTTTGGCTTCAGTTGGGCATTTTTTGTTTTCCTTTTTAGTCTCTTGCTACTACTGTCTCCAAATACCTGGACTGAAAGATCAACTGTTTTTAAAGGATGATTTCATCCCATCATGCTTACAAAATGGCCTCAGTAACTTCTACGGCGCTAATTATTTAATAAAATTAGGAGCTACAGTTTAAATATATTACATGTAAGCACAGGAAGGAAAATGAAAAGAAACCACTAGCCTTCCTTTAAACTCCTAAGATTCTAATAATTAACAGAAGAGATTTTTATATACATGTGAAACATTTGCCCAGTTGCAACTTCACAACTCCAGGTACACTCATGTCTCCCTCAGGCAATAACAGAGTCTGCAGTCAAGAGAATCATGAGCATTTAAATACACCTTTTGCCCAAATAATCCAAAGACATCTTAAAAACCCCTAAGTATCTGCAACTGGGTAAAACTGGGGTGCATAAAAACACCCCTTCGGTTTGCTTAAAAAGGTACAAAAAGAAACCCTAAACACAAAGCATAAAAGAATGTCAAATACTCAGAAACAGTAAAACACACAAGTTGCAGCTGGCTGGTAGCTCTGCAAAAGAACTCAAAGCCAGGAAAGGCTGAGCTGAGGAGACCCTTCCAGGCAATTTCCCAAAGCCCATGACTAACACATACACACCAAATAACACTGAAATGAAGAGCTGGGATGTGACCTGGAGTCAAGCACCTGTGCAGAGCACCACGAGGGCATCATTTCCAGTCACTGCCTTCTGCACGTGCAGTCCCATGTTAGCCCAAGAACTGCACCCAAATCCCCCTAAAGCCACAGTCCTATCACCTACCCTACTGCTCACAGGCCCTTGAGAAGCCTACAGACACAGTCCTGTCCTGGGAAGTTTCAGAATTAAATATTACCACCAGCACTAAGATTCCCAAGTGTTTAAAAAGAAAAGAAACCAACTTGATGATGACAGAGCTGAAAGCAAACCAAAATGATGCATGAAATTCCTCTCTGTCCACATGGCTGACCCCCACCTGTTTTGGATTATGAACTCTTCAGGACAGAGAATCGCCACCTTCTTACATTTTATATAAGAGTGCCATGCGTCTCTAGAGGCCACATAAATTATCTGCTCCCTGGAACAATGTCCTGGCTCTGCTGGGGAAAGGGTCTTGCTTCCTATGAGGCATGAGCCAGATGTTGTGGAACTTGGTGGAAAAAATCCACCATCAACTGAAAATGGGCTTTGGATCAAGGACATGTAATAACTTCATATTATGTATTACTCTCACAGAATAAATTGGAACAACAGTTTAGAGTGCAAGGGCCACAAGGATCTTCTACATAAATAGTATGTAACCCAACAGCAGAGAAATCCTTGTTTATTTAGGATTACCTGTCACTGAACTGCAGATCCAAGAGCTCTACAGGGAAAACAACACCACTATTTACTTATTTCTTGCTAAATTATTAGTAGCTCCCAGCTGTTTTGAAATAGCCTCATTAGATGATCTTAGGTTTTCCCTCATCTGAAGCACTGCTACAACTTAGAAATATTAGAAGAAAGTATGATAAAGTCTTCAGACTTTTAAAAAATAACACTACCAAAAGACATTTATCTACTTTTCACGTGAATCCAGGACCAGAGGAAAATGCACTTCACCTGATCTTCCCTGCCACAACAGGGCAGAAATATCTCCCAAATTTCACCGAGAATTGGGGCTTATTCTGTAACTCCACAATCAACTGCATTACATGTGCTTGTTTCTGCTAAAATGCTCAGCGAAATAATGCATTCTGACATTTAAATTGTTATTAAATTCTAGAAGTTGAAAGTTTGTAGGAACAGTTCATGTCCACTGAGATTCTACTTGATTATGAAAATCTAAGTAATATTGTTTTCTCACATGTTTTAATATCAGCAAAATACTGCCTAGCACCAAACCCTCATATTAGCTTTCTTTGTAGCTGAGTCTGCCAGCCCCCACTCACAGCCTCCTCTCTCCTCCCTCCTGGCCTGCATGCCTTGACACACAGAATCACCTTCCTGAATTTGTGCCTTGTCATTTGTCATTTCGACATTCCTATGAAAACTTCTCCCACCTCACACTCCACTTCCAGCCAAGAGCTAGCCTCAGCACATTGAGGGCAGTTCATCAGAATACACCAAACATGGCATTATTTATGCAGATAATGCCCTCAGGTTTCAGATGTGGCCTTTCAAGGATGCACTCCCCCCTCCTTGTTCCACTCAAAATCCTGCCAAAAACGTCCTGAAGTCTCAGTACCTTGACTGCTTCAAAAAATGCCTTTGCTGCAGCTTTGAGTTCATAGTGAGTTTCTGGAAGTGTCCTGCTGCCTTCGTTTGCAGTGTGTTTCTAATGCCACAAATCACTTTCTTCCTCATGGCACCAACCTGAAACACTTGAAGTGAGTCTTCATTTCACCTCCACATACTCTGCCTTATTCATTCCACAAGACAGGAAAAATTTAGCTCTGATTAAAGGAAATTGCACAGACAGAGACGGTGAGTAAGCTATGAGCAACCGTCCAAAGATTTCTTCCAACAAAAGAGAGCTCAAAGGAGATATGTTCCATCTGGTTTTATTAGCTGTAATATTGTGTGTATGTGCTTAGAAGCTTCAGAAATCTACACTGTGGAGCTGATGATATTATAAGAAGAACACCAGTTAAAGTGAAGCAGCTTTAACCTATTGTAGCATCCACACTGTACACACTGTAGACAATAATTATGCACAAATATGACAAGATCTAAATGCCAAGATCACCACTGAAACATCAGTGTGGACAAGGAGTGCACTCATTCACATACTTCAAGTTTAGCATATTTGCTTTCCTATTAAATTCAACACATTAATTCTGCTATTGCACTAGTGAACTACATAATTGTAAGGTACATCATATCTACAGTAAATAACCAAGTAATCAAACATGCATGTCAAATAGAAAAGCCACTTAAGAAGAAAGGTTTTATCCACATCTCTAAGAATTATGAGCAGATTTATCCAAGACAGAGGAAACACTGTGGTCAAATGACTAACTGTAGAATAAAGTATAGGCTACTATGGTTTAGCTTTGTTTCAGCAAGTAAAAAAACGCAAAGTATTTTGATAAAATCCTAAAGAAGAACTATTGACACATTCTCCTCTGTGCACACTAATAATCAGAGAGTTAAGCACAAGCACCACATTTGGAAAAACAACTCTCACTATCACTCAAGAGCAACGTAAATCTGAAAATCCAAACATTTTGGCAGCATTTATACTCCTCACCAGCCTTTATCGAGGCATCCCAGAGTCACATGCAGGATAAAGCAAACTTTCACATCTTCCTTTCTGGAATGACCACTTAAAATTATAGCAAAATACAGCCAATTACTTCAACAGACAAGTCAAAAAGGAGTGTCAAGGTATTTCAGCGTACAGCAAAGTTTACACTAAAGACAGAAGAGCTCACCATTTTTATTAGCCTGCAGCATGTAGATTTTCATTAACATAACTCATAAATAATGGTCTTCACACTATTCTTGGAAAAAAAAAAAACAAAGCCCAAAAACAAAAGACCCAAAAACCCCAATACTATGCTGCTTTGTAAAAATAATTTCCAAGTCATTACTCTTGACCATGTTTCTCTTTGTAGTTTAGTTGCTGCAGGACTCCTTTTTCCAGTGCTTCTGTGCCTCTGTCCAACCACAAACTTTGTTGAATCATTTTGTGGATTGTGCATTTCTTTCTTAAAAGGCCACTGCATTTCTCAATCAAGTATTTATGCTTTCAACAATATCACAATAAGTTGCAAGTCAGTTTTTTAATTAAAGGATGTAGCATTTATCCACAGACAAAATCCTTAAGACCACCTCAAAACACCTTCTGTGATAACCCTCACAATGAAGTATTACAAATGTTCACTATGCATATTTAACATTTTCAGTTAAAGAACTGGTAAAACTTTAAAATTGCTTTTGTGCATGGATGACAGTAGCATCCACCAGGAAACTTCTCATCTCATTCCATGCATGGCTGGTAGCAAGGAGACACTTTAAGTGACAAAATAACTTTTAAAGATTTCATCAATACAGTGGAAACTGCACATCAAGTTTAATTAGTTGATCACATGCACAAGTAATAGCTTTTGTTTTTGTTTCTCTAGTCAGGTGCTGTTATAGAGCCAAAATATCTTTCTTACCTTCTGAAAAAAGTCTTCCCCACTTTTCCCTTTGCCCTCTGCAGCAGCTGTAAAACAAAAGTGGGATCTGGTTACTAAACACACGGGAGAAAATTTGCAGGCTTACATATAGAAATTCCCAGTGAGCACATGCTACTGTAAAAACTGAGTATTTCTTCTCTTGCAATAAACATTTGTCAACAACTGTGTAATACCCAGATCAACCTTTGAAAAATCACTTGGCAAGGACGGAGTCTGAGCCCTTCACATTCGCAAATTCAAGCTCTAACACACTGATACATATTTCAGTTAAAAACTACACATGGTCCAAGTGTAACAATTTAGTCACACTGCATACTTTGCCCTGCAATCTACCAGCAGTAGGATCAAAAGAAAGCTAAGAGAGCACAGGACTTGCTGTATCAAGTATCACATTATTCAGTGATCTCAAACCCACAACCTGGATTATCTCTCACTTGTATTTAAACCCATAACTGCAAGTTTAGTTAATGCAAATTATCACACTTAAAATGATACAACTTGTATCTGTGTCAAACTAGCAACCAGTTCAAAACACAGTAGTTCCTCTGCTTACGAAGAGGATAATTTCCTTTTCCCTGGAGAAAGGGATGCCTTCAATAGAATTCCAAGGGTGGAAGAGTTTCCTGAATGGTACAGGATTACTGAAGCAACTCACACTCATGATTTTTTTTTGGTGTTTCTCATGTACAAAACAGACCCCTCGAGCTCACCTCCATCTCCTTGGCTTCAAAGCTATGTTTCAGCTACCTAGTTCTGCCTCCTCCTCCAATCACACAACAATTCCAAACTATTGAGGAACTGCTAACTCAGCTAATGCAATGTGCTAGCAAATGCAAGGGAGCAGATACAGGCTGCAGGCATGAGATGACTTCCACCCCGGAGGAATAAATGCCACTACCTTTGAAATAAGCTTCTCAAGATCTCAATAACAGCACTTGAATACCACAGAGAACATAGCAAATTTTATCTAATACAGTTCAGAAGCTCATGATTTAACTCCAGAGCAGCCAGAGCAGAGGCAGCAAATGAAGCCTGTCAAGCACTCATCTTACTGCAGAGCAATTGCAGACTCTCCAGTTCCACAAATTTGAGGGGAAAAAAAAAAAAGCCCTCTCTTCAAAACCCACAGGTGCCTGTAGGAGAAGAGCAAACTGGTCCAATATTTCACCAGAACAAGGATTTCTGGAAGCAGAGAAAACAACTGGGGAAGGTTTTTCTTCCAGATTTACAAGCAATTGATATGAGCAGAGAAACACAACTTCCATAAAGCAGCCCCTTGATAGGGGCACGTTGCTTGACATGTTTTCCATTAACTCAGAAATAGATAGGAAATGCTTTTGGGAAGTGAGGAGCACCACCACTCTGTTTCAAGTGGAACATAGGACCAAGATGCTTTTAATCAGAGGGTACATGAGATAAATTGGAGATGAAAACGTGACAGATGTGTGGCTGAAGCTGCAGTTTTGAGAATAGACAGATTTTGTTCCAGCTGCAAATGCATAATTTCCAAACTGAATACAAACAAGAGATGGCTTAAGATAATAGCAGTGATGCTCTGCAGGGCATTAAGTAGAATGCTGACAAAGTGGATTCCAGGCTTTTTATTGTAGGTTTATTTTTAATATGAATCATTCTGGTGACCTGATTTACAGCTTGGCCCCACCAACAACTGATGGCACAAGAGATAGAATCCAACAAGCACAAAGTGGGAAAGAAGAGGGAATGAAAACATCCCAAAATGGGTTCACGGGAAAAACACCCACAAAGTAGACACAATGGGAAAGTTGGAGCAAATGGCACTCTAGAAAAAGCTTTAGTCAGTAACCAGGGGGTTTGGTCGTTACAACATACTATAAAGATACGGTCTTTGATTAGAGCTTTTCAGCACATAAGATCCTTTATGATAACCCAATTTTCCAGGTCTCATGATATCTATGGAAAGGCAGGGCAGACTGTATGGTGAGGGGTGGAAAGACATTGAAGTTGAAAGTCTGTACCTTGGAACAGTTCTTCACGTTTTAAGGGATAATGCAACCTGGTGGAATTCTGTCACCTCATGTCCAAGATGCAGCACTGTTCAATCCAGGGAGAGGTATGCCTCTGATCATGCCTCGTTTTTCTATATTAAGGTGATCTAGTCATTAACATCTCCATTATGTAATTGAATTAATAAAGAAAAGATGCTCAGAATTGTGGCTTAAAGGATTTTGTTACACTTTGAATGATATATTTCACTATAAAAGAAAAAAAAAAGTCCAAAAACCTGTAGACAAACTACATGAACCAATGTATTATGCCTCTTTTGAGGTTAGCTATTTTCCAGCTATTGTCTCCCTTTTCTCTCCTTCCTCTTATGATTAACTCTTGGTACCAATTATGAACATACTCTTTCATTTTACTTCCTAAATTTCCTCTGTTTTTTATGAGGAGCAATTACAGTTAAAGAAATTTAAATTCTCTCAGTAGTTTATGAATTTTGTGATGGCACCCACAATTACCTACATTTGTACATTATGTTTACTCCCAAACTAAGTGCCTGTATGTTTAAGAAAGCTTCCAACATGTCTCAAATATTTATGAATCATGTGAAATTATCTTGAAGCCTTTCTGCTCTCCAAAGTAGGCATCACTTAGCACTTCTGAAAACAGCAGGAATAGCCAAAACCAATGGCAAATTTATCCATTTCTTTTACAATTAAAAAGCTAAACAGATTTTGTTACAGCAAGACAAACCCAGCATCTTTTGCAGGAAATGAGGAAGAGAAGCATTCCAGAGTTATGAAATTTATGCAGAAGCCATTAAAATGCAAATCACTTGCAGTGTTCTCTACAAGGAGATGCAATTTAGTAAGGCATTGAGGTTTACCTCAAATCAGATAAACTGAGATAAAAGCAAACTTGAATTCGTGTTTAGGAAAAAAAATCTCCTCAGTCATCACATGCCAATATCTCCTTTTCTAAACAAATCTTGAGAGTATTAACCCCAACTCTCAAAATAAACTTCAGCTTTGAAATATCATATTAAAAAGCTCACAATATTTACATTTGACAACACACTCCAGCAAATTATTTTTGTAATCTTATTAATAATTAGATTTTTAAACCAAGCTTTATTCAAAAAAGCAGGAAGTTTTCAAGTTATCAAATACCAAAGACAACAAGTCTTTTGTTTGAGGCTGAGGAGGCCAGCAGAGCTGTACCTGTGCTGCATGGAAGGCACAATAGAGCCCATCTCTACTACATTTGAAAAAAACCTTTCAGTTTTCATGGACAGAGTTTCACATTTTCTGAAATTCAAGAACTCAAAATACCACATCAGTAACTGTTAACATCAAGAAGTGACATTATTGCCTGGCACCTGCCTTAGGAGACCACTCCACCCTTCTGCCAGTGGTCCCTGTCCCCAGAGCAGGTTTGAGAGAACTCACAAAGCAAATGCTAATTTATCCAGTTGTACCTGACTTCTGACTGACAAATTGTTTCATTTCTGCCAACTCAGGAAACACTGTTTTCTTAGAAAACAGTATTTACTTTACAGTATTGAATAATCACTTAACCAACCCTCACAAAAACTAGGATTATTTTTACACAAGGTGGCTACATTGGTTTCAGAAATACAGATGAAACCTACACAAATGTGCACAACAAGCATTTTACATTTTAAGCTATACTCTGTTTATTGTAATTTCTTCCATACCATGAAATATTTTATATTAAGATTTTTGCTTTTCAAGACATATTGGATTGCTGAGGTTCCATCCAACACAAATATGAAACAGTTGAAACAGGTGTTAACTGTTATGGTACCCATGAAGTGCACCATTTGTCTACTTAATCATCAAATCATAAAAAGGCCCAATTGTAATTTCTAGGTTCACATGGAAAAAATGAATTTGAGCTTTCCCTTCAAATGTTATTTTAGTTATTAAAAAAGTTATTACAATACAGGTCATATTTTACAGGAAGGGAACCCAAGATACAGTGATTAAGTCAAGTCTTTAAATGAATTACTGTAACTTTGCTGATCTCACACATCAGGTTTGTGTCTTATTTTCCAAACTCTTGAAGTTATCAAAAACACAGGATAACTGAGTCTGACTGAATTGGTGACTTTGCCTTTACATTGATCAGTGCCAAAACTTCTTCCTCTGTCTGCATTGAAACATTAAATTTTTAAGAGAACAAAAAGGCCTGTTCTGCTCTTCAGGTCTCAACTATGATGAAACAAAATCATTCCTTGCATCAAAACACTCTTTAACATGGCAGAAAACTAGATATTTTCATTTTATCAAGACAAATCAACTTAACAGGATTTAAAGAAGCTGTAGAATAATATACCCCCCAAAAAATATATAGCTCAATTATCCTTTACCTTTCCTATCCACTGAATGAGAAAGATTTCACAACCCTTATGTCAAGAGTGTCCTCAAGTTATTTAGGTTTGAGGTTTTTCTGAAACTGCCACGGACACATGCTAGCTACATGACAGTGTTGATTTTTATTTACCCCTAACTTTTTTAATGGAATGCACAGTAATTTTTTGAAATCCTGAGCTATTTCTCCAAAGTTACC
Organism: Thryothorus ludovicianus; assembly: GCA_013397245.1. NCBI lineage: Eukaryota > Metazoa > Chordata > Aves > Passeriformes > Certhiidae > Thryothorus > Thryothorus ludovicianus. Next base: position 518,114 of record VZTB01013357.1, on the reverse strand, counting down.
AAGCTGCTGCCATACACAAAGAAACCCAACCAAAAACTTCCTTCATTGAACCAGAGACCACCTGACAGGGAGATTGTGTTTTCCTGTGCACCCACACATGCTCTGAAAGCTTGCTTATATCAAGCCAAGATAAAGAATTCCACCCCCATGACCACGGAGTTAAGCCAAATTGCTGAAAATATGTTTTTACGAATAAAAAGATAGAGCGTACATTGTTAAAGAAAAAAAAATCCGACCTTAAATTGAATTTGCTGAAATCCAAACAAAACAATTTTCCATTTTTCTTGTAATTGCAAAGTCAGTTGCTCTTCCAGTTTTCAGCTTAGGAACGAAGAAGTCACAGAGACAACTCAACTAAAATATACAGTCTGGCAAGAGAAGCAACAAGGCTTAAACAAGCAAGAAATCTGCATGAAAAATAAAAATATCTGAGACTGTTAACTGACTTTTTCATAAGGTTATGTATTCTTTTTACTTTATTAATTATAATGAACTTCATAAAATAACCTGTGACACAGAGAAATCTCACAATTTCAGAGTCTTATGCAGCTTCATGGAACTTTCCAGAGTTGATGAATGAAAATCAGACATTCAAATTTTCTTATGTACAGAGCAATCTTCAGGTTTTGAGGATGCTCACTATGGACAGGTCAGAGTTAACTGATGGTACCAGCAAAGGAGACTGAGCAAAGGGAAGGGAGAAAAGCTCCAAAATTCTTGCAAAATTACTGGAACATCCAACAAATGAGAAAAAAAGCAAACTGGATCTGTCCATTCAGCATGCTGACAAAAAGAAATGACAAAGTCAGGGCCTACATGGTGTCTGGAAAATTACAGAAACTACCCACTATCTACATATTGTGTGACAAAAGGACTCTTGGATTGAGGGTGAAAGTGTCACCTTTTATTAAAAAGCCAGATAAAAACATTTAAAAGCCCAAACAAAACCATCCATGATACAAACTTAAAATGTTTATAAGGGAGCATTCTTCAGCCAAAGAAGAACTGGAAGAATTTCAGCATGCTCAGTGAACCACAATAAGTATCCTGTCAAGTATCTGGACAGTTTTGGGTGGGTTCCACTGTATCTCCCCCATTAGCAGGAACTCAGTATGCAACTGCTGAGCCATCCACAGAGGCCAGCTGTGCTCCAGCACCTGACAGAGCAAACCAGTGCTGGGAATAAAGCAGCCTGAGCCTGGGGTGCTTTTACCCTGCAGCTGGAACACGGTGCCAATGAGCCCCCGTGGCCATCCAGGATCTTTTCTGGACCCTCTGCCAGCTGGAGGAGGCTCCCTGGATCAAGGCCTGCTTCATCACAATGGGACTGTAAACACACACAGGTAACACGTTCACAATATTCATTCTTCCCTTAATATTAGTCATATTCACTTATTAGAATGTTAGCTTTTCAACTCCTCTGAATATTATATTCAAATTAAATTGCTGATACTCAAATTAAGATTGTTGGCAAATAACCAAAACCAGCTCTACAACCAAAAGTCATGAAGCTTCACCCATCTGTCATTTCTGATGAATAAAGGGAACAGCAACACAGAAAAAGGGAAAGCTTAAAATAAACTACAATTGCTTCCACTAGCTCTGCATGCATTGCTAAGAAGGAATGCAAGAGAAAAATCCAACACATGTACCCTGAAGACCAAAAAGGCATTGATTTCTAACAAGTATTCCTAGGGATTTCCTCCTAGTATTTATAGGGACCTGACAGATTTGGTGACTGAAAGCTAAGGGGAAAAACAAATAAAAAGGGAAAAGGAGGAAAAAATAATTGAGTTATACAGAAAGCAACTTGCCTTGTCCACCCCACCATCAATATTTTAGATAAAACTTTATCTAAAACCAATAATTTAATACATAACAACTGTAAGTTTTATATATCTAACAGATTGTTCTAATTTTCTAAAACAAATTGATCCCTAGGGAAAAAGCTGTCTGCCAAGACTTAGCATAGAAACAAGTCTGCTTGTTTATTTATTTTTGGAGACAAGACACAGCTTGAAGGCAGGCTGTGAAGCTGGGGTTGCTTTGGGAGCCCCTTTTTCCTAGGTGGAAATGTCTCCTTTCCAAGGCACCCATGGGTGCTGCCTGCTGTGATGGGGAGCACGGGGAGTGCAGGGAACAGGATGGAAGCATTTAACAAAGATAATGAAGTGACTGCTCTGCTGCCTGCCAGCCACTCCAGAACAAAGCCAGTGAAACTGAGTAGCTGTCAGCACTGGATTACCTGATTAAAACTACTCTACTCACTGCCACTTGCTCCCTGTTAGAGCCACAAATGCTCCATCATCCCTCTGACTGGATAAAACATTCCTGGAAGGCTCCTATGTCATCCTTCAGATGCACTCAAGGACTTCTGCTCTTTCCTACAGAAGATATGCCAGTTGATGCTTCCAAATAAATCTTCAAAGCCCTACTGAAGTCTTCATTCCCATGACTGACAGACTAAATCAATGGCCCTGTTTCTGGGATCAGCAGAGGGCTTCCTGGAAATTGCTTAACTAACAAAATTCAACTGAAGTCAACAAGAAAAACAAAACCCTAAGTGACGCACAACTTCACTTAGGATTTCCTCAAAGTATAAGGAGTCACAAACAAACACAAGTTTTCCATTTCGAGTTTGTAACCACTTTGATGGTACTGTGAAAGGAGAATATCCATGCACACAGTGTACCCAGCTGCTAGGTTGTGGGAAAGAAGATGAGAATTCCAAGAAAGAAAGAAAGACTTGTTGATTTTTCATCAAATAATTCCACTATTATCCCCAGATTTTTAATTACAAGGCACATTTTTCTTCCATTTTAATCAAAGGATGAAGATGGCTTTTTGACCCCTAAATAAGGGCCAAGTCGAACACCCTATTTCTAGGTCTTCTTAAGAAAGAAAATTCCCATCTGTCCTACTGATAATCACTTTTTTACAAGTGAGTCTATCAAAAAGTCAATTATGAAACAGTTTTGTTAAGATCCATTGCTATCAGCATGAGTGAAACCTAATTAAAACCTTACATTAAGTACATTCAAACACCGTAGCTCCCCCAGTATCTTCTCCCCAGTTTTGAGAAAAACATCTTTGAATGATACCGGAGACAGTAACAAAAAGGGAAGAGAACAATTCTATCCCTTTCATGTTTATAAAGCATTTTTGCTCCCTATATATATACATATATATAAACCATCTGTGACCTCAGTCTTCCTTGACTCTTTGCCAGCAGCTCCCTGAGAGATGCAAACTGCAATCAGTCACATCCAAAAAGCATCACCTATACTGAGATGTGTAGGGAAAGGTGATGTGGTTTAGCTTCTATTATTTTAATCAAGGAGTTAGTTAATTGCCTCCCTACCTTCAAACAGCCTTTCAGCATTTCATTTTTCCAGGAAACTTGGAACTCTGTAGCCAAAATGACAGGCTGGTCCAAATTTTGTGTAGTCAAAAACTGACAGCAGCAGTGTGCAGCCTGCCATGAAGGCTGCATGAGTTGCCATCCACACAATCTGCACTAAATATGGGGGCTGTGGTTCCCTAGGAAAGTATTTAAAATAAAAATAGGGACAACAAGCACCTAGGGTGTATCATTTTGCCCCTTCCCTTCAGTGTGGTCACTGTAAACACTCCAGAAGGGACAGGACAGCTGAGTGAGCTGCCCCTGTGCTGTCACACATCTGGAAATGGGCCAAAGCATTCATGGAAGAGCAGGAGAAATAAGAGATGTAAAGTCCTGCAGTGAGACTGCCTTGAGTCACTGGATGTCACAGCTCAAAAAAAAACCCAAAAAACCTTTGAGTGCCTCAGGAGGCAGAGCCTGCCAGTGCCTGACAGATCCAACTCTGCCCCCAAGCCAGAGTATCCATTTAACAGGACTTGCTGTTTACAGGAGGAAAGAAAATCATAATATCAGAAGTGCCCTGGGGGCTGACAGAGGATACCTGCCAAATACAAAAGCTCTGCTCTCAGCAGATTGATGGCTGGGGATATTCTTTCTATTTGTTTAGCACTCAATTTTCCCTCAATGCACAACCACTTTTCTTGTCAGGTATGAGCACAGATACTGCATGATTCATTGCATGGGAGGGGAGAATGCAGCAAGGCTGTAAAAAAAATAGAAACAAAAACCCTACAGATTTGGACAAAAACGTACACAATATTTTTCTGATGGTCCTGCTTGTTATGAGTCATTCACAGATGTGGAGTTAAAGGAGAGAAGCCAAGATTAAGTCAAAGCTTTATACAGGAAACCAGTTTAAGTCTGTTGCAATGCAGGTTAAACACTGAGCTCCAAGGCCTTTTCCAACAGAAAGGAGACACTGCCTGGATCTGGATCCATAATGCTGAACAAGATTCTGGAATACATTTGACAGGGACGAAAACCTCCCATTATTTGGAATAATAAAGTCTCCTGCTTTTTTATAATTCAACCAACCCCACACTCTCCAGCTTCCTGGATGAAACTGGAATATTTGGAGAGCAAAACAAGTTTCCTTTTTCTGTCCAAAACCCACTTGCTCTTAATTTCTGCCTCTATTAGAAGGAAAAAACTCAACAGCCTCAGTTTTTAAATGACCCATGCTGTGAATCCTTTTCTGGGGTTCTGTTCTCCTGTTCCTGCACATCCATACATACAGCTGGGAACACTTGCAAATCCACACACCCAAGCTGCTTGGCATCTCCTTTTCCCTTAACCTGAGAATTTTGAATTTCTGCTGTCTTCCATTTCACATTCATCAGTTTCAAAATATACTGATCACTTTAGATGTAAATAGTTCCCCAGATAAAAATACAATTCAAGCTTCTTGCTATATTTTAATTCCAGGTTCTAAGGCATGTGACAACAGAGGAATTCTAGCAGAGGGCAGTTCCATTTAAAACAGTCAATTTCCAGGTCAGGGTAAAATTGAGAGTCACTCTTGTACACTAAATTTGTAATATGTTAGACTACTGACAGTACTACTGAAGCAGAGACCACTTCACATCAGCTGTTGCCCTGAGTATTTGCAAAAAGTAAATTGGATCTTTTCTGGATCTTTTCCTCCCCCTAAATGAAAAACATCACTTTAAATTTACATACAGAGAAGTGTAAACCCACTTAAACACTTCACGAGAAGGATAACTGAGGAATAAACCAGCATTAAGTAGCAAAGGACAAAATTTAAAAAGCCAAGAAAAAAAGCATAAGGTAAACAAATTTAAGTAAGTGCAGGCATAAGCACAGGGCAAGGCACTGATGTATTCAAGTTAATTAAAAAAAATAAAGACAAAGGTAAAAATCAAACTTAAACACATAACCCTATTTTCAGGAATACAATGTATGTCTCAATTCATAGTTTTAAAGATAGGAAAAAATGCTGCCAGCTTATTCCTGGATACCATCACAATCTACATAACATTGGAAGAAGGCAAGCTCATCAGTTTGACCCAAGAACCAGAACAATTGGTTCAAGTAACATCACTGAGGAAATTTCAAAGCAGATTTATAAAGAGAGAGTGGGATAGATCCCCCCAAAGGGTGGAAGCAGAGGAAATAAACTCCCCCATCCACTCAGGGTAGAGCTGTGTATCACAACAAACATGTGCCAACTTGTCACCCATTTTTCCATGCACTTGCTAGGTAAGAAATCCAAATTATGTATCAGCACAAAAACACAGTGATATAATTTACTTTGCCAAACTCAAATCTATTCACAGCACCAAGATCTTTCTGCTTTTAAGAAACTAAGGAAATGGAGCAATTATTTAGGTAAGAAGATAAAAGAAAAACAGAAGTCTAAACCCTTCTGGTAAAGGTGAACAAGTTTTATTTTCACAGCTGGTTTTATGTCCATATTTTCATAATCTACATGAATTCTTCTATGAACATTTCCCATATTAAAAAACAATTCCTATATATAGCTGCCAAAGCATTAAATTATTCCATTTATGTGCATGCATGTAAATAAAACCATACACATTCACAGCGAATCAAGGATGTCAAGCTGCATAATTAAGATTTCTAGACACAGTTTACAGTAAAATAAAAGTCTGCATTGGTTTACAAAACAGTGTTCAAATTGGCCAGAAGCTTGGCATCCATACCAGCTCCAATCATGCCACATTAGGAAGATGTGGACTGCATAAGGTGTTAAGAATAATTTATTAGCTTTTAATTTAGAATTGTGGACTGTTTTGCAAAATAGAGGACAGGTACCTGACAAGCACTCTGATTTTAGGGTGTTAAACAAAACTAAATTAAACTAAATAAGTTAGTTCTAATCTCCTAAATTAAATTGCTCCACCTGGGGAATCCTACCTGCTTTTTCACTGAGCAGCACTATAAATACAAACAGTTCTGGAGTGTGGCATAGCAGATGTATGCATCCAGAAAAACACTGCTCTAAGCTGGCAACAGGAGAAAGCCTCTTCTGGGCAAAAAGATACAACTCCACAAGAAATTCTGCACTTCTATGGCAGCATTTCTTTTTCTTATGTGTTTTTCAAAGTAAATAATCTCCTATGGGAAGTCCACTGACTGGTAGCAAATCCTTGTGAAATTCGGGTAAACAATAATTACATTCCTACATCATCTATTTCTTGTTAATTTTCATCAATAAATACAGAAAACCTACAACAATTTTCTCTACAGTGGAAGAGGAGCTGAACGACAGGAGGGTAAATCATGCTGATACTGTAGTTAGTTTGCTCTATACTCTTTCAGAAAACCTGAGCATTCTTGCCACACCAAGGGTTAGGTGGCACTTAAAAGTGGAATTTCAAGTTACACAAGCAAGCAGCAAAGTCACAGATTCATTACAGTTTCATTGAGAAGTGCTCACACTTGAAAGAATGCATGATGGCTCAAGTATTATGAAATTGAGCTCAGGCTGTGTATGACAGTCAACCTAAAGGTTAAAATAAACCCAAACCAAAATCTTCTCTGGCAGAACACACAGTGATATTTACTCAAATACCTCAATGCTATTGAGATTTGTCCCTCAAATATCCCAAAGCTCTTTCTGAAATTGAACACAGACTTGCTGGAAGCACACATCACTGACGGCTACACAGGAATGAGAAGTTTTATCTCCCCCTTCACCTTAAAGCACTGACCTAGGCTGTTAGCCCTCTTCACACAGGGGCTCCTCCCAAATTTGGGTGGCTCTCAAGAACACAAAATTAGTCAAGGATGCAAATTTTGCAGTATTTAAATAAAAATAAATTGACATCTTACAGGGATAAAAATGATCAACAACTTTATAGCTCAGCCATCAAACCCTGTATGCATTTTTGGGCCATGCTTTCATATACATTAACCTGCCCAAGTTAATTTTTCTTGGTTTCCAAGCTATGTCTTTTGGCTAGAGGGGAGATGTACAGAAATGCAAAGCTCCGTCTCCCCTAAGTCTCTAAATAGAGGAGTCTTTAGATATCCAGGTGCATTAACCACTGGATGTATGACGATTCCCACCTCCTAGAGGCAAGGCCCTGCCTCAGGGTAGCTGAGGGACTGCAAAGTCCTGGCAACACCTTTGAGCTGCTACGCTTTCGAGGAGGGAGAAATCTTCATTTACACTTTCCAGCACTCAGGAAGCAGCCCTGCAGAGGGGTGAAACCCCCGGTGGATGCCCCAACTGCCCAAACCTATCCCAACGCTGCTGTGGGCATCAGACTGACTCTAAACACACACCACCCAGGAGTGAAAGCCAGCCTCTGTGGGCTGCTGAACCTTTTACTCAACCTCATGAAACCGAGCGACGCGTTTAAGGACCGGGCAGGAAGTGGAGAGTGGAAATTATGTTGCCTGCACAAACAGCACCAAAATACATTACTCAATCCTAAGATTCCTCTCTTTTCAAGCACAAGCAAATCACTGACTACAGTGTAAGACCTCTAAGACTTGCATCTGGCCCCCTGCTATCTAATTTGTATTTTTATGGACTCAAAGCTATTTCTACAACTGCTGTTTACAAGAAATTTATATAAACCAGGAAAACTTTACAAAGCTGCATTTACACAACCTTGTGATGCAGTGCAGGAAATGCTTAAGCTAAATTAATGACCAAAAGTAAACATGAAAGCATTGTTTTGTGGTTAGACAATTGTAATTGTGAGTTACACAACTTATTTACCTAGAAACCTTGACTATTTCTGAAATTAAAATTCCCCTTTTTTGTGTACAAGACCCAGGAAAGTCGTGCTTAGAAGAGCTGATACAATACAAAACCCTTTAAGTTCATGCAAAATAAACTGGAAAGAAACTTGTAAACTTAAAAGATATAAAATGTCAAGTGTAGGGAAGTGAAAAATTAAAACAAAGAATGTGCAATTTCTGCCAAAATCTAGAAAAACAAACAATAACAAGTAAGGAACTAATATTTGGCCCACTTCTGCCTCTAGTTCCTGTGTGGGGGCTTTAGCTCAAGAAATATAATATTTTTGCAAACAAGAAGAGGCTTAAATAGCAAGATGTTAGTGCAGCTGATTTAATGCAATGCTGTATTCAGGACTGTTTTACCATTTTTGCTCAGTGCTACTTGATTGGGATCTTTTCTGTAAAAGTTTCTCCATTTTTTTTCTGTATTATGTCAACTATCAACTCCTTCTCCAGTAACAAATACAAAGCCAATTCTTTATCACCAAACACAGAATGACGTTACCACCTATTCATAAAAACCACCATGGGCTGAGCATTGGGTAACATCTCTCACCACGCTGCACTTGCAAAATATCCCAGTTTTTATAAATATTGCCCGTGTGTTTCATGCTTTCATAAAGCTTTTGCCAAAACACTCACTCTTTAAGTGACATGGAAAGCTTAGTAATCTGGAAGGAATGTCAGTGAACCAAAGAGAAAAATCAAGCCTACTTTCAAACCTTGCTATTTGCCCTGTTACCTGGCAATTGGTGTTCTCTGGAGTAACCATAATTAACAGACGTAATTAATGCACACACCCAGATTTGCTGAGGCTGAGCTGACATGGTACACGTAGTAGTTATTTTATGGTATCTTTTATAATCAAGGAGCATAATGTCACTTTCAGGGCTTGAGAGCAAATAAAACCAAAACCATAGCCAGATTTTGGAAAAAAAAAAAAATCTTAAAAGTGTCATCTGGTAATTAGAGAATGACTAGATTGCTATTGTAGCAGATAAGTTAGACTGAAAACTACTTTTATTAAATAGGTACAGAAGCATTGATGAAGTTGTTTTCAAAAAGACCAAGAAATAACAAGCATAAAACATTAACTTAAGTAACAAGGAAACCTGACAAAAAGAAAAATATTATCCAGAAGTCTTTAAAATAAGCACAGTCAAGAGCCATACACAGGGAACACTAGAAGAGGTTGCTCTTGAGAATAATTCTAGCTAGGAATGATAAAGACAGCCAATATAGGAAAAAGGGCTCTTTTATTTATTTATGGAGCTGTGTTTACTCCTGAGAAATCCCTGTGTGCGACTCATATGATGCAAAGCACAAGCAGGCACATACATAAGGTACTTCCAATTCAGTTATACAAACAGGGTATTTTTAATTTCCAATAACCACATCTGTATGCTGGTGTGTGGGAAAACAAGAACACCGTGCAAATGCATGATTTCTAACACAAATAAGTTTTGTTTCCAGCAGGCAAGGGGGCTTTGAACTGCAAACCTTCCCAAGGAAATACAGTCCACTTGAGAGCAGGGGGAAGGAGCTCCAAGTTAGCATTCCCAGACATAAATAAGCATGTAGTGGGGTCAGCATTCTGTGAAAGAAACGAGCTCCCCATTGATAAAAAAATGCCTATATGTGTGTTTGCTGTAGCCATCAGTAGTTTCTTCAACCAAAAATGAACCATGTGAGTGCTTTGTGTTCCACAGAATTAACAATAAACCAAGCTTCAAGCACTCAGTTTTGCTGCAGAGTAAAAATATAATGGCACTGTTGCCACTTGACAGCCAAGGGGATCTTAGCTTTGTATTTCAGTGAAAAAAAAAATCACCACCCTGGAGCACAGATTGGTCAATACCCCTTATGTGCCCACATTTGGCTACTGTTTTGAGTAATCACCAGCTAGTAGTTCATTTTTGAAAACAAAAATAAAGCATGCAACAAAGCCTTGTTCTGGTCCTAAGCAGATCCAGTTAAGAAATATTGAAATAAATTGTTTTAGGTTTTAATTCTCTATCAGAATGTGTAATAGATGAACAATGAATGGCAGGACCAAAATTATCCCAATAAAACCCACAGTTTGTGTAAGAGGTGAACACTGTAACACAGCCTCACCTTCTCTCTGATAAGAAATTTCTCTATTTCAAGCCATGTAATTTTTCAACACCAAACTGCAATGCATGCAGACAAGTATCACAATCACAGAAATACCTGCTGTTTTACAAGTCCTCCATTACTGCCTCAAAGCTTTATCAAGCCCTCAGAAAAGAAGTCTTTCACATAATGGTTGAGATTTAGACTTCTTGAAAGTTCTGCAAGTTAACTTGCAAGTTTAAAAAAAAAAAGTAAGCATATAATATATACAACAAACCCAAAATAACATCTAATGCTTCTTCTTACAATTTAACAAAAAACCCCTCCACGTAACAACCTCTTAAACTGTGTTGTTCTCAATATAGTGAGCCTCTGAACTTTATTTCAGCTTTTTTAATCACACAGAGCAACTCAAGCCAGGTCAGTATTCCCACAGGTTTCCAGAACTATGCAAAGCCTGGAATAATGCTGAATAAGCCACAAAGCAACCCAGGAGAAAAATAAAAACAAAGCTGTACCGCCAGCTGAAAACTCAAAATTTAAGTTATTTTATTCAAAATTGCCAACCCAACAATTGTTTTCCTGAGAAAGGAAGGAGAGGATAGATCATGGAGCCCTTGAATATGAAAATGCCTGCTACTGAGGAAGAGAAAAACTAAAAAAGCTATGACAAGCCTTTGCTCTTTGCCATCCAAAAAGCTCTGCTTTAAAGAAAAAAGAAACTGTCCACAAAAGATTCCAAACATTCTTCTTCCATTACAATTATATAGATTTCAAGATGTTCCACATCGTGAACCAAACCTTCGTGCTGTGCAAAGCAGCCAGCAGAAAAAATACATTACAGTATTTTCCTACTGCACTTGAAATGGATTAGCTTTAAAACCGAGCAGAAAGAGAAAAAACCAAGGACTTGCTGCTCTAGTTCCTCTGCTGAATGTTTGGAAAGTTCATGTTTCAGGAGTTTTTAAGCAGAGTAAATGGCAGGAGACTGCACTGGAAGAGGAAGAAGGTTAAACACTAAGTTATGGTGGTAGAGTCAGGGATCCTAAATCACAAATACACTGAGGAAGGGTAAGAACGAGCCCCCATACACAGAACTGAGGCTGTGCTCAGCCCTGCTGGCACACAGCACACACAAACACCACCAGGAAAATGGGCACTGCCAGTTCAGAAAGATCCTCCCTACAGGGCAAGCGTCCACTCGGGATAAACTGCATTATGTCTCCTGCAGAAAAATGGCAAACACAGCCCTACCCACACATGATAAGTATTAAGCAAAGCCTCCTACTATTGACTTTATTTAACTGGGTCTTCCTAGAGTTGCAATTAATCCCTAGGAATTTTCCAAGTTCCTAAATTTGCAGAGATTGTGGGTGACTTTTATACCAAGCCTGTTTCTGCAGTTGAAAAAAGTCCATACGCTCAGAGAAATGCAAGCCCAAGATTCAAACATCACCTCCTGACACTGAAATCCAGATATTCTAAAAACTTATAAAATTATAAATACACACACCTTATTTACTCTAAAGACAATAAATACCATCAACAGCACTTAATCTTGAGCTCAAAAATAATGCAGAAGTATCAACTGCATATAGTTTATTGCAGAGATGCAATAGTACAAGTATGACCCATCAGATGTGGCTCCAATTTTCACAATTCACGCTGTTCTTGAGATAAACACGACACTATTGTGCTTCCTGCTGTGCCAATGACTTTATCACTTAATTTTTGCCTCTTCCTGCTGGTTTTTCACCAGTGCCATTTCAACTATTTGAGCTGTTCTTTTAAAACAGAATTTGGCTATTGTTTGCATATTTTTGGCACATTACTAAAAACAATGAGGCATTGCATACAATCAGCATTAATTAAGTGGTGTGGAGATCAGTAGATGGTTCTGTAAGGCCAAGCATTTAAGTTTATAAATTACTCTTGTGGAGGAAAGGACACTGTAACAACCAGAAGTTACAGTCAAGGAAGCTCACTAGACTTTAAAAGGCTCTGCCTATCTCAACCAAGCATGATTTTAAAAAAAAATAATCTAGAATGAACAGAGGTGAAAGTCTGGAGGGTGTACTCCATTTCTGGAGTTCATAAACCATTATTATTAAGACTGCCAAAAAAAGCAATACTTCCTGTTTGCATTTTTTCTTCTGTTTTGATTTTGGTTGAATTTGAGTATTCTGTTACAGCTCAACTGGATTTCACCATAAAATACTTTTCAGCTCTTTAAGTTGCTACCCTGAAATCCTGAGACTGCTTGGCGACCACAAACCCACAACCTTGGCAAAACCGATTTGCAGAAATTGATACAAATCTTCTCTGTACCTTAATGAAATATAGTCACCAAATTTAAGGTGTCAGAAGAAAAACTTTGTTTTAGAAAAGAAAAATAATTAAACTTCTGTTGTCTAAACTGTCATAGTGAAACGTTAAGCAGCTCTCACTGTGCCTACATTGAATCCACTCGACCACAGATCAGAGAGGTTTCTCCAGAAAAGGAAACTATTCTTGCATTGCTGAAGAAGTAGCACCAGGAATCTGAGACAGCTCAAGCCCCAGTCCCCAAGGTGTCCAGTCCACTCCAATCTCTACATTGCAGTAATTAACCAGTTCCTGCCAGAAACATCCCAAACCAGTCTGCATTTGAGCAAACAGAGCTGACCTGGGATCCACCTGCAGCAGTAACCACCACTTACAGAAGAACAAACAAGTGTCACTAGAGCACATTAAAAAACCTGAATTATAAGTTATTTAATTTACTAGAAATGTTATATTCCCTCTAAACAGCATCTTCACCTCTACTTCTGTCCTTAATGTTAAGATACATTAAATTCAATAAGGTTTAGCTCATGGACTACCTCAAAAGAGAAACTGACTTCGTGTTTCTGAACTAAAAGAAATACAGCCCAAAAGCAGAATGTTTGAGAAGACTACACTTGGGAATCACAAGAGACCACAAAGATATTTACACATTTATAATTCGAGTAGAGAACCATGTTTTCACTTGGGATGATGTTAAACACTTTTACAGGATAGAAAATTACTCAGACATTATTAAGAGCATATTCACAATCCTTTGATTATTAAAACGGTGGAAGAAAGGTTAAATTACAACAAAATACTAAATACTAAGGGCTTTCAAGTGTTTCAGAATGAGAAGCTCCATCTATAAGGTCACCATTATCTTCACACTACCAGGTAATATTGATCTACTTTACAAATACATATATTCCCCCAGTTATTTTTTAATAATTTGCAAGTAATTAAGATGAGTAAAACAACACAACACCAATCCTTTCTCAAGTGATTACTCAGCTGTATGCAAAAGTACACTCCTAAAGTCTCTACTGTTATCCAGAAGATTGTTATCCAGAAGTTCTTTCACAGCTGTGGCTCTTCTCTTTAGAAAAATCCAAATCTGTGCTGACTGACACCTGACCAGCAGCTGCACACCACGGTCCTCCAGTTCACATCTTGGACATGGAAGTCAACATGCACTGCAGCATCTGACTTTGCTGTATTACAGCAACCAAAATGCACCCGAGTATCAAATATCCCAAGTATCTTTCCTCCATTGCAGCGAAGCAGGCCTGATGAACTGGAGTAGCTGTTTTGGGACACACAAAGAACCCATCCTGGGTGGGTACACAGCAAAGCACCTACACGGAAGCCTACACTCAAATGTGATGCTCACCAATGATCCATCCTCTGAGGAGCAGTTAGGAGAGGATGGAAAGAGGCTGTGTTCATGCAGCCCCTGCCAGCTCTCACTCACATGAAGCAGAGCAGCCCAAAGTCTGGGTACCAGGTGCAGAAATGCTGAACGTGCTCCGAGTGATCTCCATCCATCAGGCAGCTGGGAGGGGGCAGAACAGAGCTGCTGAGTGGTTCCTCCTCCTCTCCTCCCATAAAACACTACAAACAGAAAGGGAGCGGAAGAGAGGCTGAACAGAAGCACTGAGCAGCTCCTCTCCTGACAGCGTGCCTGGCTGCTGTGCAATGTATGGGGAGATCCTGCCTGAGCACATCCAAAGCTACTGCACTTCCATAATCCTCTCAGTCACGTCTCCATTCGTCTCCTGGGTCCCGACATTTCCCACTTTGAAATTTCCTATCTGTCTGAAACACTTGGCTTTGAGGGCCCCCACTAACCCTCTGCTCTGGCTAACCTGCAGGGCAGTTGTGTCAGTCTTTCCTCTAACTCAGCCGCCCGCCGCTCCCACGCCTCGCTCCGTCCCGGCCAGGGCCAAGGCCCTGCTCCACTCGGAGGATGAACATTCCTCTAACTCACGCCTCGAAGAAAGCAGGGGCAGGGAACAGACACCAAAAGCAGCCTCAGGCAGCACAGAGCTGCAGAGTTCAGCTGACAGCACTTAATTCTTTAACACGTTATTAAAACCAGTCTCAAACTCTCTGCTGGCTACTCAAGCCTGGAGGGAAGGCAGTGCCAACAGAAGCTCTGCAGTGATACGGGAGAGACACCCAATGAAAAGATTCCTGCAAATATGCAACTGATGGTCTCTAAGGAAAAAAAGTGTATTACATTTCACATTTTAATTGATTTCTATTATATTTTCAAAACACCACTAACCCTCGGTTCTCTACATCAACACAGAAAACATACTTCCAATGACATACAAACCCATTTTAAAAAATGCTTTAGTCAAATAAAATTTATCTCTTGCCTAAGTTTGCATCTTTCAGGTGATAAATACCTAAAAACTATACTTAAAATCCGGCAGAATAATCTTCTAGCACTCACTTCCCCCAAACATTTACAAGAACACAGAATATAAAGTTTTGTAAATGTTTAAATATATAGAAAACTTTGCAATACCCTACTCTTTTTTTTTCCATAGCTTAAACGATTCCTCATGTCTCAAACACTGGAATGACTTTTTTTTATTTCTGCCAAGTCTCTGAACAATCTAAAGATGTCACTGAAGACCACTTAAAGTAAAAAACCTGAGTGCTGCTAAGCAACCCAGAAAACATCATTACATGTTCAATTGTTTGGTGCATTGAAAAATTTCACACATGTTGAGAATCCATGTATTCTGCACTCTAATGATGGTAATGTCTTCCACACAGGGGAAGAAAATTCTGCAGAATATGTTCGTATTTCAAAAAGGAATTGCTTATAAAGAACTAAAGATTCGATCAAATTTATTCACTGTTTCTGCACATGGAACAGATTAGAAACAGATTCTCTCTTATCCACTCTTTTATACACACTCCGGAAGCAAATTTACTAAGGAAAAACAGCACTTGTGTTTGTTTAACCAAAAAACTGAAGACATACCAGGATTCTTTTCCACTATATAAAACAGTATTTAAAAAATGTATTCCACATCCAGACTCCTTAAATGAATGCTATTTTAACTGCTCCAGCTGCATATAAACAAAGGCCATCTAATGTAATTTAATATTTCACCACTCTATAGCACTTCTCACCCATGGATGTGCTTACACATCCACATAAAAGGAGACCAAGTCTCAAATTCCTCCAATGAAATAACAGATTTCCATATCCCAGCAAGGGTGACATGCAAATATATCCTTCATTTCAACTACACATAAATACAGATGTGTGGTTTTTTTCCATTTAAATGTAAGCATTATACACACAGAGATACGGTTTTAAACACAGGTGATTTTAACCCCTTTCTGTTCAGCACATGGCTTATCTTTCACTCATCATGGCTCTGTACCACAGAGTAACATTTCTGCACAACAAGTCCGTAACAACAAAGCTCCTGGTTTAATCCAACTGCATCCCAGTTCCTACACCCTCAAGGAACACAATCTCACCATAAGGTCATGGGGAATATCTTCAGAGGACATCAATGTAACTGAACATAAAAATGTTTCACTGCATCACTTATAAGGGGCTTAATATTTACTTTGGAATTATGGATTTCATTTTTTCCATCTCTCAAGATGCTTGGTCTTAAGTTACCAATCTTGTATATTCAACTGCCATAAATTTATTGCAGGCACAGACTGAACAGAAAAGAGCCAATCAAAATAGACACAATCAAAGCCCTCCATTCACACAAAGTGATTGGCAATAAGGTAAAAGGCACACTTAAAGGTCAAACCACTAATTCATAGTGGTAACACAGATTCCTCAAACCAAAGTTTGCTTAAAATGTGGGGGAAAAAAATCATCACCTGTATGCAGAATAAAAAATGTTTTATAAACAAAAAAAGAAGAGGTGAAAATCTATTTGAAACCTTGGAATATGTGGTAACCTCACCATGGAACCTTAGACTATCAAAACAATCAAAAAATTTAAAGCTTTAAACAGCAAGGCAGAACAAGAGACAATGGCAGAAGCTGATGGCCAGCGAGTTCCATCTGAAGCTGAGGAAGAACTTCCTTACTGTGCTGTGAGAGCACTGGGACAGACTGCCCAGGAGGGTGGGGAGGGTCCCTCAGTGGCGATATTCCAGACCCAGCTGGACACTGTCCTGTGCCACATGCTCCAGGATGAACAGGGAGGCAGGACCAGAGGACCCACTGCGGTCCTTTCCACTCTGTCACCAAGTGAGGCAAGAGCAGCACAGATAGATGCACACGTTCCAGAAAACAAAAGCAGCACTTCAAAACAACAGGATAAATTATTAGTGTTACCAATTTCTCCCTCCAGTTATCTTTTAACATTGCTTCTTTCAGACCAGATTTACTTGGCTTAATACCAATTTTCAGATATGTTGTACTAAAGGCCATTTA
This sequence comes from Thryothorus ludovicianus, assembly GCA_013397245.1. Classification (NCBI taxonomy): domain Eukaryota; kingdom Metazoa; phylum Chordata; class Aves; order Passeriformes; family Certhiidae; genus Thryothorus; species Thryothorus ludovicianus. Next base: position 501,141 of record VZTB01013357.1, on the reverse strand, counting down.
GCTCAGCTCGATTATAAAAATGCTGCAAGTTCTCCTCACAAGGATATCTAGCATAATTCCTGTCCAAGAACCAAGTTCAAGCAGATGAAGCCCATGATCTGAGCTGTTCCACAAGCAGTAGAATGGTATTTGGGGTTTGTTCTGCTTGTCATCCCATCACTAGTATAGTCAATCATTCAAGCTTTCACACACACTTTGCACCAAGTAAGTGAGAAAACACATAGCTCCATCTTTTTAAGCGCATAATTTGAACATGCAGATGTATTTCACTTGAATTATCTGGAATGAGGCCTCATTTTTTCTTTCCTTGGTGCTCTTATTTTTAGCTTTTTGCTTTCAAAACCTCTGTAATATTTTAGCAGCCAGAGAAAAATTCTGTGACATTATAACTCTTACAAACAGAAGTTATTTCTGCATTTTAAAAGATGTAGAGTAGGACTGAAAGATGTAAAAAATTACCAACCCATAGCTTCTTAACATGTTGGGCAGGTCCACAGGAAAACATACAAATAAAGCAGAAAAACTTTTCTGTGAGATAGGGGAAAAGAAGTACCTATAAAACCCCAGTATAATAAACATTTCTCAGCATCTACATAGCGCAAGCCTGATAATAACCACACAAGCACAATGTTTGCTGCTTATTTTTCCTCAAAAGCCATTCTCTCACAGGCCTGATTCCTATCACATGGTTTTAGGCGAAAATGGAACCAAGATTCTGCAAAGCTTCCCAGGCCTGGCCTGCAGAGAAATTTAGGAAATGGAAAAATGGACAATGGACGGCTCATGCCTCACTTGCATCTACACAGGTTCCCAACAGGCAAAAAGCCAAAAGAGGAATGGGGACTCACTATTTTCATACATCAATATTTGAAAAAAAGCTTCTCCATACAAGTTTATCAAGTTTTATAGATAAGGAGTATTTTTCACAAGTTTTATTGCAACCTTTACATGCCAGGCAAGCCCTGGAATTGCATCAGAATGGAGACTGCAGCTGCCTGAATGGCATCAGCTACACTGACCAGCTTCCTACCTCTGGGGAAAGGCTCAGCAATCAAATCAGATGGGGCAAAGAAAAGCAATTTTTTTTGAAGTCTCAAAGCAGCAAACCAGAAAATAGACCTTCCAGTCCAGTAAAATTTCTACCAGGCTGCATTTGCGCACTTCTAGAAATGGTAACAGCTAAAATATTTAGCTGCATACAAAACTATCACTTATCAAGGGCTAACTTCATCTTCAAAATATCTTCAGATGGCAGACTGTGTGGGTGTCCTGGAAAGCACCTCCTCAAGCAACAGTGTGCCCCAGAAGTTCACAGCCCCTAAAGGAATGGGCCAAAATCTAATATTTAAAGTTCTAGGGCATATCAACCTGGACAATTAAAAAAAAAAACAAAAAAAATAAAAAAGGAGCTTTACTCCACAGCATTCATAAACTGTTGTTCTCAAGATGCCAAATTCAAGACACAGCTGCTGGCAGCTGGCCATTTGGGAGATAGTCAGAATGACTGGAAATCTCATGCCTTTTAAATGCATCATCTATTATTGTCTTTCTCATCACAAGTGAGACATTTATAAGGATATTTTGTAAAAACCTCTCACCCTCAAAGGAAAAGAAACCTAAAGAACAAGTTAAGTCCTGTTTGTTCTCACTCACATGCATAAGGAAGACACTTCCAGGAAGGATGAAATTGAGCAACGTGTCCTTCTGTGGTTTACACAAGAATCCAAGCAATAGAGATAACAGGACTGCTCTCCAATCCCAGCTGCACTCCCAAGCCCTGTTTTCACAGCTTGCTCACATACCAACACGGCAAGAACACAAAGCTTAGGAGGATGTACACCACTGGCAGCAGCAAGGCCACTGCAGCCCACGGCCAGCTCCCACTGCTAGGCCACTGAGCATCCAGTTAGTTTATCCCACCCCTGGGAGGGAACCGGGATAAAGCCTCAGCAGAACCTCCAGCAGGTGAGGGCACACACAGCTAACCACAGCTACACCCTTGTAGCACTGTCGTTTCCCAAGCTGTCTGAAGGCAGCAGAGCAGCAGCACTCTTGTGCTGCCACAGGAGATCCGTGTCCCAGCTCACCCAGCCAGGCTGCAGGGACCCTCCAGCTGTGCTCCCGTGGGCCAGAGCCCCCAGCACCACGATGTGCAGCCCAACACAGCCCCCAGCACTCCTCGTGTGCACCAGAGCCAAGAGCTGCCCTGGCAGCAGCTGCCTGACCCAGCCATCATCTTCCCTTCCTGGGGACTGCAGGGATCTCCCTGAGGGCCAGCACAACCGAAGGACCAGGACTGCTAAAGATGGGGTGTACAGACCAGTTCTGCCAGCAGATGTTTCTCAATGCCCTGAAGAAGGCAAAATGACCCCTAACTCAATCACAATTTTATCAGCTCCACTGAACACCTCAGGTGGCAAACTACTATATTTAATACTGGTAACTGATCATCACCTAAAAATGTATTTTTAGTCATCTTTAATACCTAACATTAATAAACACTGTGCTTTAATATTACAGTCCAATCTCAGATTACATTCTTTTACTCAACAATTGAAATTGTAGTTAAGAATCCTTTGATTCCTTTGCTGTCCAAAAGATATGGCAGTGTCTTCACTTCAGCACTGAACACTGCAAAAACTGGACAGTCTCCAGATTTTATGGATTATTTCCTTTTCATAGAAAGAGGAAAAGTCATAAAATGACATTTTTTCTGCTTGTCCTGTCATTAGGCATCACTGAGAAGACTCTGGCTCCCTCTGCTTATATCCTCCAGAGCACACCATTCAGATGGTGTTCCCTGTGCCTTCTCAAGATTGAAGCTAAACAATTCCAGATGTCTCAGCCTCTCCTCCTGGGTCAGTTCTCTAGTCCCTCAGTAGTGTTATGGCCCTTTGCTGGATTTGTTCCAGAATGCTCATGTCTCTCTGCCACTGGGGAATCCAGGGCAGGACCCAGCACTCTTGATGTTGGGCCCCAACCTGTGACAGTTTTCCTCCCTGGTGCAGCACTTCACCTTCCCTTCTGATGAACTTCATGAAATTCCTTTGGGCCATTTCTTCAGCTGGCCAGGGTCCTCCGAATGGCTGCCCCCCATCTTCACATCCATGATTAATTTTTCCTTGCTAGCAAGGCAAAAGCCCAGCAAACCAGTTCCTGCTGTCACCTCCTTGATCACCTGCCTGGAGGCTGTCACAAAAGCATTCCAGAAACCTCCTACATGGTTTGTGTCCTGCCAGGCTCTGCCCCAGCAGAGAACAGAGGGGTTAAATTCCTCCACGGGGATCAACTGCAAACAGGAGCCTCCCTCCAGTTTGAAGGCCTCATGTGCTGCTCCTTCCCAATCAGATGGTCTGTAAAACCACCCAGCCCTCCCAAATGGCTGGTGGTGTGCTCCAAGGCACAGCTCCCTGCAATCCTGCCACTCCTGCACATAAAAGGGCAAAATCTCCTCCTCAGCATCCCTAAAGACCTTGTCACTGAAGGCCTCCAGTGCCCAGAGCCATGGAGCACACCTCTCCAGCCTCAGGGAGGTCACAGCCCTGCAGTTCCACCTGTCTGCTACCCCTGCATCACCAGCAGGAGCTTCAGGGATGTACCCAGGCACACGAGTTTCCCAACAAAGGTCTCCCTGGAACAGTCCTGCAGGCACATGCCTATGGTGTGCCTTCCCAATTTCTATGTCCTGGTGTCTATTACTTCAGCAGAGCTGCACAGCAGGAGAACAGCTACAACAGAACAGTGTTGCTGCATGCCCATCAATCTCTCTATGAAATCTGGCCTGCAGCAGAAAAATTAAATGAAGTTATGCTACCAGGCAAGTGACTTATTCAGACACTTAGTGCTCACAGTTGTGCATTTGTTTTCAATCCCCTATCCATCACAGCCATCTTGTTCTGCAGAGACATCAAGAGTTTTTCCACCCAATATCCAAAAACCGCTTTCACACATGAGAGAGCTTGTTGATTACTCAGATTCCTTAGACTGTACTATCTAGTGAGATAACACTCTCACTCAGGAGCATTCCTTCAAAACATCAATAAAACTTTAACATGAAACTATTTACTCCAGCAAAGAGATCACTGCAGACATCTTTACATAAATCAGCTATAAAAGTCACTGAAACATGAAGAGCTCCTTTGCCTCACGCAATACACTCATCCTGGTCTGAGCCAGAGACAAGAAATAAAAACAAATACTGAACAAAAGCTGAACAAAAGAATGGTTTGAATTGCTTACATCAAAACTATTTTGGAAACTACCACTGATTAATAGGTAGCATCTTAAAGAAGTGCTTGTTCCTTCAGATAACTTATTAGGTGTGTGTATTTTCTGTAGCTGAACCCTAACTCATGCAGTCATACTAGATTTTAAGCTCAAAGTTCATGAAAGTCACCACAGAGTCTTCACAGCAAAGGTCACTACTGTAAAAATGTTTTTAAAAAAGCTATTAGCTCTCCACACAGAGGTTTGAAATTAAAGAAAACTAGCTTGTTTCATTGTTTGAGAGGCATAAAGCCAAGAGCCTGAAATGAGTACTCAAAATAGGACATATTTTCCAGTGGAGGTAAAGATTACAATATAACCAACAGGAATGTGCAAGCCAGCAATACTTAACTCAGCAGCTCATGCCAAACCATGATAGCCCGTTGTACTACTTGAACACTGAAACCTGAGAAAGTGGTATTATTACAATTGTTAATAGTGGAATGCAAGAACTACAAGTCATACAAATTCATTTCATGTATTTATTTTTTGTAGAAATAGACTATTCAGCACTTTGGGGATTTGAAAACCTGACAAAGAACTTGGATTCTTTTTTCCTGGTACATATAAGTTAAAAACCAAATGTAAATGCTATTAGGAAGGTTCCAATTTCCCCACAACTATGTCCTTGTATAGGTTATGCTGACACATTACAAGGAACAAAATATAATAAAAACCACCAACAGAAATCTCACAATTTAGTAGAAAAACCTCACATTTTCTTCCTCTAGGAAAAGCAACTGTGGTTAGGACCTAGTAAAATAAAGAGTAAGATATTTCAGTACAAATCTGGTCATAGACAAGACATAGTTCTCAATCCTTGGGGCTCTACATGGAAACTGTAAACAGGAGTACAAATCAACAGCACTCTGAGTATTTTTAACTTCAGCTGCAAGCAAGGTACACGAATTATTTGAAGGATCACAGTACACTTAGAACCATTGTAAAGATTTCTGCCATCATGACAAACATACCAAAGAAAAAAAATCCAGGGGAATATCAGTAATTCTTGCTTAGCCATTTAAACATAAAACTCCACAATAAATTTAACACGGAACTTTCCCTCCCTGCACAGACACCATCACAGGAACATTACAATTGCCTGTTAAGCAGCCAACTTGCTCAAAATTCCTATCTTCAGGATCCAGCCTCTAATAAAACCATTGTTTGTAGCACTCAGCAGAAGCCTGGGTTTCTTAGAATATGTCTTCTTTAGCAATTTCCAATAAAAGTGCTTTTCTCCCCCTCACTCCACCTCCCCCAAACTTTGCCTGCCACACGTATTGATTCATCACCCACTGAACATGACGCAAACTAGTCCAGAAGAGGATGAAAAGCACTGAAATAAACTTTCCAACAGTTATGCATTAAGTAGGGAAAATATACTTGTTTAAACACAAGTTTCACCTGATGGATCAGCAAACAAAAGCTGGTTATCATCCAGGCATCAGAAAGAGGCATTGCGCAAGAAAAATCAAGATCTGACAATGGTCTCTGGGTGACCTTCAGGCAAAGGAACTAACAATTGATTTACAGTAACTTTCACCTGGATTAAACTGAGCAAAAAAGTTATCTAAGTATTAGTGTCACCTCCCCCTAAAAATAGGGGTTGTTTTGGCAGAAAATTCCTAGCTGAGCATTTCTCTGGCTCCCCAGGACAGGCAAAGAGCACGGAAATAGAGGGAGTAGGATGGGAGAGCTCACTCAGTGCTGCAGAGGCAGGACAGAGCTACACAAAGGCACCTCAGCGAGCTGCCTGCTCTGACTGCTCACGCCGAATTTGTCACAGCACTGGTGTCCTTGCTGCCTGGAAAGTAATCAGTGATCCACTGCTAATTTTAGAAATCGAGTCCACATTACATAAACTCACATTAACATGATTGCTACAATTCTGGCCCACTCCAGCTGAACTGTGCCATAACCAATACAGCCAGTACCAAACCTCCTGCGATTTTCCAAGGTGCCCACCTGGCAGCAACACGACCTGCTCTGCAAAATGAGCTCGAGAGCAAACTGGGTGCTTGTGCTGTTGAGTGCTCTTCAGAGTTTCCTGGACATGCAGGTCTGTGCTTTTCTTCATGTGCTGGCTTATCAATAAATAGTCAGGCAAATGCTGAATTATCTCATAAGGGAAAAAAAAAATCCTAACAAAATCAATAAAAAAAACCTACCACCCCTAAAGTTTTAGATCCATAAGTTAAAATTCATTGAAGAGTCCTCAAAATGAAAGATGATGTATAAAAAAATACAAAACAGAGTGAAGAAAAACAGAATTTCAATGAGCACAGTTTTGCTCTTTAATGAAAGAGCCATTTATAATATGGGCCCACACACCACTGCTAGATTTAAACTCTTATTAAAAACAGCACAGATTTGTTTTTTTAGCAAACTACTATTGTGTGATAGTGAATTATAAAGTCACAAAGTATTTAACCATGAGTGCTTAAACCACACAGATCACATAAAAAACCCCTAAATCTGCTAAAGAACATGACAAAGAAAAAAGATTACTTAAAATGCAAATATTGGCATAACATTTTTGTAACCAAAAATGAGACACCACGCAAAGAAAAAAAAGGTGTTGCTTTCTTTGGTTTGGGTTTTTAAAATGTTCTGACACACTTCACACACACTAAGTAAATAATTTTTTTAATGTTCTTCACACACAGTAAGTAAATCATCCCACAACACGAAGTCACCTGAGCATTTACCAGAATTTGTGCAGAGCAGCTGTAACTAATTGGGCTACTAAGAAATACCATCTTCTGTCACTGCTGAGAAGAACAGCTGATCTGTTTTACTCATATTGGCCTCCTGGTAAAACAAAAATGTTCTAGAAGTATCTGTTCACCAACAAACTGATGAAGACATGAGGCATAAGAGAGCTTACACCTCACTGTAAAGACTGAGATTTGTTTATGAGACACAATTCCAGTCATGGATGTGTAAGCAATAAAACAGTCATACAAAGACGATGGACACAAGGAAAAAACCATTCTTATTTGCAAGAAGTTTACCACAGCTTTTGCAATTTCTGATATTCCAAACAGAACCATTCAGGAAATACCAATACAATTATTTTAAAGTGGAGGGAGAAAAAAAAAAAAAAACAGGCAGCAGAAGCATCCTCAAATCTCTCAAAATTTTCTGACACCTCAAGCCAGTTTGATTTCTGCTTCAGATATAACTGGTAGCAAACTACCTGCACCTCCTCTTATTTGAAAGAGAGCAGTTACTCCGTGTCCCACAGGAAGGTGCCTCAGTTCCTTCATGAGCTGCAGAGTCTGCTGTTCCCAGGTGAGCCTTGCTGGGATCCAGCCTCAGGAAACTGCCCACAAACTATCAGCTGTGGTAAAGATGAACACAGCAGCCACACACAGAAAACTCAGCAGTGCAAAAAGGAACAGAAGCACTGAGCTGAACATGGAGCTGCTGCATATTCTTTCCCCCAGACAGTTTTTCTTGCATTTCATGATTAGTAAACAACAGATGTTGAAGAGCAAAAGAAAAACACTAAGGCTCCCCCAAGCAAGAATGAGAACATTTCCTGATAAGTTCCTTCTACAGATGCTCTTTCAAATTTGGCTTTAAAGACAACTGAAGTAAAAACGATGCATTCCCACTCTTCCATAATATAAGGTGTGGTGATCACTAGAAGATATTCTAAGATTTTTAATCACTTGAAAAGTAACTTTCCCAAATATAAACAAGCTATCTAGTAGCCAGTTAAAGCAAAAGAAGAGCCTTTAAGCATCTAATGTGAACAAAAAGCTGTATTTACACCAGCCTAAATTTAAAAAAACAAACCATACAAAATTGGCTAACTTTGGGAAATAAGAAATCTGCTCATCATCACTTGGATTGAAGAGATGTTTCTCTTCCATGAAAAAATTTCTGCATATTTTAACAACTTCCAGTGAAGGATCACAACCCTAAAAATTTACCTAACAGAAGTTTGTTCCTGGAGATTGTTCACACTGCTTCCTTTCCATTGTCTCTTTCCTACTACGGCCAGTCAAAGCTTCCACTCCCAAAAGGCAGACACAAACTAAAGGTGGGGAGGGTGGGAGAAGATAAAAAATAAAATCAAGTTTGGCTTGTAATCAGCAGCATAACTAACTCTGAATTTCTGGGTACCACTTACAGATCTGGCTTCACAATGGTTTCCCTGACAGAGCTGCTTGGTGCTTGAGGTTCTTGTAAGTCAAGAGATGAGACAAATACTTGTAAAGCGCAGAGAGTAAATAGAAAGGACACTGACAGAAAGTGACAATGTTTAACAAACAGTTCAATTTCCTCACGGAAAGAACTACTGCTTGCTTCTTTTCTCCTAACAAGCAGTTTCTCATTAACAATAAGCCAGATAGTTCAGATTTTCACATAAAGCCACTTATTTCCAAGTCCAACATAAACTTTTCATCACAACAAGGATAACTACCTGATACAAACCCTCCTCAAACCATCACCTGAAGACTGTGAATTCTAGAGAGAGCATACAGCAACCTCACATCAAAAACCAGGCAGCATTCTGCTTGCATTTACTCTTTACTACTCTCTATCGTTCATATACTTCTATATTTTTTTTCTTCTTACAAAGATAAGAAATGAAATTTGAAAAAAGAGCAGAAAAATCTTACATTTTGACACTGGCTACTACTGGGTCACACAACCTGTACAGTATTTGTTTTCTGCTTGAGAGCTTTGTTTACCCCTTCATGCTTACTCAGGCAGTGGAAGAAAGGACTGTGTGAGGGATGAGATAATGGAAATTTATTTGGCTATTAGAGGAAAAAGTTAGGGCAGCCTTCATCTTCTTGCAGAACTCTAACTTCCAACCCTTCTCCACCACTTCTTACACAGAAATACCCATGTGGTTTTGGTTTTCAGACACTTTTGATGAGCACACCTTTATAAATAGTTGTTGCTGCTCTGCTTCTCCAAATTCCTTTCTCTTTACTGCATTACATAATGACATTTTTCTACTAGCACTAAAGTATTAACTGATTAAAGATTAACTCACCCCCAGGAGAGAGCATCTCAATTAAAAAAATTCCAATCATTGTAGTCACCAAGTCAAACCGCAGCTCTTCAGTGACCAACCCAACTCCCCTGCTTGCTCCCACAGCCTCCCTACACCACTGCAAAGGAGGAAGGCAGGTGCCCTGACACGGGATGCTCATGTAGGGAGCACCTAAAACTTCCAGCAAGCGACTGAAACGCCTTCCTTGTGACACACCAGGTGAAACGTTTGTCAAGGATTTGTTCTGAAAATGTACACAAATATGTGAGTTTCCACGCTAGCCTAACGTTAAATGTTTACAAAACATTAGTTCCAAAGGAAAAAGCGCCCTCTTGAAACCATCAGCGCCTCTTCTTGTTGATCCAGACACACCCTAAGATTTGACACTCTAAGGCCTGAAATTGACCTCGGTTCTCACGGGCTCCTCAGACCAGACAGCCGCGAATACCCCGGGGGGACTACCCCGCTCAGCAGCATCTGGTTCAAACCTACCCGTCCTCTTTAGCAACAAAACCAGCAATTACTACTCATTTTTTGTCAAAAGCTGCCTCCATAACTTCCACTGAGAGCAGATAATTCAAAACACACTGGGGTAAAATATGTAGCCTAGAGGAAAGAAAAAAAAAACCAACTTCAAAAACACCCCAGAGAGCGGAGCCAAGGGCCGAGCGGGTCCCACGGCAGCGGCGGCCGCTGTCAGCTGTGCGGAGCCGTCCCCGCTGCCGCGGCCGGGCCGCCCGGCTCCCCGGGAGGCTGTTCCTCGAAAGCCGAGAGCCCGCAGAGCTCTGCCCGAGCGGGATGCCGCGCTCTCGCACACGAGCTCTGCGGGACGGGGACCCTCCGAGCCCCGCCGGGGCTGGGCACCGGCACCACCCGCGACGCCGGGGCCGGCCCCAAGCGGCCACCCGGGCTACAGGGCCGGGCCGGCTCCGCTCCGGGGCACGAGGAGCCGCTTTCCCCGGCGGAGCGGGACCAGCCCCGGCCCGAGAGGCCACGACAGCGCCGGGAGCCGGCACCGGCCCACGGGGCTCCCGCCGACCCAGGCCCGCGTCCAGCGCTCGGGGAAGGGGCTGACAGGACGGGGCTCCCGTTCCGGCGGGGATGGGCGAGCCAGGACAAGGCGCGGCGGGGCCCGGGGGCCCCTCTCGCCCCTCACGGGCACCGCCACCGCCCCGCGCCCCCCGCCACCCCCGGGCCCCACCTTGGGGTGCGCGGGGACGGCGCCGTGGTCCAGCAGGAGCGCCAGGATCTCCTCGGGCCGCTGCTCCCGGTACTCGTGCACGGCGTGCAGGGCGCAGTCCATGGGGGTGTCCCCTGCTCCGTTG